>CM076689.1:118807936-119277936 GCA_038501925.1 Xenopus petersii
ATGTAGATTTGGGGAGCCATGGATTTTGTATTTTGTTATATGTTTGTATATTTCATATGATACACAGCTGTTCCTATTCCTTTGTGGGAGGGTATGATGCTGCTAACCTCTAGCTGAGGATGCTGGGAGTTGTAGTACCATTTGCAGCTAACCATAGAGCCCAGTGTTTCTAATGGGTAAATATTAATGCGACGCAGACATGTCCGTATTGTGCACTGATCCACTGTAGGATTCCTCTCACTCACACTCACTCAGTCACACGCTCACTCACACACTCACACACAAACACTCATGCAGACATACTCAAAAACACACAGACAGACAGACAAAGAAATCCCAGTTATTTCCATACACTGCTGGTTAACGTGTTTTCTTTGGAGCCAAAGTGCAGATATTTATGGCCCCGACACGCACGCGCACACAGTCACACTCACACAGTCACACACACACACAGTCTCACACACACACACACACACACACACAGAGTCACAAACAGACCTGCTCGTTGCCTCCGACCCTGGGACTCCTCACTGGGTCACCAACCACAACAAATTTCCCCTGTGGGAAGGTCCCACTAGTTGTTGCTGGGAGTTGTTGCTGGGAGTTGCTTCAGAGCATTAGTGATGTTGGGGATCACTGTCACATTCAGGTGTCAGTCAGGTGTTTCCCATCTCCACAAACCCAGAGATTTCATTAATATCAACATTATCATTGTACCCTGTAGCCTTGTGCTTTCCTTTACGGGGGGCTTCACCTTTCACTTAACTTTTGTATCTTCTACAATGGCTCATTCTAAGCAACTTTTCCATTGGTCTTCATTAATTAATTTTTTCATTATTTGACCCTTTCCAGCTTTCAAATGGGGGTCACTGACCCCATCTGAAAAAACAAATGCTCTGTAAGTCTACCCATTTATTGTTATTGCTACTTTTTATTCCTATTCAGGCCTTTCCTATTCATATTCCAGTCTCTTATTCACATCAGTGCATGGTTGCTAGGGGGATTTGAAGCCTAGCAACCAGATGCCTGAAATTGCAAACTGGAGACAGTTTATCTATTTGCTTTTTGTGCTACAAACTCAAGCACACACACACACACACACTCTCTCTCTCTCCCGCACACACTCTCTCTCCCGCACACACTCTCTCTCTCCATAGCCCAAAGTACAGAATCTATCCCCAGCCCAGTTTAACTCTTTATGGTCGGCATCTTCCATTGAGGCAACCATAGTCGTCCTGGCATGTGCCAAACCCAGACTTGCTATTGTTCATAAAAAAGCCCACCCTCCTGTGCTGAATAGTTCCAGTCGGACTGGTGCATTTGAGGCCCACCGGGTTCCAAACTTCGGGGGCCCCATGCACAAAATTCAGTGTGGTGTGCACATGTGTAGGAAACGCTGCACGCATGCGCAAACATCCACTCTCAGCGTTTCGCCCAATCAGAGAGTTTCGCCCTGTTTTTTTCCCGCTGGCCCAGTCTGACCCTGAATAGTTCTAATGCTAATGTTGCTTCTGCACTTTGTTTGTTGTACATATTGATGAATACACTGACCAACTGAAAGGCTGCTTAGAGTGGGTTTAGCTATAGCTTAGCAGGATTGCTGTGGTGCAGTCAGTGTGAGTGGGAGTCAGTAGGTGCAAGTGGATTGGCTGCTGAGGGATGGTTGCCGTGTACAAAGTCCATAGAGACGGGTGCCTCTGGGAATGTGCAGATCTGACTGATTTCTCCCACAATCCCCTCACATGTTTAGTTACAGCTGTGGGTGAAATACCTGGAGCTGCCGCAGCCAATCAAATGCAGATTGTGTAGCAGTTGTGGCGCTGCAATTGGTCGCTGTTGTGTAAAGAGGAGATTATTAACAATAGTGATATCACCGGGGCAAGTGCAAATATTGCACATTATGCTGAATGTTACATGTGCTCTTCAGCCAATAGCTGCATCTAACTTCACAACCGTCCAATCCACAGGCAGCATTATCCAGTCACCTTATTGGTTGCTAGGGGTTACTTCCCCTTAGTGCCTTTTATTACATATGGAGGCTAAAGCATTGAACTCTGGGGCAGATATTTTGTGCTTCAATTGTGCAGATAAAAGTGCTGACACCAGAGCTGCTCCATCAGTCATTGATCATTCACTCTGCACCCAGTGACCTGCCCCTCGGGTCCTATTGTCCTTCTGTTGGACCAGTGGGTGACCTGCAAGTCTCTAGAGTGCAAGCCTTTAGGGACAAATCTGAGCAGGGTGGCTGTTCTGTTCTGATTGGTTCCAACAGCTCAGGTGGAAGGGAAATATGTCTGTATGTTGTACTTTATTCTGTTTTCATTTCTGTATTTACTAAAAAGGGCGGGAGCTGCCATGCTGCTTTTCACTGTCAAACTTGGATTGTACTGTCGTTCTGTGTAAAGGGGAAATATTCCCTGTTTCTCTGCAATGTCCCTGTAACACTCCCTCAGGCTGAATTCCTCGAATCCGGAGTCACTCTGGTTTACCTCGGCCTCTTTATTTCCAGGATCTGGTGCCTTAGATCCAAACACACCCTGGTGAGCGATTGTAGCGTCGCTGTACCCACAGGTGTGTCTATTTGCTTTGTGTGTCGCACACTCAGGTACTCACACACTCACTCTCGCACACACTCGCTCTCTCTCACACTCGCTCTGTCTCACACACACACATATCTGTCAGATTCCTATGAAGCGTCTGTATAAAATATTTCAGGAAGTGAGTGAAGGTGCAGCGAGTGAGAGGAAGTGGCATTTAGTGGGCCCAGCTGGCAGTCACGGCAGGAAGTATGAGGTCAGAAGGTATTGGGGAGGGAGAACAGAGGGTGTCTGGGTTCATAGGAGGTAAGGGAGAGGGAGGGCTCAGCGGAAGGCGAGAGAAGGGAAGGAGAGCGTCTCGTGAGTGGTTAGTGTGCTGCAGTCTAGAGCGCTGGTGACTTTGCACGTTTCTAACTCTTGTCTCATGTGACTAAACAACTAACTCTGAGCCTTTAATTTTTTCCCTTTAATATTCCATTTCTCTCTTCATTGTCACCCACTGTCCGTTTGTCTGCGGAGCCCATCGATCCTGTCTCACTGCACACGATCATCTGAACATAACGAGAGACACAACACTGTGTATCACTGCAGCAACACCAGCCCTTGTTATGGCAACTCCTTCCCTGCTGCAATAACTGGAACCCTAATAATAACAACTGGAACCCTAATAATAATAACTGGAACCCTAATAATAATAACTGGAACCCTAATAATAACTGTGTAACCCTAATAATAATAATCAGAAATTGCTTGAGGTTAATGTATGGATTTTGTTATTGCTGTTGTGGGACATAGTGTTGTGTGTGGGGGGGGGACTAGTGCTCCCAATAGGAATATAGTGCCCTCTCCAGTGTGACCAGTACTAACTTATGGGAACCCCACACTGTGTAATGTCCACCCCAATGGCACCACTAAATTCTGACTTTCCCCCCATCCTCCCTTGTTTCTGTCTCTTTTCCCTCCCTCCCTCCCCTCCTCTCCCCAATGTGAGTTTTTGGCTGATGTCCCTGTGTTTCCTGAGCCCACATTTTATTTTAGGTCAGACCCCCCCCCCCAGCACATATTTCTCTTTACTGGACTCACAACCTGTGGGTGGGCTGGTGCCGGGTTTAAGGTCCCTGTCTGTGAGTGTGTGTGAAGGTGTCTCCCTGCAGTGTCACTATCGTGTGTGTATATGTATCTATATATTATCAATTGTCAATTGTCCCCCACTAGTGTGAGTAGACTCCCCATTGGTACATTCCCTGGGTGTCCTGTTCATATTCAGTATTTCACCCACTTCCACTCTCTTCCCCCTCCCCCTCTATCTCATTAGTGGCTCATCCTCCCTCTCCCTTATTTATTTTATTGTCTCCCCCTGTCACTTCCCTCCCCTTCTCCCTTTCCTACAGACACATCTTCCCTCTACATAAACTTTCTCCCTGCAGCCTGGCAGTGAATGGGTTAAGCCCTTCTCCCCACCCCTGGGAGAAATTAATTACCCCCACACACACACACACACACACATGGGCGGCCATTTCTCTCATGGAGCTGCTGAAAGCCTGGGGGCCCCTGGAAAAGGGGGGGGGGGTGTGAGGCCAGCGAGGAAACATAAGTCAGACTATTGAGAAGTTGTCGTCCCTTTTATTGGGGGGAGGTTAAGTGCAAATAATATGACCATGAAACTCCCATGATGTCTGTGTGTTACACTTGGGACACTGGCTGAGCATGCTGGGAGTTGGCTGAGCATGCTGTGAGTGAGTGAGTTGGCTGAGCATGCTGGGAGTGAGTGAGTGAGTTGGCTGAGCATGCTGGGAGTGAGTGAGTGAGTTGGCTGAGCATGCTGGGAGTGAGTGAGTGAGTTGGCTGAGCATGCTGGGAGTGAGTGAGTGAGTTGGCTGAGCATGCTGGGAGTGAGTGAGTTGGCTGAGCATGCTGGGAGTGAGTGAGTTGGCTGAGCATGCTGGGAGTGAGTGAGTGAGTGAGTTGGCTGAGCATGCTGGGAGTGAGTGAGTTGGCTGAGCATGCTGGGAGTGAGTGAGTGAGTGAGTTGGCTGAGCATACTGGGAGTGAGATGTTGTGGGTGTCATTACACAAGGGTGGGTGACAGTCAGTGAGCTGCTGAGCCTTTGGGTCTTACAAGGGCCCATGTTTATTGGGGGGCTCATTAGGCGTCTGCAGTTGAAGTGTGAGGGGCTGCTCCACATTTATGACTCTAGAGCCGTGAATAAGAGAAATCCCCCCTCGGTGGCAGTGGGGGTAACGGCAGAGAGTAATGAGTGAGAGGGTTAATCGAGTCTCACAGTGCTGACACTCACTGACACTGGGGGGGAAAAGAGAAGGGATTAATTATATTAATTATATTGATTATATTCGCTGGAACTCATCAGAAATTCTCTCTGGACACAACACTCTGCCAAATAGAAATGTCCCTTATAAACACAATATACAGTATATAGTGAATAATGTACCCCCGGGTGTGACTATATACAGACACAAGGCTACACATGATGGAAGTGAGCGGATGATATAGATCACATCTATTATAAGCAGTTTAATTATAGCTATTTAAGCCACACCCATTATACCTGCACAGGTGCCTCAACATCATCCAATCCCAGAGCTGTGGTTGCTCCATCTGAGCCATTGGGCATGTGGGTGCCAGTCCTTCTATCAATCAGACTCTGCCCCTTACACGGAGTTCCTATGCACAGTGTCACATGACTGCAGTGAGAACACGCCAGCAACACACGTGTAGATACGATCTGGCTTCTGCTTCTTGCTGACTCCTCCAACTAACTGTCATTTGTAGTAAGGTGCAGGCAGTTAGTGAGACTCAGTATGAAGCTTAAATAGCTACACGGGTCCCACTGGATTCTCCTAATTTCTTTGCTTTTTGACTCCATATTTGTAACTATTCCACTCCTGGGGGATCCATTGGGTGAAGTACAAAACGGTTGGGGCATTAAGGTTGTGATTAGGGGGAATAATTGTACTTTATTGGTGTTTGTGTTGCAGGAGCCAGTGTGAGACATTATTGGAGACTGGTCTGTATGAAGTCACGGGCCCCCCTGTTCCGGATCCACTCACGGGGGGTCAGTGCGGCCCCACCTTGAAAACCCGTCTCCTGTGGGATGTTCCTGTGACAGTTGGATTAAGTGCCAGGCCGACGTTTGGGGGGTGAGCCCCCCCCCCGACCCCCCACAAATGGAGAAGCTGAGGGAGTAGAAGTGTGTTTTGAGCTGAGGCAATGAGCAGTAAGGACAACACTTGCCCCCCTCCTGGGCCCGGCCACATCAATGGATTCCACGTACCCCATTATGCGTTCTTCTTTCCACATATGTTGGGGGGTATGTCCCCCACGGGGGGGCTCCCAGGAGTTCAACACCAGCCCCCGCTCAGTGGCTACAGCACCCCTTCTCCTGCCAGTAAGTACTGATATATATACTGTTAGTAAGTACTGATCTATATATATAGTGTTATTATTCTAGGCCGGGACTCCATGTTATGTGCGGGTGCTGCTGGGTTGCAGTTGGTCGCGCTGCACAGTGCTGGGGATTTGCTGTTTCTCCTTCAAGTGTTTCTTTATAAAATCCACGTAATATTCATTGTTTAGCGGCAGCACATTTTCCACAAGTCTGGAGGTGCCAATTACACACCCTTTCATACACCCTTCTAAAAACACTTTTACTTCTGGCTGTTCCTCTGTTGTTGTGCCTGTTTTGGCTACAAGAGACGTTTGGATCCTGACAATGATTTATCTCCCCTTTATTCCTCCACTCACTGAATTCCCAACCAATGGGTGTGCTGGGTTAGGGGCCCTGTTAGTAGTTGTTTATATTAGTGATTCTCATGAAGGCCCGTTTGTTTGTGTTACTGGCCCTTTAAGCATTAACAAGTCATTTGTCAGCCCTTTAATGCGGCCCCATTATTTGTTGTGCAGTTGTGTAATATTTGTGTGAAAGGGCCTCTCTGGGTGCAATGGGTGTGGCTTAGGGACACCTGGGGAGGAGCCTACAGGGCTTGTGGGTAAAAACACAGATGTGATCGGCTCACTGGTTTGGGGCAAACAGCTGCCAGTGGAGGGAACAAGCTCTAAGTCTAAGGCAACTTTCCAGTGTGTTTATTTCCAGTGCAAAATGTTGTTGCAGTTAATGGTCCACTCTCTGCACTGCTGGTTCTGCCTTTTGAAACAATGAGGCCACTTGGAATGTTTAATAGAGGCTGTAAAGTTGCTAAGGCTAACAATATTGCTTTTTTGGGTTTACTTCCCCTTTAGATTTTGTTTTTTTTAGGTTTTGCAGCCAAAAACAATTACTCTGTGAGGCTTCAGCCCCTCTCCTATTCATCTTCCAGTCTATCATCCAAACCTCTGCCTGGTTGCTAGGGTAATATAGACTGTAGCAACCAGAATAGTGCGAAAATTGGCAACTGGAGAGCCGCTGAAATAATTCAAAAACCACAAATAGAAAATGATGGGCAGTGGCAAAGTTTCTCGGATTATAATTAAAAGGCAACAAACCCCTGTGCGTGTGAGCAAGTTCCTGGGTGTAGCCCCCCTATATACCCAGCTGCAGGCAGAGTTGGACTGGACCCACTAGAGAATCAGCTGCCTGTAGTTTTATTTATATATATATATATTATACAAAAGCCATGAATATCTTTGTTAAATATATCCTTATAAACGGTGACTAGTGATGTCATTTCTGTCACATGACTCACTGAAACTTGTGTATTATAATAAAGTACCCCCAGTTGCAACATATGAGGATATTAGAGGTCACCTCGGAGTTCCATGACCTTC
The DNA here is from genome assembly GCA_038501925.1 of Xenopus petersii. Lineage (NCBI taxonomy): Eukaryota > Metazoa > Chordata > Amphibia > Anura > Pipidae > Xenopus > Xenopus petersii. The sequence continues at coordinate 118,815,257 of CM076689.1, forward strand.
GGCCTTGTGTCTATATATGGTCATGAAACTCCTCGGTGACTCGTAATCTCCTTATACTTTACAAGAGGGGCTACTTTATTCTCTGTATATTCTATAGTGAATGGATTAATAAGAGAAATGTGCCCCCCTCTTTCCATGATACTGACCCCCCTGTTGCCGTTGACGATGCTTCAGTGCACAAGTTGCTAATGTGCAGCACTTAATGACCCCCAGGGGGACGCCCCCCCAGTCCAGCTCTAATAAACCAGTGATTTGTTCAAGGACATTGTTCTCTGTGACTGAACTTTCCCTCCCGACGCTGCCGCAGAGCCGCCATATTTGTACTTGCTGGTGCCTCGTGCTGATTGGTTCTTCCTCACGGTGGCGTCCATATTGTCTGTGTTCTTGTTGGGCGCTGAGTCATGTGCCTTTGTCTGCTGCCGGGATCATTTACTTCATACCCCCCCCATCCGAGCGTTACGGCTCAATCAAATCATGGCGCCCACTCTCCATGCACTCGTCCTGCTTCATATCATTTTATATCCTATAATTATATCCTATTGTGGGTTAATGAGAAGCAGTTGTTGGGAATTGTAGTTGTGCGGATCAGTAGGTGGGTTCCCCCTGCCCTCAGTAACTGTCCCTATTGCAGTATGTGAGTAGCAGCCTTGCAGTTGGTCTCTCTGTACAGAAGGCTGGACATCATGTTGGCGGCACAGGGGAAACCGGTGGTTGTAAAGTGGGAGGGCACCAATAGTCCGTCCAATCCCAGGGCTCCAATGGTGCATCATGTGATTATCCCCAGCTGATTAGTGGCACAGCAAGGGTTACTGAGCAGCCATTACTTTCCATCCCCTGGAGCGGCAGGTCAGGGGCGTGTGATAAATACCGGACCCCCCCCCCCAGTCCATTTAGTGCCGACAGCTCGTGTATCAGCTCCTCCATCAGCAGCGCCAGCACGGGGGCAAATATGTGGGGCTGGGGAGGAATGAGATTGACTTTGTGTAAGTGCTCCATAGGCCTCTATACTCGTCTCTTAATATTATTATTATTATCTAATATCCATTTCTATTGGATAAACTCAGCCCGTCTAATGGGGGATACACTGGGGAAGCCAATCACTAGCCTCCTGCCCTGGGCTGCTACACGGGCTACGTAAATGTAAATCTATTATAAATGTACGATGTCAGCCCAGAGCAGGTCAGGATTTGCTTCACTGGGGGACTCCCCAACAAATTGCCACCCCCCGTTATAACTCCTCCTACTGCTCCATATAACGCCACCTCCTGCCCCATATACCCCTCCCTATAACTCCTACTGCTCCAAATACCCCTCCCTATAACTCCACCTCCTGCTCCATATACCCCTCCCTATAACTCCACCTCCTGCCCCATATACCCCTCCCTATAACTCCGCCTCCTGCCCCATATACCCCTCCCTATAACTCCGCCTCCTGCCCCATATACCCCTCCCTATAACTCCACCTCTTGCCCCATATACCCCTCCCTATAACTCTGCCTCCTGCCCCATATACCCCTCCCTATAACTCCGCCTCCTGCCCCATATACCCCTCCCTATAACTCCACCTCCTGCCCCATATACCCCTCCCTATAACTCTGTTGCTTTATGAAATTGTTGTGTTCACTGTCTGTTACATTATTTTCCTTTAATACTGTCAGATCTTTGCTTGGGATTTGCAAGAGACTGTGTGTAGGTGACAGTTGTGTGTTTGGGGGATGGGATGAGCTCAGTGATGATGATGATCTGTATCGTGGGATCGGGTGGCAGTTGGTGTATAATTTAGTGAGTGGAACGTGTCCCTAATGGACGTCGCCTTGGGAATTGTTGTCACTTAGTATTAATGACGCGGTGCTGATGGGAGTGGGATAAAGTCTCATCACTTGTAACATGCGCCTGTAACTGTCGCCTCTTCTACTGACAGTAGCGCAAGTGCCACATAATCTGTTCAACCCAAAGGGAAAATACTGGACAAAAGGAGCTCGGGGGACATGACGTGGATATCTGATGTGCCAAATTGTCACGGGGGGGAGGTATTTTGGGGCAAATATAGAGCGTGGGTGGTAAAAGTGAGAATCTGTATAAAGTGAGGCTGTGCTTGATGTTCTGAGACAGTCCCTTATTAGGTGACAGTTTGATATCAGGGTGTGAATGTGCCGAGTGATAATGGAAATTCCGTGTCTCCAAGTGACGCATCCCGATAACTGTCCCATGGGCTTATTAACCCCTGCTGTGGCACCGTATGTTTCACTCCATTGGCCTCCGTGAACCTGTGCCCAGTTATTTTGCTGTGCCATTCTTCCTTCCAACTATAGGAAAGTGGGAGCCCGTATACAAGTCCATATATACAAGTCCATACATAGGCCCACATATAAGCCCTTATTCTCCTGGGCCCGGGCCTGTCTTTGCAGGTTCCAGTCGGTTCCTGATTCTGCTGCTCTAATGAGTCCATAACAAGCCCCGGGGCGAGACCCTCAGCCATAAAGCAAAGCCGCGCTGATGGGGGAGGGGTATCATAAAGGGGTTCTGCTCCGTCGCACATTGGGCCATATTTGTTCTGACAACTGAACATCCCCCGGGCAAAGACTCGACATTTATCAAGTGACTTTATTCTCATTCATTGGGAGTTATATAGTGTGTGTGTGTATGTGTGTGTGTGTATATATATATTATGAAAGTTTTATTAAAAAGGACTTCTTTTTAATAAAACTTTCATAATAAGTATAAGACCTAAGAGTGCAGATCCTATTTGTATTCTATAGATTTATAATTGAAGATACTGCATCCAGGCAATTGAAACATTTTATCGTGAGTGCCGGCTTTTCGATGGATTATATATATATATATAAATGAGACCTGCCACACACAATGCTGCCATTAAGGCTTGAGAGTTGTTGTTGAGCTTCTCTTCCATCTCACTGAATCTTTATGAGGAAACGGAAGACTCGGCCACTTTGTGTAAAAGCTCCTGGAGCATCGCCGACTCTGGGTCACTGACCCTCACGTGTTTAATGTGGGAGGTGATGACGTCCGAGAGTGAATAATTGGTGAGGCTGAAGGCAGTGGATTTAGTGACATTGCAGCAGGAGGTCCCACTGGTGGAAGGTTGTTTTTGTAAGTGTTTTTGGCTCTATTACCCCCCTGTCTTCCCCAGAGAAGCACATCCGGCAGTTTATGGCAAATACTGATAGTGGAACTTGTCCATTTTGGGTGTTTTTCTAGAAGGTTAATGAGCAGTCCCATGCTTGTCCCGTTGGCAGTGTCCATTGTCTGTGGTTTAGACAAGTACCACTACTGGGGCTCAAGGCTGTTTGGGAAGGTGTCCCACTTGTTTTGTGGGAGCAAAGTCAAGAGATGCCCATCCAGTCCTATGTAACCCCGCCAACCCCACTTATTCTATCATTTCATCTGATGGATATTATATTCTGTAGTGATATTCTATAGTGAAATGACGGTGTGTGTGTGTGTATATCTATATCTATATATCTATATACAGTATATACACACCATTACTGGCAACAACTGACCCAAGTGCTACTTACAAAGATGTGTTTAGATGCAGATCCTGGATACGTGAGTGCACATCAGGAGCCTATAGACAAAAAAAAAACCAGAAGAATTTTTATTAAAACTTTTTAAAAACTGGCCAATGTTTCGGTCTCCATGTAAGAACATTGTCAAGACCAAGACAGCACTCCATTTTGAAACAATGCCTGGGTGCACAGGAGAGAAAATATATATAGAAAGAAAGAGCAGCAACACCAGGATTTTGCATGTAGTTGAAAAAGTGTTCTCCATATGCAATACCTGGTTTACAGGTAAGCATTAGGGTAGAACTAAACGAGTGTTTCTGGTCTGACAAAATGAAGGCACTGGAAATAGCGTAAGAGAACAAAATGTCGGACGCGACTGTTAGAAGCAGACGCTGCGACTTCACCCGACATTTCTAGATCTTACCTTATTTCCGGCGCATCCGACTTGATGCCGGTGTTTTGTCGGATTGGACGGAAAACGCTTGTTTAGTTGTAACCTTAAAGCACAGGGAATGTAATATTTGGAGGAGCTTCCTTTTGTCCGTAGGAGGGAGCCTACATTTAAGTTAACTTGTATGTTATAGAATGGCTAATTCTAAACAACCTTTTAATTCGGTCTTCATTTTTTATTGTTTTTTAATTAGTAGCCTTCTTCTGACCCCATCTAAAAAACAAATGCTCTGTAAGGCTACAAATGTATTGTTACTGGTACAATAGCTAAATAACTAAAAATAATAACAAATGAAGACCAATTGTAAATTGTCTCACAATATCCCTCTGTACATAATAGTAACAGTTCATTTTTAAGGTAAACAATTCCCTTTAACAGCTTATTTCCCACGCAGTGTACCGTATTGGGTGCCAATCACACACACACATATGACTGGGTGTTAAACATGGAGCCCTCCTGTATCTTCAGCTGTAGAAACTTGATAACTTCTCCTTCCTCCTTATAAATTATACGTGGGCTTTTCTCCTTGCTGATGTGCATTGGGGGTTTCCTTGCCCTTCATGTGAGTGGGTGGGTGAGAAGTGAAAATTCCAGTGAATTGGTATTGGGTGTCACACAAACACATTCAATGGAAAGAAACACAATAAATGGCACGAAGGTTGCCAGGTGCTGTAACCCATAGCAACCAATCATTAGGCAGAATTTACTGGTTACATGTTTTAAAAAGAAATATCTTATTGGTTATGGGTCACTGCACCTGGACAAAGAAACCCCATAATGTCATAAAAAGCACAAAGCCTTGGATTTAAAGGAAACCTATACCCCCAAACTGGATACTTAAGCAACAGATGGTTTATATCAAATTAAGTGGCATATGAAAGAATCTTACAAACTGGAATATATATTTAAGTAAAAACTTCTACATCTCTTGCCTTGAAGCACCATTTTGTGATGGTCTGTGTGCTGCCTCTGAGATCACCTGACCAGAAATACTGCAGCTCTAACTGTAACAGGAAGAGATCACCTGACAAGAAATACTGCAGCTCTAACTGTAACAGGAAGAGATCACCTGACCAGAAATACTGCAGCTCTAACTGTAACAGGAAGAGATCACCTGACCAGAAATACTGCAGCTCTAACTGTAACAGGAAGAGATCACCTGACCAGAAATACTGCAGCTCTAACTGTAACAGGAAGAGATCACCTGACCAGAAATACTGCAGCTCTAACTGTAACAGGAAGAGATCACCTGACCAGAAATACTGCAGCTCTAACTGTAACAGGAAGAGATCACCTGACCAGAAATACTGCAGCTCTAACTGTAACAGGAAGAAGTGTTGAAGCAAAAGACAATTATTAATTGGCTCATGTGACCTAACATGTATGGTTATTTGGTATGTTTGTGTGCACCGTGAATCCTAGGATCCCAGGGGGCCGCCCAATTTTCTATTTATGATTACCCAATTGCACATGCTAGTAAAAAAAAGTATATTATTATGTAAATGGTTTATTTACATGAAGCAGGGTTTTACATATGAGCTGTTTTATGCAATATCTTTTTATAGAGACCTACATTGTTTGGGGGGTATAGTTTTCCTTTAAGCTCATTCCAGACTTGTTGTTATTAGTTGCCCTTGGTGTGTGTCCAGCAGATAGATAGCTAGCTAGATAGATAGATAGATTGATTTATTGCTGGACAGACAGATCTACGCTATTAACTCCATAAATGCCAGGCTGAACCTGCTGAACTCTTTTACCTTGCGTCTCTTTCCTTTATACGTCGTCTGTCCAACCAGAAACAATCGTTTGTGCCAATCACATTGTCCCTGGAGGAAAACTCTAGTCATAATCCAGTATCGTTTTTGCTTAAAGCTGTGAGTGTAATCTCTTCTGGCAAGCCCCCCCCCCAGTATAATCCATGGGAATGGAGTGCTGCAGGGAGATGCCTGGGTGCAGTGAGGGGGACATGAGTTGTACCTGTTCCTCTGTATAAAACTCCACTGAATGTGGGACCCAACTCTGGGGCAAATCAATCACAGGCTGGGGGGGTGTAAATAGTCACTTGTGATAAAAAGAAGGAACCCCCCCTCCTCCTTTTATTACTCTGCTGCCCCACCCACCCCTATTCTGCCTTCTGAGGCTGCAAATTATAAAGGGGGTCATAAAAAAAAAAGACTTTGATGTGAATATAAAGACTCTCACCCCCCTGTAATAAACAGCCCCATAGCCAGGGGCAAAAGGTGCAACTGCCGCCTCCTAAATCTATTGTCCCTGACAATCTGTTCCTCTACTTGGGGCTCAGTCTGGTGGTAAATGTGTCGGGACTGTGGGACACTCAACTGTCGGCTCAGGCACCGGGTGTCATATGAGCCCGTTTGTTACCCTCACATGCGGGAGAACTCATACCCCAGGGCTCAGTGTATTTGCCCTAAAGATGTGCCCTCACCCACACTCTCACCCACACTCACACTTTTATCCACTCACTCACTCACACTCACTGATGAGGTTTTAAGGGGAACTTTACCCAAAAACATAAGGGATCATTCTCAGTAACTTACTTACAAATGTCATTTGCTATTAAAAGCTTTAGGTTGTTTATATTTTCTGCACTGCTGGTTCTGATACATGAACATGTAGGAGAAGGCAAGTGATTGGCTGAAAGCTAAACACACACATTGGGAACCCACAGCAGCCAATCACACGTTTCATATTACACAGGTGACCAGTTCTGGGAAAGGGATCCCATATATATATATATATATATATATATATATATATATATATATATGGGATCCCTTTCCCAGAACTGGTCACCTGTGTAATATGAAACGTGTGATTGGCTGCTGTTATATATATGGGATCCCTTTCCCAGAACTGGTCACCTGTGTAATATGAAACGTGTGATTGGCTGCTGTGGGTTCCCAAGTGTCAGTTGCCCCCAGGCATGTGTCCCAGTGATCTGTGAGTTGGAGAAGTCTGGGGGAACACTTTTTGTAACATTTGGGGGGGGGGTAGCTGTAGCCATTTGTCTGTATTTCCCCTTTAACATGCCAGTTAGATCAGTGATTTTGCAGGGGGGGAGGGGGTCAGTCCATTCCAAAATGTGCAGCAGTGGGGAGGGTGGGAACGTCTGTGATGTCACTGGGTTGGGTCAGTTGGAGGTGAGGCTGGGGGGTGATGGGGAGGTCACATGCATGACATTATGCAAATGAGATGATGGCAGGAAACCCCCAGGAAGGTGGGAAATTGGCACATGAGCCTTTGTTGGGAGGGAGCGGCGTGTGATGGGTTAAAAGCTGAGGGGGGTGTTGACTTGTGCAACTCGGCTGCCCCCAGTCCATCAGGAGGAGGAGGAGAAGGAAGGAGAAGAGGAGAGTTTTGAGCAGTGAGTGACTCCCCGGGATCATCAGCGACTGCTCGACTCCAGGGACCCCCTGTGCTACTGCCGCTGCTGTGTTCCCCCCCATTGTCATCCTGCAGGAATTCCCCAGGGGATCCCCAGGACACCGCAGCCCCCCTCTACTGACAGCCTTCCCTGGGGGTCACTAGAGACACCCCCTCCTTTATCTCTAAGGATTTATCTGCAGCAGCCGAGGGGAGAGATTAAACACTCGCTGAGGATTTGCCACAATTAAGACTTTCTATTTGTGATGGCCCCCCCTGTCTAATCCCTCGTTAATTCATTAACTGAGCCCCCCCCCCATTTCCCATGAGAGAGATTCTGTGATTGAAGCAAATTGGGGCGAGACGGTTGCTTTGCAGCATGAGGGAGAGGGAATGTGGGGTTTGGCCCCCTATATGTGCTTAGTAGGGTCTCCATTGTGCAGCACCCCATTTATTGGAGAGGAAGGAGTCTCCCATGTGATATTCCCACAAGCCCAGCCCTGCGTCTCCCACTCAGTTGGGAAATCTTCAGTGGTTCTGCTGTGGGGACATTCCTCCTGAGCCCCAAAGCCTTTTGCTCCGGATCATCCCCCCGTTACCCACACTGCTCCGTTCCACTCTATGGTCAGTTTGGATTTTAGTAGAATGTACGAGAATGTGGACGTTCCTGCTTTGGCCTCCAGCCCCACGCGTTTCCACATGATGGATTTCTACAGTCACAACCGACAGTGCCAAGGGATTGGGACCATTCACCCGTACGGGACCCCACTCCGGACTCAACACTGGAGCAGCTCCAACCACTGTAGGTGACACCCCCCCCCCCCTTATTATGCTTGCTGATTTTATTGTCAATTTGGCACATTTTATATGTACAGAACGTGTGTTATTGTGGGGGTTCCTCTTTATAAACCATATATCCCCCCTCGCTTGGCACAGTCCATGCAGCAGAATTTCTGTTGGTCCTTTTGGGAAGATCTTTGTTTGCCATTGTCTCCAGTGCAGGACAAACAGACAAATTCTTTCTACACTATTGTGGGTGGGACTGTCTGTACACAACATACACATACATATATATACACTTATATACACACACATATATACTCAGTCCTACGGGGCTTATTCTGTTCCAAAACTACAATTCCCAGCATGCCCTTGCCAGTCCCCATGTAGAGGAATGTCTAATAGGGTATATAAGGTTGCCTGTGCCTGTGATTGGTTTAATAATACAAGTTACACAGAAAAGGTGATATTTGGGGCAAAAATGGTCAATAATATTTTTTTGTACTTTTTCTGGTGAAACATTTTGGTATTTAAAGTGGCAGTGTCTAATGAATTGTACCCCTGCTCTCTGTGAGGAGTGGTCTAGCAGGCCTTGCTACACTTGGGGGCAACATTCATTGAAATAATAACAATATCCCGATTTCTCGCCATTTGATACAAAAACCTTTCCTTTAACCCTTTCCCTCTGTAACAATTTGCCCAGTTCCGGCACATGACTTGCTGGATTTTAAGGGATCTTTGGGGCATTTTGAAAGCACAATGTGGGGTTTAGTGGAAGTGACTGGAAACCAATATGTTGCTGGGAATACTGGTCTTGCTGGGGCAGCTGGAATGTTCTCATACTATGTGGCTGCAGTCATAAAGGGCAACTCCACCCAAAATCTATTTAGAAAACAGAATTCTCGGCAGCTCTCCAATAAAACGTAGGGGTTTTGTGTTCTCTGTGACGCTGTAAATGTTGCACGTTTCCTCCAGGAGTCAGAAGCAGCAGTGCAGCGCATATAAACACACAGTTTAATGTATATTCTGTGTTTGGGTGGAGATGTGCCTCTGTGCTGCCACTGGCTGATATTGCAGACAATTAAAGGCACAGTGTCGCTGCTAATAAGTGTGCGTTTGTGTTATGGTTCCTTGTCCTTCATTTTGTGAGTTTGTGGTGGCGTTTTGGGAAGCACTTTTTTCCCTGTTGCTTTTGTTTCCAGCAGGAAGTTCTATTTTGTGTTGTAGGAAAGGACAGGAAGTTGGAAATGCGACTAAAAACAATGTCCTTGCGCATGATTTGTTCTCTCTATGTCATGTTCAGTTCCAGCAAGTACATACAGAGCAGGGCAAGAGATGTACTTGAAGTATAGCAATACACACAATACTTCATGTCATCTTTATTTATAATAAATATATATATATATATATATAATGTGTGTGTGAATAGATCTTTCAGCAGCTCGTTATCCTTTGTGCCAGTGTGGCCTCATGATCCCCTGCAGATCAGGTAAGAAGAGAACAGGTAAAATCCCATGAGTCTCTTGTAAATGATTTTACAGTCAGCCCCGTGTGTGACTTGCTCCATAGGAAAGAGTGAAAGCAAATGGTCGGCGCCAGTGTGAGTTGCAGTGGATGTAGTTGTGTGTGAGTCTATGAGAGCAGCAGGGAAAGTGTTTTTTGTGTATTTGCTGCACTGGGGTCTGCTCTGTAGGGAATGTGACCTGTGCTATTTATGTTGCTATATTAGGGGGCAGCTCATTTATGTTGCAGTTTCCCCTGTAGTGTCTGGAAGTTGTGCTGTTGAGTTTGAGAGTTTCCATTGCCGGCAGGGGAGTAGATAAGGGCCCCACATGTCTCCTTATCAGCAGCAGCAATGCTTTTATCTGCTTGTGGCGGGAGGCTGGGCAGGGCTCTCATAAACATTGCACTTGCTATTTATTGTACTCGCTCATGATACACAGTGCAGGGGCTGAAAGATCTAACTCTTTGCTCTGAACTCACAAGCCAAATACACACACACACACAGACCCTCTTCTGTTATAAACACAAGTACAATATGGGTGCAGGGAACTCCTCATATAGAGGCTTCCTCCTGCCCTGGCACAACTCCCGGCACCCAAAATGTTTATCTACACTCACTGCCGTAAAGCAAGGCCGCCCTGTTGTCTTCTGCTAGAAAGCTTATTATAAACACATGGAACAATATTATGTGTAATGGGGAGAACACAGAACCAGGACAGGTTGGACATATGCTCAGAGGGCCTGACCCATGGAGCTGACAGTCTAGCAGTTGGGGCACACGAGTGACATGCAATGAAAACACTTAACTTAAGGTGGCCATACACGGATAGATCCGCTCGTTTGGCGATGTCGCCAAACGAGCGGATCTCCCTCCGATATGCCCACCTTGAAGGTGGGCAATATCGGGCAGATCCGATCGTGGGCCCTAGGGCCCAACGATCGGATCCAGCTCTCACAAACGGGCGGTCGGATCGCGGGACCGCATCAACGAACAGATGCGGCCGCGATCCGACGGGATTTTTAACCCCATCCGATCGAGATCTGGCCGACTTTCGGCCAGATCTGGATCGGGGAAGCCCGTCGGGGGCCCCCATACACGGGCCAATAAGCTGCCGACACGGTCTGTCGGCAGCTTTTATCGGCCCGTGTATGGCCACCTTTACTTACTTTTAGTATTTTATAGAATGGCTAATTCTAAGCAACTTTTTAATTGCCCTTCATTATTTATTTGTTGTAGTTTAATTAGTTTGCTTTTTCTGATTCTCTCCAGCTTTCAAATAGGGGTCACTGACCCCATGTAAACAACAAATGCTCTGTAAGGCTACAAATGTATTTTTATTGCTACTTTTTATTCCTCGTCTTTCTATTCAGGCCTCTCCTATTCCAGTCTCTTATTCACATCAATGCATGGTTGCTAGGGGAATTTGAACTCTAGCAACCAGATGGAAGACATTGCAAACTGGAGAGCTGCTGAATAAAAAGCTAAATAAGTCAAATATAATGAAAAATGAAAACCAATTGCAAGTTGTCTCAGAATATCCCTCTGTAGGTCCTACTAACAGTTCATTTAAAGGGGATGTGAAGGCAAAGTACACTTATTGGGGTATTTCAATTCTTTATATCAGATTTAGCAGCAGAGTATGTGGGTGCAGTGCAGGACATATAGTTCTGTGCTCAGGAGTAGTGGTGGCCGGTCCCTCACCTCCCCCTGCTGTTTCCTGTGTTTCTATTGCCCTGACCCCCCCAGGCACAGATAACTCCGGAATCTCCTGTTTGTTTACAGGCCTCGCTGACCTTTTCATCTTATCTGATAGGAGCAGCATTTTGGGAGGGGGGGGGGGGGTGCATAGTGGCCATTTGGTCTATGTTGATTTATTGCTCTGCAGCCCCCCTGTGACACATGGAATGTGATTTGCACTTCAGTGGCCTCTGCCCCCCCCCCCACAAACACTTCTCTGCACAATGAAAGCAACTGTCATTCTAATCCACAGTCCAATAAACAGTAATTACACATGATCTCTGCTTCAGAAACATGAAGTTACCTTTGAAAGCTGTCTGTCTGTTTCTCTGCACTAGTGCTTCTGACTCCTGAATCAGTGCAGCACCAGCTGATGATGATGATGAACACATTCCATGATGGATTCAGCCATCCGTCTCCGGCACATTCCACATCATTCTTTCCTGCATGGACTAAAGCAAAACAGATATTGATTGAGATCCACATTGATTGTGCTTAATGAATGACCTTTTCCAGACGCAACAACTAAAGGCGGCCGTACACCGTACAGGGCAGAGACACTTGTTGCAATTCAGGGAGATTATTATAACCTTCTCTTCTTCGGGGCGACTGATCTCCCCAAACTACCTTTCCACCGGCTAGAATCGAAATCGTCGGCAGAAACAGCTTCACGAGGAAACTTCGGTCAACTTCAGAAAACAAAGTGATCCGTGAGCCATCTCGCCAGGGATTTACATTCTAGTTGGGGGGGGGGGATCAGTCCCCCCCACAGAACAGATTTGTCGCTGTGCTACTAATCTCCCCGAATGTGAGCGTGTGTCTCTGCCCAAAACGCACAAATGTGACCGCAGAGTCGTGCACTGACGGTTATCCATGTGACTGATCCAGCACTCGCAACTTAGTGTTGGAGTCGCATCTGATGTTGCACTGCCTGGACTTCCACTGTACACAATTCATTATATAAAGATCAACCCATTCTAAGCGGCCTTTCAGTTGGTCTTCATTGTTTATGGTATTCTGCATTGTGTGACAGAAAAATGCTACGTTATTGTTGTGGGGGTCAGTGACCCCAGATAATCCTATAAATGTGTAAGTAACCACAGGAGGCAAGTTTATAGGACATTTCCTCCTATTCACAGATGAGAAGCAGATCTGCACTAAATAAACCCACCAGTTTCCTAGCCGACCCCCCTTGTGCTGACACTGAGCAGCTTCTAGTGAATTCTATGACCTCTAGCTGCCAGTTCTTCCCCCCCCCCCCAGTCCTGGGGTGAATGGAGGAGTCGAGAGGTTCATTGAGGAAACAGAACTAAATCATTTGTGATGTGGGGCCACGACATGTTTTATACCCACAATGCAGCATTGTACTGCCAGTTGGGTAACCCTGCCCTGCCTGACAGTTGTGCAGTTCAGTTGTTTATTGGTCAGTGTAAGGATCATGTGTGTGTGTATCATGATATTGATATAGAAGTTGTCGTGTGTGTGTGTGATACACAGCCACTAACATTAGGGTCCCACCGCATGTAAAGTTGATCACTTGCAGTGTGTTAAAGGGATAAAGCCTCATATAGACGTGTGCTTTAAAACACTCATCAGAGGAACTGTGGGGCCCCTCAGAGCAGTGTTAGAAAGAGCCCCCCACTGTTACACAACCATCACCCACAAACGTGACTCCCCTCCTTTATACAAGTGTGTGTGTGTGTGTGGGTTGTTGTAGTTCAGTCCAGTGTGTAGGATCAGACACAACACTGACCCGAGCAGCATCAATGTGACATCAGATAATAGTCCCTGTCTGTCGCCTCCATCTGTGCTTCATGTAGGGCACCCCAAAAACTTCTCACCTGCCCTTCTGCTGCTGCATTTAACCCTTTCCTTGCCACACACTCATAACTGGCCTTCTTGCCGACTCAACCACGGGTCATACAGGGACGGCCAAGTGGGTCGGGCCCAAAGGCTTTATGTAGAACTGCGGGTGCAATATGTTTGTCTCTCTCGCACACTTGTATGTAAATAGGGTGCAGGGAGGGAACACTACTCACTTGAAGTCCTACCTACTGCATTTTCAGAGCAAGGCTATTTTTCACAATTTATTTAGTTCAGTAGTCATGCATTACAGTGCACATCTTCATCCGGCAGCTTTTGTTGAACTAATTCTCCCAGAATCCTGCAGGTGGGAAATCTTTGTGTTTCAGCTTCGTGCCTGATGTTGGATGTTTTTTCCTTGGCACCACAATGCAATGGCACTAACCCATGAATGCATATTTAGATTGTAAGCTCTTCAAAGCAGTGAAAATGTAAAGTTTGGTGCAAGTTTTCTCTTCTAACTCTGCTTATGTTTGTTTCTCCCTTCAGCAATTGAGACTCAGAGCACGAGTTCAGAGGAGATTGTACCCAGCCCCCCATCCCCACCACCGCTCCCCAGAATCTACAAGCCCTGCTTTGTGTGTCAGGACAAGAGTTCAGGGTATCACTATGGAGTCAGCGCTTGTGAAGGTTGCAAGGTAAGTGTTACCCCTGTGCGGGACAAAGACCCTCTTCTTTTGATCTCTCCTCTGCCTGCACCCCAACACTTTGCCTCAGCTCAGGGTGCAGACACATACAAAACATTTCAGTGCTCAAACCCCAAAATCCACCACATGTGCCTGAACCTGAGAGCCAAAGAATGGAAACACCCCAAGATCCACAGTGTTTGCCACTTTACTCACATAGGGGTAAATTTATAAGAGTGAAGTTCCGCCACTAGAGTGAAATTCCGCAGCTCTCCATTCATTTCTATGGGATTTTGAAAGGCATATTTATCAATGGGTGAAAGTGAAAGTTCACCCTTAGATAAATACGCCTATAAAAATCCCATAGAAATGAATGGAGAGTGGCGGAATTTCACTCTAGTGGCGGAACTTCACTATTAACTTCACTCTTTGATAAATATACCCCATAGAGCCAAGCCAAACATGAAGGGAACCCATTGTAATGATCATTTTAACCTCTTCCTCACCACGAGACATTGACTACAAAATATTTACACCGTTTTTTTTTTTTTTACTTTTATCAAAAACCCTGAACTACAATTCAAATATAAACTCACCCAAAGTGAAGATCTGAGCACTTTTGAGATTTAACTTTATATTTGCTGAAGAAAAAAAGAAAAACAAGCCATTTGCAGCTTTAAGGAGCTCTCGGCACGTGTGGGTATCGCATGCATTGCACAATGCGCTGGGATTCTTGCATGTAAAGTGTTTCATTTATGTGCCAATGGATCCAGATTAGAAGGTGTTTAGGAGATTTGTTTTGCGTGGGATGTAATGAGCCTGTTGGACCCCACTACCTTTCTGCAGAAATGTCAATATAAAGTGGGAGCATCAAATAAGGCCCTAAAAATCCCTGCTGTGGCTCATTATCATCCCCATATTAGTGGTACCTATTGATTAGTGGTACCTATTAATTAGTGGTACAAAGTGGCAGACATACAATCACTCAGGGCACCTTGATCTCTGGGCCGTCATGGAGGTTTGGAACGGATGCAGGGATCTGTTTCTACTTACCACATCGCACTTTGTCCTGATATGAATTCTGTGTATTTTTATTATGTGATTTGTCTTCCCCGTGTATACTTTTATTTATTTATTTATTTATTTATATATATATATATATATATAGTACTTTTATGCACGATACATCGCTGCGGCTCCTTACACATACTTGCACCCAAACGATTCCAAATAACGGGGTGAAGGACAAATGGCTCCAGCGGTCGCTTTACCCTAAGTCTCTTTCTCGCAGGGCTTTTTCCGTCGCAGTATCCAGAAGAACATGGTGTACACGTGTCACAGAGACAAGAATTGCATCATAAACAAAGTCACGCGCAACCGCTGCCAGTATTGCCGCTTGCAGAAATGTTTTGAGGTCGGAATGTCTAAAGAATGTGAGTAACGGGCGCCCAAAGGTGGTCAGGGTCATTCCTGTTATGTGATTGGCACAAGTACCCGGGGCAATATAGTACGTGGGGGAGAGTAAAGGATGTGAGTTCCTAAACATTTGTGCCCATCACTAGGCTACGGAGTTCCTGCGTGGGAACGGCTATTCCTGGCTCCGTCTCTTACTGCTGCACTGCTGTCTGCCTCAATAATTCCTTGTAGTAGTTGCTACCAGCTGTGCCCAGTCACTCCCCTCACTCCCGGCCGCTGATGGATGTCTGCTCACAGCTGGGATACGTCCCTTGGGATTTATGTGCCTCGGTCTCTTCTGGACATACAAAAGGCCGGGGTGTCCGTCTGTAAGGAGGAACGTGGGACAGTGGGAAACCACAACATAAACACCCCATTTATTTTACTTTAACCGCTTAACCCCAGATACATGTTAATGAGTGAGACAGGAGGTGTAACTGCTGTTAATTGTCTCCCACAGCCGTACGGAATGACCGCAACAAGAAGAAAAAGGAGTCCCCAAAGCCTGAGGCAATAGAGAGTTACATACTGAGCCCAGAGACACAAGATCTCATTGAGAAAGTGCAAAAAGCCCACCAGGAGACCTTCCCTGCACTCTGCCAGCTGGGCAAATACACTACAGTGAGTGTCGCTAGAGGAGACAGAGTGTGTGTGATTCTAGGCAACTCTCCAATACACCTTTATTACTAAATATTCTCTGCGTTTAATGTCAATTTGCTATTGAAAGTGCCGTTTGTTTAACTCCTCCTGTTTTTTATTGTTTTAAACATGTAAACAAAACACAACCCTTATATATGACATGGAATTAAGCATGAAATCCAAGTGGACACAATGCGTGTTTGTTCCAGGGAGTGGTGTAGTTGCCTTGTGTGGGGGTCTATGTAGGTTCCCCTACTTTACGCTTCATCAGGGAGAACTGAAACTGGATCTTTGTCAAATTTGGCAGGTGAACCAGCTCTAGTTCATATGTGAGTTTGAAGAGAGGGACAACATTGGTGACCAGTTGCAGGCCCGGACTGGCAATCTGTGGGTTCTGGCAAATGCCAGAGGGGCTGCTATAAGGTCCCATAGAAAGTCAGTATTTAGTGGGCTGTGGGGACTGTTTGGGCTTCTATGTGGGCTGATTGGGCCTCTGTGTACCTGAAAAGCCAGGGCCTATTTTAATTCTCAGTCTGGACCTGACCAGTTGTATCCAAGCTCTGATGGAAGGTGGAGAGTTAAGGTGGCCACACACGGGCAGATTAAAGCTGGTTACTTACTGATTCGGCAGCTTATCTGCCTGTGTGTGGGGTCCTCCCAGTCGATATTGATCGGTCAAGCTTGATTCCATGATCCAGGTCCTGCGACCTGTCTGTGCCCATTCGTAGCATTATAATCCGATTGTTTGGCCCAAGAGCCAACGTTTGGATTCACCTGATATTGCCCAGCCATATCGGGTTAAGATCTGCTCATTTGACAAGGTATCTAATAGTGTATGGCCACCCATCCAGTTCTGCTCGTTACTTTATAATCAATGTTGCGAGAGTCTGAGTTCCCCAGCAGCAAAGACAGGTCTGTTAATCAGCTGAATTTTCCTACATTGTTTCAACAGTCTGTGCCAGCAGTGCAGAGAATAGAAAGGGACAAACAAACACTGTTTTCAATAGCAATACATATACACATTACTTAAGCACCATAGTTTTGCCATGAATGTATATTGCAGCATTGCTTAGTATTATGTTTTCACATATTAATCTCACACACACATTTTTTCTCTTGTGGTAGAGTTTTAGCTCGGAGCAGCGGGTTTCTCTGGACATCGACCTGTGGGACAAGTTCAGTGAACTCTCCACTAAATGTATCATCAAGACGGTGGAATTTGCCAAACAGTTGCCGGGATTCACCACTCTGACCATCGCCGACCAGATCACCCTCCTGAAATCCGCCTGCCTGGATATTCTTGTGAGTTGCTCTCTCTATACACCGACTTGTACTCATTATGTTTACTGTCATTTCTACCCCAAACACCCTGTATCTGCCCCTCCAGTAACAGAAAGCCCGGGCAATAGTCAGCTCATGACTTTACTCCCAACCGGCCTGTAGCCACGGGCACAAGATCCATTGTGATTACAATAAAGAAATTAGAATGTATTATGTTCACTGCTGGTTCTGGACATAGTGCTGGAACTCAAACCACTTGCCATGGGTACAAACAACCACATATTACTGAAGAAAGAAGGAAAACTCTACTTTTCCTATTATATGAGCAGACACAACAAAAGGCAAGTGGGCTGCATATTCAGCCTTTGGCTACAAACAATGGGACACAAGAATGTGCCGTCAGTAGTCACTTTTTGTCCTGCCAGTAAAGTGAAAATGCAAATTAGTGTGCCAAACGCTGCTCTGATACCCAACACAATCAGTCCCTGGTACTGCCATGAATCTAAAGAGTCTGGTTTTGGAATCAAGCCTTTTGTTCCAGTTTTGAATCAGAGCGGCTATCTGGTTGCTAGGGTCCTATTAACCCTAGCAACTTGCCAGCAGTTTGAATGAGAGACCAGTAGGTGAGTAAAAAAAGAGACTGAACAGACAAATACTTTATGGAAAGTAAAAAACATTGAGCAGTGGTGTGTCGGCTCCCAGGGTCAGTGACCCTTGTTTGAAAGCCGCAGAGAGGCAGAAGAAGCTGGCACATTGCTAGAGAATATAAAGAATATAGGCCAACAGAATATGCCATTGTATAAGATGCTAATGTGCTGTATTTACCAGGAACATTGGAATGTTGAAATCAATGTCATTCTTCCCACATTAGTAATGGGACAGCTGAGCCCAACACTGGGCAAGGCTAGAGGGGCAAGTGCTGGTCCAGCTGTTGGTAACCTCACACTGTCACTCAAATGTAGCAGATAGGACAGTCTCCAGGCTAAAGGGACTTCTTTGGGCAGAATAGTGACATTTCTGTGTATGTATATGTGTGTGTATGTGTGTGTATGTACTGTATGTATGTATGTATATGTGTGTGTGTGTGTGTATGTATATGTGTGTTTATGTATGTATATGTGTGTGTATGTACTGTATGTATGTATGTATATGTGTGTATGTACTCTATGTATGTATGTACTGTATGTATATGTGTGTGTATGTACTCTATGTATGTATGTACTCTATGTATGTATATGTGTGTGTATGTACTCTATGTATGTATGTATGTATGTACGTACTGTATGTATGTATATGTGTGTGTGGTGAGTGACACAGCCTCAGCTGCACCCGGCCTCAGTAAGAGACATATCTGTCAGACAATTTTGTGGTGTCAGCTGTGTGCGTATGTGTTCGCCCTTCCTCGTCTCTCAACCCAAGTGCATTTGATGCCAAGAACATGTCTTTCCTTCCTCTATGACGACTAGAAGTGGAGCTGCCTATTCTCATCTCATAGAAATGGCACCACTCACCCACCCACACACTCATCCTCTTACACACACACACACACACACACACATTGGGTACTAGTGCCTCACACCTATTCTGTCTCTTCCCAGATCCTGCGAATTTGCACACGTTACACCCCTGATCAGGACACCATGACATTCTCAGACGGACTGACCCTAAACCGCACTCAGATGCACAACGCGGGGTTCGGACCTCTCACAGACCTGGTCTTCGCCTTCGCTAATCAGCTGCTGCCGCTTGAAATGGACGACGCTGAGACCGGTCTACTGAGTGCCATCTGCCTCATCTGTGGAGGTGAGACCATGTCTAGTTCCCACTTCCCCCTCCTGACACACACAACCGGCCATTTGTATCAAACTACATCCACTCAACAAGCAGTTTAATAACAACAAAAACCGCACTCATACGTTTGCCTTCACTTTATTAGCTTCTTGTTATTGTAGAAGAGGGTGGAAATACTTGAATTACCATGGAAATAGGCCGTACCCCTAATCCACCTCAAAGATGTAACCTACCTACTCTTTGCCTGGTTGTCACTACTCCAGTTCAGAGGTTTGTAATTTACAAGTGTAAACAATACAAACATTATTTTCCGAAATATGTCGTACTGAGTAAACAATAGAGCAGAGAAGTGTCAGGAGATGCTCCCTGCCTCAGTTAAATGTTAACGGTCTGGCCCTTGTCCACACTGCACATCTGCTCCTTGTTCACATTCATGCTAGCGGCAGTGTCGAAACTGTTAATATTGTAAAAATCTAAAATAAAGTTGTTGAATTTCTCAGAATGCTCTTGTGCACACATTTGCCATTATCATAGTACTGTGGGTGACTATTTCTCCACATTAAATAGGGGCAGTGCAATTTAGACTCGACTCACACACGTTTAAAGAATAAAACCCCCACTGTCCCACCCTCATCCTTTGCCAGTTACTAGAAGGGAACCACTTTCCATTGGAGTTTTCTAGAGCTTTTGTATAGACTGCTGTTTGGGCATCTGTATAGGCTACTGGTATAGGCTACTTGTATGGGCATCTGTATGGGCTGTGTGCCATCTGCTGGTGCCACTGAGTAGTACAGCCATGTCTAACTGTATATATCTATATACACACACACACACACTAACGCAGTAGCCATCAAGCACATTTAAGTACATTATTAACCCCTCAGTATTCTTTACTAACATTTATATTGCTTTTAGTAGCATAGCAAAGGAGATGTTTGTGAGAGTTTTGCTTAAGTGGGTATGTTATGCTATAAGTACAGAGTGAGCTGCTAGTGAGGGTCTGTGCAAGTGTGACACACGTGTGCAAATGTCGGTGGGACGGCACTTTTCAATAGTGAGTCTGGAGAGACAGGACCCAGTATTTTGGGGAGTGTGCAAGGGATAAAGGAGATGTGACAAGTTGGAAGAAAACATGCGGCAGAAAGGAGTAAGAGAAACAATACAAAACTGAGAATCTTCTCTTATTTCCAGTAATACACTAATCCTAACTAACAAGAAGTAAAACAAATGAATGTACATACATAATCATCACTCACTGTAAATACAAGGACATTATGTATTTGCCCTAATGTTTTGCACCGTTGCCCCCTCAGACCGGCAGGACCTGGAGCAGCCAGATAAAGTGGACAAACTGCAAGAGCCTCTTTTGGAAGCGTTAAAGATCTACGTCAGGACCAGGCGACCCCAAAAACCTCACATGTTCCCCAAAATGCTCATGAAGATCACAGACCTGCGGAGCATCAGTGCCAAGGGTGAGTTGGGAAATAACAGCAGAGACACGGGGGTCTGTTGCTTCTCATCCACTTTGCAAAAGCCCATTGGAATTGCTCACAATACAAACTGCTGAAAGGGATTTATGTATAATTTGTGCCCCCACCTTTCACATGTTTTTATATATAAAAATTGTTTTTGTTGGGGGGGGGTATGAAGGAAGGACATAGAAGGGAGATAAGAATGTAAACACTAAGGAAAGTGTAAGTGAAGGAGATGAAATGAAGAAAAGAATATGTGGCAGCTGATACAGGAGAGAAACGGGAGCTAATAAGCGAGACCAACTGAAAGGAAGAATTAGTAAGGCTAATGGCAGTTGGGCAGAAATACACTGGCTGAGACAGTATTTCTGCCCCGACTGACTTTAGCCTAACAAAAGTAGTGGTGGAAGAACAATGAGAAGTAGAGGGGTTAAAAGAAAAAGGGGAGCTGGTGAGACACGTGGGGGAGCTGACGAGGAAGGGAAAGGGAGTGAATTGGCTGGAATTGGGGTGAAAGAGATTGAGCTGGTGACAGAGAGGAGAGAAAGAGATTGAGCTGGCGAGAGAAGAGAAGGGGGTAACACTACAGTTTGACTGAATACATTTTACAAAAAAAGTGTTGTTTTTGAATACACCTGAACACTGCAGGATATTTGTCCCTAAAGCTAGCACTCACTAAGTACTGCTGTGTGTCCCACAGGTGCGGAGCGTGTGATCACTCTGAAGATGGAGATCCCAGGGGCCATGCCCCCCCTCATCCAGGAGATGTTGGAGAACTCGGAGGGGTTGGACACATTGGGGGGTGGGGCATCCAGTGACGCACCAGTCACACCAGTAGCACCAGGAAGCTGCAGTCCCAGTCTGTCTCCCAGTTCCACTCACAGCAGCCCCTCCACTCACTCACCCTGACCCCCCACCCAGAACAAATGCACAGCCCCCTCTCACTTCCTTTATCTTTTTGCCCCTTGTCCCGCCCCCTTTTCTACTTCCTTTTCCTCTTACTTGACAGCCACTCATCACTGTGCTCTACCTGTACCTGGAATGCAATGTGTGCAAGAGAGGATTGTGGGTAAGGAGGAGCAAAGCAGCTGGAGATGCTCTTTTACACCACTTCACCACAAACTCTGCTTATTTGAGCTTTGTGGGGTCTCCCTGTTCTGCCTCCACTGGATTGAGAAGGACTGATGAGACTGGGGGACCGACACACGAGGGGCTGGAGGAACATGCTCAGACTGCTGGGGGGATACGGGTGTCTCGCCCACCTCAGGGGGGGGATACGCTGGACTGTTAACCCCTTTCACTGCACCCCAGAAGCACTCTGTATGTACATTGGGTTTAGAAATGCAAACAGTATTTTACAACAATATGAAGTGTAAAACAAATAGGGCAGCTTGATTTTTTTAATGGAAACAGTAGATGTTTTAGAATCTATATAAATTGTATTTTTGCTATTTCAATTTCAGTTCACACTAAAACCTTTGAAAAAAAGTGGCTCCTGTGTGGCAGTAATGTAGCCCTGTCCCACTTCATGCCTCGGGGTAGGGACGTGTCTGCTACTGACAATGGAACACAACTACAGCTCCCAACAACTGAAAAAAGGGGAGTTGTAGTTCTGCAACATTTGCTCTACCACATGCTGCCTGTCCCCTGTATATTTCAAGCTGGCCATACACACGAAGCAATACAATTGTACCAAATACACGTGTGTGCTGGGGGGGGGGGGCTGTGATAACGTTGTGCCATGGATATATATCAGTTGGACACTGGAAACCAGCATTTGCTCATGTACATCTGTTAATGTACGGTGCATTGCCTACATCTGTTAGTGTACACTTACTATATCGGTTAGAGTACGGTGCATTGACTATATCTGTTAGTGTTCGGTGCACTGACTATATCTGTTAGTGTACGGTGCATTGCCTATATCTGTTAGTGTACACTTACTATATCGGTTAGAGTACGGTGCACTGACACAGGAGGATACAATGGCGGCTATACTGTGTATGGTCACTAGTACAGTATCCTCCTGTTTGAAAGTGATAGCTTATTGGCTGTCTACTGAGCAATACCAGTCAGCATATGGCCACCTTGGGGACCCCCGGGCCTGCTTTTGCACTGCCCACCCTAATATAGTTGTTTAACAGTGGAAAGGGTTTGGGGAGCCATTAAAGCAATAGAGTGCTTGTGTGTCTGATGGAAGTGAAGAGATTAAAGGTTCAGTCCCGAGTCAAGGCCCCTGTAGCTGTCCTGATGTCTGTTTCCCAGCATTACTCTGATGGTGGAACTGGATGCTGGGAATTGTAGTTCAGAACAGCTGCAGGAGCAATGACTTGTCACCTGGTTTGCATGGACATAACCTATGTATCCCATGGTGCTCTGGGGTCTCCTCAAGCCCCCCGTAACCACTATAGAGCTGTGATCTCTCCCCCCCCCACAATAGGACTTGTGTTCTTTTCACCCTTCTACACACACACCAGCAAAAATTTTCAGTTTGAGGTTTTTTTATGGTTAAATAATTCTAAAAAGGAAAAAATGATGTGACAATTTTTTTTAAAAGTGGATAAAAATGAAATTTGTTTTGAAGTTTTGTGTCTGCCTTGTGCACAAAGGTTTTATCTTTATATTAAAACAAACTTCTGTTTGACTTGTCACTTCTTTGTATCACCCCTGCCCTCCCCACATTATTATTATTATTATGGCACATAGATATTATATGTATACAATACACAACAGCCATGAATATCTTGTAAATGATATCCTTATAAACGGTGAGTTCTGATGTCATTTATGTCACATGACGCGTTAAAACTTGTGTATTATAATAAATAAAGTACCCCCAGTTGAAAAATATGAGGAAGTTACCTCAGAGTTCCATGACCTTCGGTCTCGTACTTTTATATGGTCATGAAACTCCTCAGTAACTTATAATATCCTTATATTTTACAACAGGGGGTACTTTATTCACTATATACACACATGCTCCTCATGGGACTCAACAAGTGAATTCATCATTTGTTTAAAGGCAGCTTTGTTTCTTTCTTTCTAGTGGAAAAGCAAAGCAGATTGTAAGCTCAGCGGGTAAGTACCACTATATATTGACCAATGATATTATATAAAGCAGAGCTGCTGCATAACTGTTGGTCAATGTATAGTGGTACTTACCCACTGAGCTTACAATCTGTGTTTGCTTTTCTACTAGGAATCCAAGTTGCCTTTAAACCAACAAATGATGAATTGACTTCTCTTGGAAACAACATTTCTGAGGTGACTGACCTTATAGTGATGGACCTTTCCTGGTGCCACAGTTTGTCTGTTGTGCTGCGGGAAATAGAGAATTGGGGAACATGTGGGGTGCAAGGTGGGGGGGGCAGAAGAATTAATTGGAAACATATAGTGGAGCTGGTGAGGAAGAGAAAAAGTAGACAGTAAGAGAATAGGGGAACAAAGGAGAGAAGTGGGGGGACAGGAAGAGGAAGTGGTAACTTGTTAGTGGGGTTGGAAGAAAATAGGGGAGCGAGTGTGGGTGGGAAGAGGGGAGAGAGTGGGCTATGGAAGTATAAGGGGGGTGCTGGTGGGTGAGAGAGAAAGAGATATGGGGAGTAAAATAAAATGTATGTTGCACTATTGTTATACTGACTATTGTGTATCTGCACATGTTCATCACATCTCCCTCACACACACACACACACGCACAAGCTGATATATGAGTGAGTCACTTACACTATGATTGTGCCACAATAAATGTGTGTAACAGGTGTGTGTGTGTATATATATATATATATATATATATATATATATATATATACAGGGAACAGCAGTGACTCACTCATGGGAAATTGTACAGTGACCCAGCACACTGGTGCCCCCCAATAACAGACTTAGGAGCTGTACATCAGGGGCCACTGAGCTTGTGGCAGTGATTAATGGGGGGGGGGGGACACATGAATGTGCTGCAAGTGAAAGTGCAGAATATACTGGATCTCTACTGAGTCTGGAACTGGGGAATTGTCTCTCCTGCACAACAGTGTCACTCACACACAGACTCTCATGGAAGCAACACTCTGAGGCCATTTACTTAGTTTGAGTGAAGGAATAGAGGAATGGGCTACTTTGACCTTCGAATCGAACGTTTCGAACTAAAAAGCGTTCGACCATTCGATAGTCGAAGTACTGTCTCTTTAAAAAATTCTTCGACCCCTACTTCACCACCTAAAAGCTACCGAGGCCAATGTTAGCCTATGGACAAGGTCCCCGTAGGCTTCCTAACAATTTCCTGATCAAAGGAATATCCTTCGATCGATGGATTGAAATCCTTCGATTCGAAGGACTTAATCGTTCGATCGAACGATTATTCCTTCGATCGTTCGATTGTAGGAATAGAGCAAAATCCTTTGACTTCGGTATTCAAAGGATTTTACGTTGAATATCGAGGGTTAATTAACCCTCGATATTCGACCCTAGGTAAATGTGCCCCTCTGTGTGTGTGTGTGTGTGTGTATGTATATATATATATATATATATATATATATATATATATATAATGTGTGTGTTTGATTAGTGTAATGTACCAGTGGCTGGCAATATCCACACTAAGCCAAATGCAGCTCATTACAATAAATGTCTCCTAATGCAGTTTCCCAGTGTGAGTCTTTCACAGTAAAACACACACACACAAGTGCATCAGGTTCAATCTTTTGTGTCTGTAATTAATAAAGACAAACTGCCTGTTGGGAACATTTCTTGTTATTCTGCATCATCTCAATCACTGGAACTGCAGCAGCACCTGAATAAAGACATTTTGTTTCATGGCACTTCCATCAATTGTCTCACAACAAAAATAGTTGTCCTTTAAAGGGACGTTATAGCCCAAACGCTGCAGGTCGCACAAGAGCAAAACACTGTGTCCGTGTAATTAACCCCTTTCTAAACATTCACATTGCTAGTGGCAAGTGCCATTAAATAGCAAATAGATAAAATGTCATTTATAGACAAATATGTATATCAAGTGCCAACAGAAGTATAAGATATTGTATTGAATGGACACTTCTAGTGATTAGACGCAAAGTGCATGAAAGTGTTAATGAGAGAGACATAATGAGTGTGAGTGTAGGTGGCCACTTACAGAAAAAGGGGGAATTTGATTGAAGGGGGTGATGGGATTAGGAAAAATGAATGTACCGTGTGTTACCAGGAGAGAGAAGCCGTAGCAACAAGAAATGAAACACTGGGAGGTGCAATAGACATTTCCTAGTAAAGAATTGAAGTCACACCGTTTTCTATACAGAGGAAAAAGGAAAGAAAAAGAGAAGGTTTCTATTCAGGGACATAATGTAATGTAGTGTAAGGGTGTATGTAAGGTGCTCAATAATAACACCCAAACGGGCTCAAACATTGGGCCAGCGAGAGACTGGGGAGAAGGAAACATTGTGGCACTTATACACATCAAGGCAAATTAACTGGAATGAGCAAGGGCTTAACGAGCAAGGGGTTAATGAGCAAGGGGTTAATGAAGGACAGACCATGACATATGTGGGGCTACAGTAGTTGCCGTGTTGTGTGTCACCCATAGACTTCCATGCATTTGACCATTTTTTTCGCAACTTTGCAAATCTTTGGAGAAGCAAAACAGATTCGCCCATCACTAGTTGCAATCAGTAGATCTCGCACAAAGGCTTCATATACTTGTGTTACTCGCAGTGTCATGTACAGAGGGATATTCTGAGACAATTTGCAATTGGTTTTCATTATTTGTCGTTTTTGAGTTATTTAGCTTTTTATTCAGCAGCTCTCCGGTTTTAGCAATCTGGTTGCTAGGGTCCAAATTCCCCTAGCAACCATGCACTGATTTGAATAAGAGACTGGAATATGAATAGGAGAGGCCTGAATAGAAAGATGAGGAATAATAAAAAGTAGCAATAACAATAAATGTGTAGCCTTACAGAGTATTTGTTTTTTAGATGGGGTCAGTGACCCCCACTTGAGAACTGGAAGAAGAAGGCAAATAATGAAAGCAGCTCTCAACACCACACTACTTTCTATGAAAGTATACATACTGTGGGGACACTTTATAGGATCTCACGCTGGTGTGTGGCAACATCAAATAAAATCGGATTTATCTCTCCCGTGGGGTTTAGCCCTTAAGGGGTAACTGTGGGGGGCAAAAGCGCCAGTCAGCAGGGGGTGGGCAGTAGGGGGCACATAATAAAAGCATTTTACCCCCAGACTCCAACCAACTCTGGTCTGAAGCTGCAATTTTCAACCTTAGGGCCACACACTAATAGACACCAACACATGTACACTCTAACACACCAAGAAGAGGGCTCACACAGCAGCACACTCTAACACTTTTTGTCAACAGATTCAGCACAATAGGGTTGCGATTAATGTTGGAATATTGGCTAAGCAAGGCACACAAGCACAGGGACACACTCACATGTAAGTGCCCTGAGACACACACATCTCTCACTATAGACAATATAGGACTGATTATCCCACGCTGAGGAGCTGACACTCAGACCCCGCCAGTCTTACACACACATTTAGACCAATGTCAGGAGAAACTCAACACTCAGGGGGGATTATGACAGAGAGATTATGGAATTCGAAGCATAATGTGAGCAAAAGCAACACTTTCCTATGTCTGACAGATGCTCATCCCAAATGTGCCTGATCCACTGTGCAATGGACTTGAGATCAGGAGAGTTTGGCCACAGGAGGGCAGTGCTGCACTTTATAGACCAACTGCAACACCACAATGCTGTGGCTGTATTAGGGGAAATACAAGGTGAACAGGTTATTATTTTTATTATACTTTACTTATATAACAGTGACACATTCCATATCAGTTCCTGCCCAAAGGGAGCTTGCAATCTAATGCCCCTGTCACAGTCACTCACAGGAGGGCCAAGTTTAGTGTGTGTGTGTGTGTGTGTGTGGAATCAAACCCACAACATTGTAGTAATGGAGGCAACGCAATGTGTCACATGAGGCACTGACCCCATCTAAAACACAAGTGTTCTGTAAGGCTACAAATGTATTGTTATTGCTGCTTTTTATTACTCCTTTTCAGGCCTCTCCTATTTATATTCCAGTCTCTGATTCAAACCAATACATGGTTGCTAGGGGACTTTGGACCTGAGCAACCAGATTGCGGAAATTGCAAACTGGATAGCTGCTGTTTAGCAAATAAAAAAACACAAAAAAAAATGAAGACCAATTGCAAATTGTGTCAGAATATCCCTGTACATCAGTTAAGTGAAAGATAAAGAAGCCGTTAATGTGCCACAAAGCAATAGATTTGAGATGACTACTTTAGTGCAGGCTGTGGGCAAGGCCAGAGATAATTGGGAGGAGATGCCTTGGACATGGCACATCAGCAGGGCCAGTGTGTGGGTACGACTACGAGCCTCGTGCGGGTGCCGGTGGATAGTGGGGGTGCCACTGGATAGAGGGGGTGCCGGTGGATAGAGCGGGTAGAGGGGATGCCTGTTGATAGAGCGGGTGCCAGTGGATAGAGGGGGTGCCAGTGGTGGATAGAGGGGGTGGCGGTGGATAAAGGGGGTGCCAGAACATTGAAAAATGCCCCTCTTAATAGAACAAAACACTTAAGATTGTAAGCTCTATGGGGCAGCGACCTCCTTCCTTCTGTCTCTCGCTTACCACATGGCATTTAATAAGCTCTGAGCACTTAAATATATATATTAATTCAGGGTCGGACTGACGTGGTTGGGGCCCACTGGGCTCCGAAACTCGGGGACCCCACATGCATGTGTGAATGGCGGGTGCACCCTGCGCATGGACAAACAGCGAGCGCACTGTACTACGTGTATTTGTCATGTTTGGGCCAATCGAGGCGCAGATCTGGGCCAGTGGGGACTCAACGGGTTTTTCCCTAATTGTATGTGTGAGTTACTTGTCCTCCAGTTCAGCTCTATGGGTAAGAGATTCTAGAGAAACACAAACATATCGTTTTATACACAAAACAGCAGCAGCAGTCAGAGTGTTTGTTATATAGAGATTACTGAGGAATCCAACAGGAGCAACTTGTGCTTTGTAACAGCATCCACCCTCCTCAATCCAAGGGACAAATAAACAAATAACAGCAGGGTCCAAAGTTGGAATTCAGGAAGCAGCAGAGATACAGTATTGATATATTGATCTCCAAGTGACTTTAATTGCCTTTGCTTTTATCCAATTCACCCCATTTCTTTCACTTTCCACACACAGACCCTCCCCCACTGAGCAATTGACTGAGAGGCAAACAATGGAGGCAGCAGGAACAATAATCAGGCAGAAACAATGGAGGCCAGTAATGAGGCAGTATTAACAATAATGAGGCCAGTAATGAGGAAAGTACTAACAATGAGGCAGTAAGAACAATAATGAGGCCAGTAATGAGGCAATAATAACAATAATGAGGCCAGTAATGAGGAAAGTAGTAATATGGGAGGCAGAAGTAACAATAATGAGGCAGTAATAATGAGGCCAGTAATTATAATGGAGGCCAATACTAATGAGGCAACAGTAACAAAAATGGAGGCCAGTAATGAGGAAAGTAATGAAGGCAGCAGTAACAATAGTCAGTAGTAATAATACTGAGTCAGTAATAATGAGGAGAAGGAGAAGAAGTAGAAATAAAAGCCAAAGGCAGAAAGTAAAGTCCATAGAAATGAGGGCTCAGTCACAGACACTGAGGGAACTGAGTGAAAACTTGTGGAATATTTCTGCAGCCTCACACGTAACTTTATATGAATAATAACAGTCTCACTCTCACTCACACTCACACTCAGGCCAAGTCTCTCACCTGCTCTTAGGAACTTCCCTCCACACAAGACTCTCCGCCTTCTCCACAGAAACTCACTTCCTGCTTCCAAGATGGCGGTGGGTTCTATAGTGAGACACGAATGACAAGAAGGTGACCGGAAAGAAGTAAACGCTCAAATAAGCCTGACCGAAAGCTCTAAATAAAGAGCCCTCCAAGGCCCTCGCAATCCGTTCTATAATAATCCATAAAGGGGAAATGACTTCACCTCCTTCGCTGTCAAAATGTTTTCAAGATGGCGGTGCGCTCCACAGTGGGATGCACACCACAAAATCGTGGCCAAAATAAGGAAACCACTAAAACGGTGTTGTAATGTCTGCAGCACTGACTGAATTGCTCTGTAAGGCCTTCCCGATCATTTCAATAATAGTTCAATGAGAAGTCACAGCATTTAACCCGCTTCTCAATGTTTTCCTCCCCATTAAAGGGACATAACATTTTATCTGTAAAGGATGGGGGAGCTGAGCTTAAACTTGATTTTCTTAAAATGACACAAACCTAAAGTTTTACAATTGATGCCACCCCGCCAGTGCAGTCTAGGGTTGCCACCTTTTCTTGAAAAAAATACTGGCCTTCCTATATATTTATCTTTTTCCCCTATTAATAACATTGGGATCAGCCATCATTTTTACCTGCCAGGCCGGTAAAATACCAGCCAGGTGGCAACCCAACCCACCACCAGTATCTTGCATATTGTGGCCCATGTGTATAATTTTGAGCTTCTGTTAGTAAATAAGCGGTTTACCCCTGCAAACAAAGCACATTGAGCTCTATGGTTTGGCAGCAACAGCTAAAACACTCATGTTACATACAGATCTGCTGTTTATAGCGGTTCCTGCAATGCTCAGGTCAGAGGAGCTGCCAATTCCCTGCCTCCAGCTCTTCGGGTTAGTGGTACCTACCTGTGCTTCACCTGCTGAAAGCTTGGCGTTAGAACAATATACAAAAAAAGGGAAATTCTGAAGGAAGAACTCGTTCAAAGGGAGCCCAATTAACATAAGGTCTCGGGCTATCCTTACCGCTTACCTCCATGTTTAGAATACAGCAGTTGCCCTTATGAGTATTGGAAAGTTGCCTATTATTTAAATTCAGGGCGAGTTGGTCCATAGAGTGACAACATCGTTCTATGTGCTGTGACAAGCAAGAGGGAGACAACGCACTGTATAATGGTATTGGCTGGTGGGTACCGTTATCTTACCTCCAGTTCTACTTCATGTTATGCCATGGTGCATATGGGCGAGTCTACCGACAAAGCACTCTGTATGGCCAAAATGATTCATACACCTGCCTCCTTCCAAAATCAAGGCTGAACCTGTTCTTTACTCTTCTAGGAAGATCTTCCATGAGCTGTTGGCACATTGTTGGTGGCATCTGTGTCCATTCATACATAACGAGTTGAGAATTTATTTTGTGGATCAGGCTGGGCTTGCAGTTGGCATCCTAATTCATCCCATGGGCGTTCAGGTGGGTTGAAATCAAGTCTTCCACTCCCATCTCATCAAACCCATTGCATAAGGACCACACTTTGTTCCTGGGGGCATTATTGTGCTGGTGCCCCAATCAGGAGGCATATATTGATCACTATATTATGTAGTGGCACCTGTGTTGGTATCTGTGGCTTAAATAACCAATTTCACTAACTAGAAGGGCTGTCCACAATCCCAGAATGCTGTGCGCCTGTGACTGATAATGGGCAATCTGGGAATTTCCACCTATTTTTGGTTTTGAGACCGTGTTAGCCATTGAAAAAATGCAGAAAATGTAAAGTTTGGTGATACCTTTTATTGGCTAACTGAATTGAGTTAATAAAGCCAATAAAAGGTATCAACAAACTTTACATTTTCCACCTATTTATGGAACATAAACAAAAAGCATTGCTGTCCCAGCCAGTCTGCAGTGAGAGGAAGAAGTTCATGGCCAAGCTTTACGCCAAGCTGAAATGAGTGCGTTGGCTAATGTATATATAATGTATATATAATGTATATATAATGTATATATAATGTATATATAATGTATATATAAGGCAATGACTGGAACATTGTTATTGTTCCCTGTGCCAAAGGGCTGGTAGAATGTCTGTGGGTGAGAGGTATTTTCCTGGATACATTTATTCCGGCCTTATTGTTATGGCGCTTTAAGTTCTGTCTGTACAATTTTACTCAATAGTAATAGAAATTGCCCTTGAATGAACATGTTTGTATGATACAATTTAAGGAATTCAGTAAATATTTTTTACAAATAATAGAGCACATAGCTGTCCATCTGCCCTCCCTTATACAATAAATATATATTGGAGGGATGCCTAAGAGCAGAATGGGGAATATAATGTCTACTTTTATTCTTTATTGCTTACAACTTAAAGGGGAACTAAACCCTATTTTTCAAAAGGCAAGCTGTCACTTTGACTCAACTCGCACCTCTTTCTCTCTTCATTTTCTTTGTTCTGTGAAAAAAGACAGAGCCAGCGGTCACCCGGTATATGGAACAATAATCCACTAATAATAAATCCACTAAACTCTGATAGAAGAGTTATGTTTCCCATCTGCACACTTCATACTGGAATAGTTTTCCCACAGACAGCATTCGTTCCTCTGCTATATAACTGGCAAATACCTGCAGCTGTCTTATTGCGACCCTGAATCTAGATGTAGCCGTCAAAATTATGAAGAACTGTCGATCCAAGAAAAAAAACATTCTTCCATACAATAAAGAGCAACAATAGGTCAAAACAGCCTTAAATTACAATCTGTTGATCGTAGAAGGGATCATTCACAAGCAGCAAATAAGCGCAAAGACCAGACAGATCTGCCAGTTTTCTTTTTTTTTTCAATTTTGCCTTCAAAACAAGTGGCACTTTGTTCTTGCACTTGGGAAAGGGAGCACTTTAGCGCGGGCCACCATTTGCCTCTCTCTGCTGCTGTCTTCTCTCTGCTTAGTGTAGGAGAGCCCATACTTTACTAATACGAGATCTACTGTAAGTGATGTTGCCCATTATAATCTGCATCCATAAAAACATTGTATTCTGTTCCATGGAAAATATTACTTAAATACTGATTTATGAGAAAATGAATAATGTTATAGTTAACAAACACCCATTTCTTATGCGACCTTATTGAAATAAATATCTGAATGAAAAGAATGGAATAGGAGGGTGATGTAGAAAAGCTGTTTGCTGACAGTGTCTTGGGATCTACTGGTACATCCCAATCTACCTTTTGGGCACCCCTGGCTTAGTGTATTCTCAACAGGAACCCCCAATCCATATCTTAAGGTCTCTTTGTTCTTTTGTGTTCTTTGTTCTTTTCTTTTGTGATGCCTTATTGGTATTAGTCGTGTATAAATACTTCCTTTCCTACATCATCCCCCCAATATCACCCAATAGTCTAGGGTCTCTTACAACTCTCCATCAGTTCTCCAAGAGTTCTAACTGTTTGTTCTTTTATGGTTTATTTGTATAAATGTTGTATAAACTGTTCCATTTCTGCAGTGCCTTTTGTACAATATTTCTGTGCAACATAATTTCTGTACATTTTCCTTCTATTTAGCATGATCTTTATAGAGTTGTTTTATCTCATGCTCCTCTAGTGAACCTCTAAGGAAAGCAACGATCCAGTCATTACTGGTCTGTGCCACTGCTTAGGGCATATAATGTAAAATCTTAGTAACCTTGGTCTATCGTTATCAGATTCCAGAGTCACAACCTATTTAAACTTGAGATGAGAGCCAAGATGTTGCTTACGGAGTTTGCTCCATGAATTATGAGTATAAAATATACATGTTGGAATAATAAAAAATATAAGAACAACTTACTTTCTTTCATCTGCAAATGGTTTATGTTTCCTCATCTCCCCATATCAGATAAGGTTCACTATATTTCCCAGAAGTCACAAGACATAAGTGCCCTGAGTAAGTTCAAGGTTCCCGACATCAGAAACAAGGAGAGGGGGAAGAATAATTACACAAAGTGGAACGATAGTCACATATCGGTGGCCATTAGATCAAGGGATAAAGAACTGGGAGGATAATACTCCCACACTACACAGTTCATTAAATGTAGAGACAGAAATGGTGGAGTAAGGCACAAACCATCAGGACAGAAATAAACAAGGGCGATGATATATTGTAAAATATAAAAAGCAATCTTTAAAAAGATCACCTTGGCATTCAGAGCACATTCTAGTGGTGTGAGACATTGACCTTCACCATTGGAAAACAGTCTTGTGTGATACAGAGAAGGTGAGAGTTGAAACTATTTGCGAATTCAACCCAACCCTGCCCTTTGCTGCAAGTCAATCATGGCGGCGCTGGAGAACCATTGGAAAGTGATAAGAAAGGTTATGGCAAGACAAATAGGAAATGTTTCATAGAAAGCTGAGCCTTTTACTGCCCGTGTACTTTATCAATGGTGCCTTTGTTTATCTTCCATGCAGTTGGGCTCATGCATCAACATAGGGAGGCTTTTTTGAAAATATTCTCTACTAATTTCTCCTGATTATCAGAAATGGGTTCCAACACTGCTCAATAATTCCACTGCCTGTGGATTCTCTTCTCATTATTTTTTGCAGGCTCAGACAAGGCAGGACAAGCAATGTTCATCAGACTGGACATTTTGAGGAAAACTGTGACAGTTCTGGGTTTTTGACTAATATTGGGTCCTCCTTAACCCCAATAATCCTGAAAGGAAACACTCCACAGTGTTAGTTTAGAAATGGTGTATTCACATCATATTTACAGGACAAAAGCATGGCGGCTTCTCATGTAAAGCGTAAACAAAACTACTTGGCTGCATCATACATATGTCCCATCTGCAGTTCCTTACTCACACATATATACATTATATACATATATATACACAGACAAGATATGCATATCATTATGATATTCTGAATGGTTTTCAATTGATTATTTATAAATAGTTCAGCTTAGTGCAATTTATTTCCTTGTGGAACTGGAGAAACAGGCAAATGTAGAGCGGACAGTAGGTTTGGGAAGGTCTCTTGGGATGAATGCAGAAGATACATTTATATATATATATATAATATATTGCTGTTTCACTGCTCCCCGTTGGCAGTAGGTCTGTTGAGGTACCCTAAATATTCAGGAAAAAGCCAGGGCGGTCAGAGCTGTCTCCATTTGCCGACTTTGTCAACATAATCTCTGAGGCCAAGGACCTCCTAGCAACTGTGTATCACTTACTCTATGTAATGTTGCATATTTATATTTATTGCTGTGTTTGTTTACCCTGCTGCCTATTGATTTAATGTACTATATTAATTGCAGAGCTCTGTATACACGTTGCCCAGCATAAAGACATACCTACATATATTGGCAGTAAAGAGGTATCACCACCTGCAATAAATGAATGGAGGATTAATATATTTTACAAGTTCTAAAATGAGCTTCTCCACCCATGAAATGACATAGATCAGCCAAAAGACAATTGCATTGAACCTGTAGGAGGAGTTAAGGCAAATTTCTGTTTATGTCTCACCAGGAAAACCATGGGGGTAGCAAACAGGGTGTTTAGCTTCTGAGAGGCTTCAGGTGGACAGTTGGTTAAATGCAGGCAGGTGGGTATTTGGCCAGCCACATTTGGCACAATCTAATTGGTTCCTTGAGGAGAACAAATGCTGTTGAACCTATTGGCTTGATACAAGTTGGATGTGCCCAGTGGAAGGCACCTTGCTCTATTATTGTTTGTTTTTAAGAAGTTTTGGTAGAACCGGCACCATGAAGTGCAACATTTGGCCAGGGTTCTACTTAGCTCGTCAGAAGATTTCAGACATTTGAAGAACATTGCTGTATCTAAGATAAAAAATACATATTCATACCCAACTCTCATGCTAATTAACCCTCAAGCTCATCTTTCAGAAAAAACTAGAGCTGACAGGTATATTTAAAAAATTTAACCATAACATGCTTTCTGGCTAGGACCCATCAAGTGCAATTCATTGCTAGATTCAGTGGATTAGTTGTAACCAAAGTGCTTGTGCCAATAAGGTGCCTGAACTACCAATATCCTATTTTATTGACTTTGCTGGTGATTGATCCCATAATGGCAACTTTGCTCATACAAATATTGGTACAAGGGAAGATGCCATGGGTTTAATGGTTGACATTAACATCATTTAAGTAATATCCAGTTAGTGTTATGTTACCAAGGAGGAAGAAGAACTGGCAGTTAAAGGAAAGTGTGTGGCATCTGTGCATGACAAATGCTAGTTAGACTTTCAGTCATGGCAAGTCTTCTTCCCATAAGACAATTTTGCTGTTGGCTCCAATAAATTCTAGTTGTGCTGCTGGTTTCTGTTAACAAAACTTCTCAAAAAGAGACCACCCCGTACCCCGTGCTTCTTGTATAAGCTTTCATTGGCATTCGTATGTCCAAATTGACATTTAGAATTTTCTGACAAGCCTTCGGAAGTCATTTCCCAGCCTCTACCTTGCAGAAACCACATATGGGAACTGTATGCATGGACTAAATGTGCATGTAGTATCACAGAAACACATAATATACACAATACGCAACGGTTTGCATGCATCATATCAAGAAAGACAGGGAAAAACAAATATTTTAAGCCCTGCCTTTACTGTAAATCAATAAAAATACTTAAAAATACAAATATTTACAGATATAAATAACGCAGGAAGGGAGAAATGTGAAAAGTAGGACATTATTCTGTTATTATTGCCTAACGAGTCCCTCTTCCAGCTGGTATCGCAGCAGGCCAAGCCACAGAGGGAGAGTGCATATATGAATGAACGGCAAGAGGAATTTTGGCAATAAGCCGTCTTAAAGGTTCGGCTTGTTGTTTTTTTCTTTATTTTTATATTTGTAATAGCACCCTTTTTCTCAACAAAGGCACATCTCACCTACCCAACTGGCCGGTCATTAGGTTGAAATGAAATATACCCCACAGATATAAAGTGCCTTCTAACTTCCATTTATTTGTCATTATAAATATCAAAGAGCTGACATATTGCCCCCCCCCCCTTGGCCAAGTGATTACTCTTGAGGAACAATGTCTCATATGAGGCAAGAAGTATGACAGCTTCTATCTATATATGGGAAAAAGATCTAGTTTTGGCATGTTTGTGGAAAACATATGGAAGATTATTGCAGTTTACAAACATGGGCATGTTTTACCTTTAAGGCACTCAGGAGATAATGTTGTCAAGAGGAGTTCACCCCATGGCATTGGCCACTATGCAGAATAGAACACCTGACACTTATTATTTTGGGTCTCATGTCTGGCCAGGTTGTTGAAACAGCAGAGACCTGAATGTGAGGGCATATGGCATTTGTTTTTCAGATGTCTTTGAAGAGGAGAGTTTGAAATGGCAGAGCAAGCATAATACACAAATGTTCATTTGCTTAGCCAACAAGCCAGATGCACCATATTTTGCCTCCCAGTTAATGAGTTTGAGAAATGGAGACATTTCCCCTGTTTTTGTCGTAAAAAGTTTAAAGCTGAGAAGTTAACACCCCCCCCCCAACTAGACGGTTAAATCTCCTTTGACGAGTAACCTGGAAGATTTGCTACTATTAGATGAGCTGGGAACCACCTTGAGCTTGTAGGTTGTGCTTTGAGAGTATGGGATGGAGAGCCGGTGTCCATCAGATCTTCGGATTTCCCTGTTGTCCCGTGTTTGATTTTGGAGCAGGAAATGATTGGTCATCTCATGCTCCCGGTTAGACCAGTTGTCCCTTTCATAGGCTGGAGGTGGGCTTGGGCCATCAGCTTCCACCGACCTACACTTTCCCTTTAGCAGAATGTGCAGAAGTTCACACACACTAAGAAAGGCAGAGATGACGCCCACCACAAAGTAAAATTGAAGGAAAATTGTCTTTTCCGTGGGCCTTGATACAAAGCAATCCACAGTATGTGTGCAGGGAGCACGTTGGCAAAGATATTGAGGGTCCACCCTAAACCCATAGAGAAGCCACTGTCCGACAAGAAATCCAATCTCTGCTAAAATCCTCATAACCACATTGGCGATATAAAAGGAACGTATGTGGCGCCCGCGCTGGTCTGCCCTTGTTTTTGACCTCACGGTAGCCTGCTGTACGACTCTTGTGGCTTCCTCCTCTTCAGCGTCTCTTCCCATCTTAGAATTCTGATGCATGGAGTAAATGACAAAAAGGACAGCTGGGGCCGATAACAGCACAATGTGAAAAACCCAAAATCGATAGTGGGAGATGGGGAAGGCACGGTCGTAGCAGACCTGTCTGCAACCCGGCTGCATGGTGTTACACACAAACTCTTCTTGCTCGTCTTCAAACATATCACTCCCAACCGTGGCCAAGATAAGGATGCGGAATATCAGCATAACCACCAGCCAGAAACGTCCCACCATAGGAGAGTGCTCCTGCACTGCATCCAGCAACGAGCTTAGGAAGCCCCACTCCCCCATGTCTTCTCTCTTCCTACAAACTTGCTCTGTTGGGGAACAGATGACTTGTTAGGTTTTAATTAGAAAATCAATAAGAAAATCCTTATTTTCAGCTAATGAAACAGATATACTCAGGTTATATGTTGATGCATGCCTGTGGTTAAAGGGATACTGTCATGGGAAAACATTTTTTTTCAAAATGAATCAGTTAATAGTGCTGTTCCAGCAGAATTCTGCACTGAAATCCATTTCTCAAAAGAGCAAACAGATTTTTTTATATTCAATTTTGAAATCTGACACGGGGCTAGACATATTGTCAATTTCCCAGCTGCCCCTGGTCATGTGACTTGTGCCTGCACTTTAGGAGAGAAATGCTTTCTGGCAGGCTGCTGTTTTTCCTTCTCAATGTAACTGAATGTGTCTCAGTGAGACCTGGATTTTACTATTGAGTGCTGTTCTTAGATCTACCAGGCAGCTGTTATCTTGTGTTAGGGAGCTGCTATCTGGTTACCTTCCTATTGTTCTGTTGTTTGGCTGCTGGGGGGGGGGGGAAAGGGAGGGGGTGATCACTCCAACATACAGTACAGCAGTAAAGAGTGATTGAAGTTTATCAGAGCACAAGTCACATGACTTGGGGCAGCTGGGAAATTGACAATATGTCTAGCCCCATGTCAGATTTCAAAATTGAATATAAAAAATCTGTTTGCTCTTTTGAGAAATGGATTTCAGTGCAGACTTCTGCTGGAGCAGCACTATTAACTGATTCATTTTGAAAAAAAAAATTTTTTTCCCCATGACAGTATCCCTTTAATAAAAACGAAACCTTTTTAAAAAAAGAGTAAATTATTGCATCCATTTGCAATATTTTACAGGCGCTGCAGATTCTACGCAACTTTCCCACATAAATACATTACAAACCACGGAGCTCTGTTTCCCACAATGCCTTGATTCTCCTTCTCCAGGAGTCGGTTAATCACGCTGTGATCGTACTGATGTCTCGGCATTGGAGAAGAGCTGACCATTGAATCAGTCGCACGTGCAGCCTGCAGGAGTCGATCGAATTCCATGTGTCAAATGTGTTTTATGTTCTATCCCATAATGATAAAGCCACTGGAGTCCCTAAGGAAATCTGGAACGGATTTAGGAGACTATGGGCCTCAGTAGAGAGAACAGCGAAGGACGGACAGATTCTGTTGAACTGTGGCTCATTTATTTATGACAATTAGGGATGCACCGAATCCAGGATTCGGTTTAGGATTCGGCCTTTTTCAACAGGATTCGGATTCGGCCGAATCCTTGTGTCTGGCTGAACCGAATCCGAATTTGCATATGCAAATTAGGGGTGGAGAGGGAAATCGCGTGACTTTTTGTCACAAAACAAGGAAGTAAAAAAAAAATTCCCCTTCCCACCCCTAATTTGCATATGCAAATTAGGGTTCGGATTCGGTTCGGTATTCGGCCGAATCCTTTGCTTAGGATTCGGGGGTTCGGCCGAATCCAAAATAGTGGATTCGGTGCATCCCTAATGACAATGGAATGAAGCTTAGTTGACGCTGAAGAGAAACATAGTCATGACTTTTACATTTCTAACTATATTTAATGATACCGATTTGAATGTGTAAATTCTGTCTATGAAACCTGAACCTCTAATGTGGCCGGGAATGACATGGATTATTAAGGCTAAACATTATTATTATTATTATTCTGCACATTATTCATAGGGTGATGACAGTATCCGTCCCAGGGAATCTGCTGCTAATTGTAGAACTATGTGTTGATTGGCCAATGCCAACGTCTGCCTACTTTAATCATCACTCAAGGAAGTTTTATTGAGATTCCTCCCTCATTCTAAAGTATATACAACACTACTCATTAGTAATAGCACAACCTAAGAATAAAGACATAACAATTAAGGATTCTATTAAAACTGGGCGCGTGAGAACACTTTAAGGGCAGAGACACACACTCAGATTATCTGGTGATAAATCTCTTTTTCGAGGCAACTAATCTCCCCGAACTGCCTCCCGTCAGCTACAATAGAAATCACAGGCGGGATGGCACTCGGAGCACTTCGTTTTCCGAAGTCGCACAAGGTTTCCTCGTGAGGTAACCCGAGTGCCATCCCACCGGTGATTTACATTCTAGCTGACGGGAGGCAGTTCTGGGAGATTAGTCGCCCCAAAGAAGAGGAGATTTGTCGTCGGGTGACTAATCTCCCCGAATCTGACCCTAAATCGCCAGCGGAATGACCGCTTCATTTTCCAAAGTCACCCCACAAACATCGGAAAAGGAATCGCTCCGAGTGCCATCCAGCTGTCGATTTAGATTGTAGCCGACGGGAGGCAGTTCGGAGACAGTAGTTGCCCCAAAGAAGAGATTTGTCGCTAGAATCTCCCTGAATCTGAGCGTCAGTCTCTGCTCTAAAGGCATGAATATAAAACATACAAATACAGGCATGGGGTCTGTTATCCAGAAAGCTTCAAATTACCGAAAGTAGACTCCATTTTATCCAAATAATACACATTTTTCAAAATGATTTCCTTTTTCTGTGTAATAATAAAACAGTCGCTTGTACTTGATCCCAACTAAGATATAATTAATCCTTATTGGAGGCAAAACCAGCCTATTGGGTTTATTTCATGTTTATATGATTTTCTAGTAGACTTAAGGTATGAAGATCCAAATTACGGAAAGATCTGCTATCCGGAAAACCTCAGGTCCCGAGCATTCTGGATAACAGGTCCTATACCTGTACTGTAATTATTTTTATTAAACTACCACCCGAAAAAAAACTTTTTTGGTAAGTGGGCATCCCTTATATAAAATGATCCAGATATTAAATGTATTACACATTTTGGATGGCTAGTTAGTGACACTGGTTCACTGCTTCTTTTTTAGAAATGTATTTATACTCAGTATGGATCTGTATGGACGAAACCTGGTCTATTGCTCATCCATCAGTGTCCAGGCTTTATGGTTCCCCGGAGTCGCGTGTGAGGCTGCAGGGCAATCGATCTTGCAGACAACATACCTGCGCGCAGATTAATGCGACTGGAAATAGAAATGAATTATTGTGGGTGAGTGTTTTGTACAGGTAATTAAGCTCCTGCCATAATAGCCAAGGAGGAAATACTTTAAAGGCTCAATTAAAATATTTTTCAGTTTGTTCATTTGAAGGAATGGCCTTTCAGTCCTGCTGCTGCTGTTGCTGTTGGGCCTGGCAGTTAGAACAGGGACGGCTGACATTTAGTTGACACTAGACATAAGCGCAAATAAGGGAGGCGAGGCTGCTGCATCGTTTACGTTCATTCGCTGTAGGTGAATCATCATTAGACAATAACCCTAAATTACAGTTTAAATAATATACAGGTATGGGACCTGTTATCCAGAATGCTCGGGACATGGGGTTTTCCGGATAACGGATCTTTCCGTAATTTGGGTCTTCATGCCTTAAGTCTACTAGAAAATCATATAAACCTGAAATAAACCCAATAGGCTGGTTTTGCTTCCAATAAGGATTAATTATATCTTAGTTTGGGTCAAGTACAAGGCACAGGTATGGGACCTGTTATCCAGAATGCTTTTATGGATAACAAATCTTTCTGTAATTTGGATCTTCATACCTTCAATCTACTAGAAAGTCATGTAAACATGAAATAAAGCCAATAGTCTGGTTCTGCTTCCAATAAGGATTAATTATATCTTAGTTGGGATCAAGTACAAGCTACTGGTATGGGACCTGTTATCCAGAATGCGCAGGACCTGTGGCTTTTCAGATTCTGGATCCATAATTGTGATGAGTTGTGATGTCATCAGTTATAAACGGTGAGTTGTGATGTAATTTCTGTCACATGACTCAATGAAATGTGTGTATTATAATAAATAAAGTACCCCCAGTTGCAACATATGAGGATATTAGAAGTCACCTTGGAGTTCCATGACCTGTATATAAATCCTTGGCCTTCGGCCTCGTGTTTTTATATGGTCATGAAACTCCTCGGTAACTTATAATATCCTTATATTTTACAAGAGGGGCTACTTTATTCACTATATATATATATATATATATATATAGTGAATAAAGTATATATATATATATATATATATATATATAAATCCAAAATAAAGGTGCACACGAGAACCTTTAAAAAGTTATCAAAAATCCATCATTTTATTTAATACATTAAAAACAGGAGGTCAACGTTTCGGACTGTTCCTAAGACCTTTTTCAAGACCACTCCAAAACAGACCGAAACGTTGACCTCCTGTTTTTAATGTATTAAATAAAATGATGGACTTTTTAAAGGTTCCCCCGTGTGCACCTTTATATTGGATTATTTTATATTGTTGGCCAAGGTGTGCTGAACATATTGGGACTATTTATATATATGTATATATTATTATTATTCCGTTTCAGTCTTCCCTTTGTCAAGGGTCTCAAGGAAGAGGGAAACGTTGGAATAATAAACGTTATCTCTTTAGCTTTACATGATATTGTATATGACTTTTCTGCAGTGTGCGGCCAGCAATTGAGCAGATGTTGGGGCGCAGATTAGATTGTATCCCTGAGGAAGAGCGTGAAGCTGCGGCGAATGAATGGGATTGTCGGATGGAGTGTATTTCTCCAGGGAACAGAATATATTACTATTTAGCAAGTTGTATCCTCTCAGCAAATGGGCCGAATGATTTCTAGAGGCGATTGGAATGATTGTGTTGCTTCTCTTTGGGTCCTGGTGTCTGTTTGTTGACACTGCCGGTAGATATTTGCTGCGGCTGCAGTTCCTTGTTCGGTTGTTATGCAGAGGTTAAATTGGAAACCTTTAAGTGCGTATTTTAGGCATAAATTAGACGTCAGTGTCACAGATACAGTAATTACAGGCAGAGCTTTTCTATTGCACATTTCTCTGGGGAAATTAAATAAATCTGGCTGTAAAAAGAAAAAGGTGAATGTGGCAATTTGGTGCCTTCTGTTATTATTTCCTTCCGTAACCCCCTCACGGCCATATAGTCTATCAATCATGGCTAAGCAGTTAACCCCTTGTGTCCATAGTGCTGTCAGGCAGGGGTTAACGTCAGAGCCTCTCTCTCTGTG
This sequence comes from Xenopus petersii, assembly GCA_038501925.1. Classification (NCBI taxonomy): domain Eukaryota; kingdom Metazoa; phylum Chordata; class Amphibia; order Anura; family Pipidae; genus Xenopus; species Xenopus petersii. Next base: position 118,858,077 of record CM076689.1, read on the forward strand.
TCTCTCTCTGGGGCAGACAGATAAAGGATAAGGATGTCTGTATTTAGCACATACCTCTCAACTGGACTGTACAGACATCAGACACAGGTCTGTTCTCTTGGACTCAGGGAGGGGACAGCGGCGCGTCTGCTGCAAACACAAGCGTCGGGGCTCACGGGGTTAAACGGCACCCAAGATTCCATCACTGCTTGATCCGATCAGATGCAATAATAAGACACATGAGGAGGAGGAGGAGGAGGAGGGGAATCTAAAGGGAAACAAAATCATTAGTCTGTGTGTCAGCTCCTCTGCACGGTTATAGGGGATATACAGTATATAAGCAATAGGGTATATATTTATATTAAATACACCATTGCTCCTCACACTCATGACTTGCCCAATATCAGCACAGACCTTTACACCTATACAATCTGCTTCTAATACACAAGCCATAGGCAGCCTGTTGCCACTGCACACATATCACACATACACATATCACACACACACATATCACACACACACATATCACACATACACATATCACACATACACATATCACACACACATCACACACACACATATCACACACACACATATCACACACACACATATCACACATACACATATCACACATACACATATCACACACACACACATATCACACACACACATATCACACATACACATATCACACACACACATATCACACACACACACACATACACATATCACACATACACATATCACACACACACATATCACACACACATATCACACATACACATATCACACACACACATATCACACACACACATATCACACATACACATATCACACACACATCACACACACACATATCACACACACACATATCACACACACACATATCACACATACACATATCACACATACACATATCACACACACACACATATCACACACACACATATCACACATACACATATCACACACACACATATCACACACACACACACATACACATATCACACATACACATATCACACACACACATATCACACACACACACACATACACATATCACACATACACATATCACACACACACACATATCACACACACACATATCACACATACACATATCACACACATACACATATCACACACACACATATCACACACACACATATCACACACACACATATCACACACACACACACATACACATATCACACATACACATATCACACACACACACATATCACACACACACATATCACACATACACATATCACACACACACATATCACACATACACATATCACACACACACATATCACACATACACATATCACACACATACACATATCACACACACACATATCACACACACACATATCACACACACACATATCACACACACACACACATACACATATCACACATACACATATCACACACACACACATATCACACACACACATATCACACATACACATATCACACACACACATATCACACACACACATATCACACACACACACACATACACATATCACACATACACATATCACACACACACACATATCACACACACACATATCACACATACACATATCACACACACACATATCACACACACACATATCACACACACACATATCACACATACACATATCACACACACATATCACACATACACATATCACACACACATCACACACACACATATCACACACACATCTTGCACTTTTTGGTAAGTCACATTTATGGAGTACCTACCTCCCATCTGTTCTTTATACAAACTCCTACACGTCCCTCATTTTGTCACAACAAACAGACTCTGGGGTCACTGGGAACCAACCTCCTCCTGATCCACAGACACCAGGTACCAAACTGTCACCTCCAGGTAACACACAGCCTGTGCCACTCACCTGCTGACTCCTCCCAGTACCTGACACTTATGTCCCAGCTCCTCCTACAAGTTTGTTACTCTCTGTTACTCCTAATACAGACGTCAGGAACCTCATCAGCTCGTCCTGTCACTCAGTGTTAATAAGCAAAGCCCAGGGATTTCCTTATCTCACCTGCTCCTCATATAAACACCAGCCTTACCTTTCACTCCTACGTCATCAGCCTCCTGTAAATACACAGAGAGCAGGTCTTGTCCCTTTCCTCAGCCTAATACACAGGCATTAGACAGTCTATAAATACACCAGCCCTAATACAAAGCCTTTGGAGATCACACCTTGTTATACACAGATACACAGGCTCCTAACTTATTGACGAATGGGAAATGTACCAATCAGGGACCATCAGCCAAACTACAGACCCTCCCAACCTCCAAACTCACTGTATAAAACATCATTCTCTTAATAAACACACATCAAACTTCCACCTATAACATTTGGGACACAAGCCTCTTACTAACTCCTCATATTACAACCCCCACTTATCAAATCACCCTAATAACAAGAGATCGGACATAAATATAATCTCTAAATATTTCATACACAGACTTCAGGTCATACAGTCCTTCTCCTAATACTCACACACCTGGATTCCTATCAGGACACATTGCTTTTCCCTAATACCCAGATATCCTTAAAGCCATAGGACGGGCAGACACACATCTCGGCAACATATTTAGAGCACATGGGCCAGTGACTAGGGCTACGGGCTTATCGTGTAAGAGAGGCAGCCGTGCAGGAATGCAGATTTGACAAAACAGAAACCAGCGCTGCATGACACTCGCCCTGATGCACAGCAATAGCCTCTCCCTGACAGTCCATAGGCAGGAGATCATGGGATGGTAGAGAAACCCAACAATACGCAGCCCAGCATTAGACAGACAGGCCAGCATTAGACAGACAGCCCAGCATTAGACAGACATCCCAGCATTAGACAGACAGCCCAGCATTAGACAGACATCCCAGCATTAGACAGACAGCCCAGCATTGGACAGACAGCCCAGCATTAGACAGACAGCCCAGCATTGGACAGACAGCCCAACATCCGAGGAGCATCATCATCCAATGTGTAATTGTAGTAGATTGTAATTGTACCTGCTGGAGAACATGGAATGACTTGTCTTCTTCTCGTCTCAGCTCTGTGAGTGACACATCCCCGAGTGGATCGCCATCAGGCTCCGCGAGCTGCTTTCACTTCATTTTCCATGGAAGGTTTCAGGCTGAGGGAATATTTAGGCTCTGCTTGCTCCTCCTTCTCTTAAAGTGATAGTAGCAGTCGCTCTGCAATGCATATAGAATAGAGCACCAGTGAGGCTCAACCACCTCCCACAGCAAATCCCTGTGTGTAAATCCCTGCACCACTGGCAATGTATAATCATCACACTCACCTACAAGCTCTGAGTAAAGATGTTTCACCTTACATTCCAAGCCCCATCTCCAGATTCTCTCCAAATTCTCTCCACTCTCAGCCACTGGGCTCCTCTACTCATCTGAAACTTTCTTCTGCCCTACTGAGCTCATCACACGCCCACAGGACTTCCCACCTGAGCAGCTCTCCACCAATGGAATCCATTACCCGCAGGACCCCTCTGCCCCTTTAAATGTTCCCTTTAAACTCACCTCTTCCATGAAAACCAAATAAACTTACATAGGGAATATCTCCTGGCATGTCACATTAGACTAGGGATGCACCGAATCCAGGATTCGGTTCGGGATTCGGCCAGGATTCGGCCTTTTTCAGCAGGATTCGGATTCAGCCGAATCCTTTTGCCCGGCCTAACCGAATCCGAATCAAATTAGGGGTGGGGAGGGAAATCCTGTGACTTTTCGTCACAAAACAAGGAAGTAAAATAATTTTTCCCTTCCCACCCCTAATTTGCATATGTAAATTAGGGTTCGGATTCGGCCGAATCTTTCACAAAGGATTCGGGGGTTCGGCCGAATCCAAAATAGTGGATTCGGTGCATCCCTACATTAGACTGACCCTCTCTCTAACTTACACTTGCTTCCCCCTCAGCACTTTATACCTTGTCTGTCAATTATCCCAACCTATAGATTGTCATCCCTTATCCCTACAGGTGCGGGATCTTTTATTGAGAAACCTGTTATACAGAAAGCTCAAACTTATGGATCTCCCATAGACTCCATTTTAAAAGAAATGATTTAAATCTGTAAAAATGATTTCTCTGTAATAATACAACAGTACCTGCTACTTGACCCCCAACTAAGATGCATTTAATTCTTATTGGAGGAAAAACAATCCTATCATTTAAATTGTTTTCTTTTAAAGGAAGCTATGAAGATCCAAATCATGGAAAGATCCCTTATTCTGAATATCTCAGGTCCCAACCATTCTGGATAACAGGTCCCATACCTGTATATAAATAAATACATGTATAATATAGTATAAAATGTAATGTATTTCAATAACTGATTTGACAAGAGGTACTGAAGGTAAAGTGTGTCCTTGTAGATGGCACAGAGACCTCAGACGCAGCTCATACACCAGGCGTGGGATATACCGATATACCGATATACCGATATACCGATGATATACCGATATACCGATGATATACCGATATACCGATATACCGATGATATACCGATATACCGATATACCGATGATATACCGATATACCGATATACCGATGATATACCGATGATATACCGATATACCGATGATATACCGATATACCGATATACCGATGATATACCGATATACCGATGATATACCGATATACCGATGATATACCGATATACCGATGATATACCGATATACCGATGATATACCGATGATATACCGATATACCGATGATATACCGATATACCGATATACCGATGATATACCGATATACCGATATACCGATGATATACCGATGATATACCGATATACCGATGATATACCGATATACCGATATACCGATGATATACCGATATACCGATGATATACCGATATACCGATGATATACCGATATACCGATGATATACCGATATACCGATGATATACCGATGATATACCGATATACCGATGATATACCGATATACCGATATACCGATGATATACCGATATACCGATATACCGATGATATACCGATGATATACCGATATACCGATGATATACCGATATACCGATGATATACCGATATACCGATATACCGATGATATACCGATATACCGATGATATACCGATATACCGATGATATACCGATATACCGATGATATACGATATACCGATGATATACCGATATACCGATGATATACCGATGATATACCGATATACCGATGATATACCGATATACCGATGATATACCGATATACCGATGATATACGATATACCGATGATATACCGATATACCGATGATATACCGATATACCGATGATATACCGATATACCGATGATATACCGATATACCGATGATATACCGATATACCGATGATATACCGATATACCGATGATATACCGATGATATACCGATATACCGATGATATACCGATATACCGATGATATACCGATATACCGATGATATACCGATATACCGATGATATACCGATATACCGATGATATACCGATGATATACCGATATACCGATATACCGATGATATACCGATATACCGATGATATACCGATATACCGATGATATACCGATATACCGATGATATACGATATACCGATGATATACCGATATACCGATGATATACCGATGATATACCGATATACCGATGATATACCGATATACCGATGATATACGATATACCGATGATATACGATATACCGATGATATACCGATATACCGATGATATACCGATATACCGATGATATACCGATATACCGATGATATACCGATATACCGATGTTATACTGATATACCGATGATATACCAATATACCGATGATATACCGATGATATACCGATATACCGATGTTATACTGATATACCGATGATATACCAATATACCGATGATATACCGATGATATACCGATATACCGATGTTATACTGATATACCGATATACCGATATACCGATATACCGATATACCAAATGATGTAGGGACATTGGTAGAGCAATGGAATGGGCAAGTGGTGCAATTCAGAAGCTAATCATGTGCTAATTTTGTGTAAATATTGTTTAACAATGTCAATGTTCATATTGAATTAAGTTTATATCTATTGTTTTCAAATCTCAGCTGAACGCCTGGGCACATTTATTTTATACATTATTACATGTGTCTGCACAATCTCAGTGATTTCTGTAGATATCAGGGTTTTAAGCATGCAACAATTGAGTAGCAGCAGTAATGTCTGTATTAATCTATCCGCATGCTTCCTGACACTTGCAGGATTACGCCAATAGTTCTAATAGTTAGTCAGGACTAACTAGGTTTACCAATGGTGGAAGTATCCTTGTACAAGAAGGCACCTTAAGCATTTAGATCAGGGGTCCCCAACTGCCAGGCCGCAGACATACTTGGGCAGCCCGAATTTGACGTGGTGGGCATTAAATTTGATGCCGGTGTAAACTGGATAACGTTGGTGAATCAGAATCTGCCTATTATTAAACTCACCTTACTAGCCAGAGGCTCACTGAAAAGATTTGAGAAAATATGGAGTCCATGGTGGGAAGCGGGGCTTTGGGGGTCAGGGCTCCCGAACATGAAAGGTAACGTTTATTTATACTGTCAAAGGCAGAAATCCTTAATTCTATCTAGAACCTGATGCTACTGCCCAATATGTTGATGATATTAATTTAGGAGGCAACGTTCACATCTTAATGTACCACTGTTTGAACTGTGTTTTAAATCTTGAGTGTATCAATCACATTACTACACAAATTTGTATGTACAAGCTCTGTAATGGTAACGCAACTACATTTACGGAATATACTTTGTTTTATGTTTGACGTGTTATAAAACAATAAAAGTTTTACCTTTAAAAAAACAATTTGATGCTGGTGCGTCCGAATTTGATGCAGCACGCGTGGAATTTAAGCGCCGCACCCTGTGGTCCTTAAAAAAAAAGAGGGCTTTACACTGGTCCCTGGGGCAAAAAGGGTTGAGGACCAGTGAGTAGATAATACATAGACGCCTGCTGAAATGAGAAAAGATCTTAAATACATTCAGAGTTGGACTGGACCACTGGGATACCAGGAAAAGGCCCGGTGGGCCCAGGTGTCAGTGGCCCCTCATGCTGCTAAATATTTGGCTAAATAGATGGAATAATAGATTATAGTATGTAAAGAAAAGAGACTAGGAGAATAGAGGTTGAGTGAGGAGAGGAAGAATAATAGTACTGAGAGTGGGCCCTGGTCTAAGGTTTTTGGGTGGCCCCTGGTGTCCCCGTTCAACACTGAATACATTTATCTCAGTGTTTAGCAGGTCTGTATGGCAGGTCTGGACTGAGAATTAAAATAGGCCCTGGCATTTCAGGTACACAGAGGCCCAATCAGCCCACACAGAGGCCAAATCAGCCCACACCAGCCCAATAAATAGTCTTTCTATGGCACCTTATAGCAGCCCCTCTGGCATTTGCCAGAACCCACAGATTGCCAGTCTGGGCCTGCTGTATGGGATCCCATTTGGGTGGATTTCAGCTAGAAAATGCACTCTCACAGGTAGGATGGGTGTAAACGCCGGCAGCAAAAATGCATCATGGGACATGAGCCAAAGAGCAATGGTGCGGTGCAATTCTGGGCCTTCATCAGCGACGATCCTCATTGATTTCAAAGGAAATCACTTAAACTTGCGGCTCTTCTCACACTGTGCCTTTTCCTATAGGGATTGTTCTGCTGACAAGAATCAGCTCATACCGCCTGCTGGGCTTGGGAATCAATATATAATAAACATGCAGAAATATAGGGACACATTATATGAGATAGGAACACAAATGCTGTTAAATAATATTTGCACAAATCGCCCAGGCTAAACTCCCTCTGCATCGCTGATCACTGTAGTGGGGTGTCCCAGCCTCAATGCAGAGGAATGTCCGGGGGTTGCCACAAAATGTTAATATATCACCGATCAGCCGTGTTCCTATGGAGGCAACAGGACACAAATACTTTTGAGAAAGATTCGTTCAGATACTGGAAATATAATATTTATGGCAGATCAAAGGTTCCAGGATGTTTGTGGGTTGATAATGGAGATGCACCGAATCCAGGTTTCGGTTCGCGATTCGCCAATTTTCAGCACGATTTGGATACGGCTGAATCCTTCTGCCTGTCTGAACGGAATCCTAATTTGCATATGCAAATTAGGGGCAGGAGGGAAATCTCATGACTTTTTGTCACAAAACAAGGAAGTAAAAAATGTTTTCCCCTTCCCACCCCTAATTTGCATATGGTTCGGTATTCGTCTGAATCCTTTGCAGAGGATTCAGGGGTTCAGCCGAATCCAAAATAGTGGATTTGGTGCATCCCTAGTTGATAACTGAACTGTTCCCAGTTCTTGCTCTCGTTCCCCATCCTTGAGCTCTCCCCATTCCCATCTATTTCCTCACCTCCCGTGTCTCTCCTAGGCCTTTGTCAGCCTCCCAGCTTGATTCCTTCTGAAGAGCTACTGGGAACTTGTGATAACACAAGCACTGGAACTCTAAGTCTCTCCTGGAAGGGCCTGTGCCAAGATTCCACTTCAACGGATGTTTTGGACATTAGAGAGTCAACATCTCTGTAAACGAGAACATGATACTTTGGAGCAGATGGAGAGGTTATGGACAATATCTATGTAAAAAGGACGGAGATCCCAAATGGTTTGTAATGGTACTAATAGAATACTGTAGTCTTTGATAACAGGGATGTTGATAGAGACAAGGACTCCAGAAATGTAGATATATATATATATAATAAAAGCTAGGGATGTCAAGCCTGCAATTTTTGCTAAGCTACAACTTGTAGTAAGTTAACAGATTTTGGTTGCTGGAAATAGAGGCAATACAGAGGTGGGTACAGGCAATACTCCAGTCATTACAGGAAATTGTGGAACCCTGGAGCTTCCTCCACCACTTTGGGGTTCCCCATAGATACACTTGCACAAGATTTAGAACATAAGGAGTCTATTCTACGTAGTTTTTGCTGTAGAACCAAGGGTTGCCTTGCCGTCATCAGGGCTGAACTGGGCACCAGCTCTTGTGGGCCTCGCCGGCCCAGACCCACTCCCTGCCTCAACCTGTCATTGCTCCCCTGACCTCCCTCTCCTGCCCCGGTCGCCAAAATTAAAAGGGAGACGGCTTGTGGCAGGGGCCCCTAAGACAGCAGCCCTGGTGGGCCCCAGGCCGTCACCTGTTTTGTCATTTCATTTTCCATAAGCAGAATGGATAATTAAAAATCAATGACTTAAAAGGGCGAAACTGTTTCCTAAGCCATGAAACAATTTTTATGGTACCAACATTTTATACAGGGCTTCGTTGTTTCCATGAAGGTTCGTTTACATTGTTGTATAAATATAATTTTTTATTAACACAAACCAGAATGGTGTCAGTGGAAAGTCAGGCCCATAAACTCTGTTATCCTGAATGTATAAAATGTGCTTGAAGTCTAGATGTGCTCAGGGAATTAGGTATTAACAGGCGGTAAAGATGTTATTTTGTGCTGTGGAAAGAAAGACATTGTATAAAGCTGGAACTAGTTGCTCAGGTTGGTACTGTAAACTGTAGTTTATACCCATATTTTGACCTCTTTTGGTCAAGTCCTTTTTGGGATCAAGTCTTTTCTGTAGATCCAGAAGTGTTCTGTTCAGCAGATAATGGTGACTCCAGTCTTCTCCATCCACCAAGGTACTGTCTTCCTGCAATGAAAGCATTACAGACAGTTTAAGAATCTATTGTGTCCCCTCTTCGGTAAGGCATGTTCTGTGCTCCAATTCTTACAAATTGAGACCTGGAAGGGAGGATCCACAGGCCTTATCTAGCCAAGTCTTAATCTGTTAAGAGGTATGGAAAGTCAATTGTCCAATATTCTTATTCTGGTTTTTGGGCATTTCAGTCTATAGTTTGTCATAGATATTAATAGATCGGGGCTTTAGGTATATAGGTAGAAGCATATTTCCAGATTGAGGAGGCAGAGTCTGTGTTGAGCAATTTCAATATATCTTGGCAGAATTGGTCAACTTGGGGCCCTAAGTTTAATTTGCTGTAGGGCCCAATAAATACTACTGTGTACAGTATTTCCCAGCCCTGAGAAGCTCTCCAAAACTCTTGCTAATCTTTTCATCATGTTCTATTATGATTGTATTATGATGTATTCAGGATTTGATTAGATTGGGAAGACTGAATCCATCATAATATTCAATCTGTTGCCGCTGTTCAACAAAAGAGGTAATTCTTTTAATTGGATGGATGGGGAGAGCATTGATCAAGATAGGGTAACTTAGGATAAGCAATGTAGCCACAGGAACTGGCAATCAAAAAGGAGAAAAAAGGAGAAAAGGCACAGGATCCATACTGTAGCAGGTAACAGGGAATCCTGGGAAAACCCCATTCTGTTGTACAGAACACCTTCAGGATTAAATATGATCTCATTTTTCTAAAATTAAATATGTGAGTGTCATTGTCCTTTAAGGGCCTGATGAAGTTTCCAGTGCTGAGACCCTTAAAAATGCATCAGTCTTATTTCTCCATGATCTCACGTGTTGGGATTGTACAAGCTGCCATTTCCTCGCAGATACTTTTCCCGTCTCTCGAAATGATCTTTTGCGTGTTGCAAAGAAGGGACTAACAGGTCAAAGACCAAGAGAGAAAAAAGGGGGATTCCAGTTTGTTGTACAGTGGGAAATTGAACTTCAATTCACTTGCCAAGAATATGGACAAACCCCAAAACACTAAGAATAAAGAGAAGAAGCAGTAACTGCGTCTGCCAGGAGGTGACCGACTTCATGTATTCTTAAAGGGATACTGTCATGGGAAAAAAAATCATTTTTCAAAATGAATTAATTAATAGTGCTGCTCCAGCAGAATTCTGCACTGAAATCCATTTCTCAAAAGAGCAAACAGATTTTTTTATATTCAATTTTGAAATCTCACATGGGGCTAGAAATTTTGTCAATTTCCCAGCTGCCCCTGGTCATGTGACTTGTGCCTGCACTTTAGGAGAGAAATGCTTTCTGGCAGGCTGCTGTTTTTCCTTCTCAATGTAACTGAATGTGTCTCAGTGGGACCTGGATTTTACTATTGAGTGCTGTTCTTAGATCTACCAGGCAGCTGTTATCTTGTGTTAGGGAGCTGTTATCTGGTTACCTTCCCATTGTTCTGTTGTTTGGCTGCTGGGGGGAAAAGGGAGGGGTGATATCACTCCAACTTGCAGTACAGCAGTGATTGAAGTTTATCAGAGCACAAGTCACATGACTTGGGGCAACTGGGAAATTGACATGTCTAGCCTCATATCAGATTTCAAAATTGAATATAAAAAAAACTGTTTGCTCTTTTGAGAAATGGATTTCGGTGCAGAATTCTGCTGGAGCAGCACTATTAACTGATTCATTTTGAAAAAAATGTTTTTTCCCATGACAGTATCTTAACAATCTCAGCACCTATATCTCTTACCATCTCCCTAGACCAGTGGTTTTCAGGCTTCTCAGCTCAATCCCTGTTGGAGACAGAACTTGGTCAAGGACCATCTTTGCTGATAAAGAGGAAAATAATATATAAAGTAGGAATGAAATGTGGGCATTTATGTGTTTATAGGAGAACACTTAGAGCGGCCTCTACAATTCCCTGCCACTCAGTTGAACTGAAGAAGCCACTTGGGTGAGTGGTAAAAAGTTATCAAGGAAACTCAGTTGTTTTAGACATAATTCTGCGAGATACTGTGTGTTATCATGACCAGGACGAATAGAAATCTTCATAGACATCAGTTACGGGTTTGAATTACGAAGAAAAATGGGAAAAGGCATCACTGTCTTGTTTTAAGAATTAAAATATAAACTAGAAGAGATCCAATACTAGTAATGCCAATATAATTATAAAAAGTAAAAAAATCTTTATTAGGACTGACATGTTTTGTGCCAAAGGGGCACTTGCTAGTCTGCTTCTCTGAGCCCAAAATACGGACCCAGGTGTCAGCCAAATTCTACATAGCACTTATACGACATACGAGGGGTGAAGATAATGAACTATAATTAATGAGTGTTGCTCAGTGCCTTCCTGCAAAGTCAGTCATGGAGGGAAGGGGTTAAGAGGAAGGGGTGAATAACATATTTGTGACACTTTCACCATTGGATTGGTATTTGGCAGAAAGAGTGCAATATTTAGCACTGATTTTCCATGTTGTTGGAGGCATCAGGGAGGGTCGGTGCCAGTGGATTTTCCATGTATGTTTGAGAGGATTAACACTTATATCCTGAGATAACGGCCTGAACATACACGATCCGTGTATCTACTGGAAACAAAAATAAAAGGCATGTACTTCTATCTCTCCGTCACGCAGGCCTCAAATAACAGGTGAATGTAGTGGATACAGAGGGGGATATCTCTGCTCCCGTCTGGTGGTCTCATCACAAACATGAGATAGAAGAAAGGAATGATATTCATCAAGCAGAAAGCAAAGTTGTGATGTAATGTTACAATTCCACCGAAAATAGACACAGACATTAAATGCTGAACGTCTTGTTCTCAGCTAATTCATCCTAACAAATGTCATCTTGGGTCAAGACTGGGGTCTTGGGTAACATGTAGAGAGCAGGCCCATTTGCTGCCACCCAAGAAGGTTCTCTAGGTGTCTCTATTGCAGGAGCAGAAGGAGAAGATTTGCCAATTTTGCCACTTTTACTTCCTAAAATAATGTAGAGAATAAGTTAAGAGGCTTCAGGGTATTTTAGCAGCTCCAAGGACTAATCCAGGGAGCAGAAGCTGAAGGTTAATATACGGCTTAGGGGGTTGACGCATTTTAAAGAGTTAGGATTTTTTACTATTTAATTTATTTACATGAAAAAAGGAGCAGCACAGAGGGTGGTTTTAGATAATATATAAGAATGACTTTATGTTTAAAGGCTCCCCCCGAACGGCTTAATGGAGAACAAAACCCTAAAAATGAATAGACCAAAAAAGGGCCAATTTTCTATAGTGAACTTATTGCACAAGGCTAACATTTCAGCTTGTCAATAGCAGCAATGATCCAGGACTTCAAACTTGTCACAGGGGGTCACCATCTTGGAAAGTGTCTGTGACACTCACATGCTCAGTGGGCTCTGATTGGCTGTTGAGAAGCTAAGCTTAGGGCTCGTCACTAATTTATAAAGAAAGTATTGTTCAGTGTACCTTCCTTAAAAAGCAATACGTTTTCCGAACGAAAGAGGTGTGATTACCAAAATAATGTGTTATAGAAATGAAAAGAAGTAAAACCCCTCTCTATTCAATTGACCACCAATTAAAGAAAATTCAAGTATTAGTGCAGCAGTGTCAAAGTTTATTAACAGTTTCGTTAAAGGTTACTAACCCAGTGTTGCTTCAATTATTGGGCAGCCATTGCTGGGTTACCCAATAAAGTGCTATGTGCTAGGTGCTAATAATTCATCAGCAATTAGAAATCATGTAACAGGATTAATTAATATTGTGCTATAAAGTGCTAGTGCTTCAAATGAAATTAAGAAGTTGACTTAAATAACCAGGATTAAATTGACCCAGGTGAGATTAAAGTTAATTCATTATTATATATCACACATTAAAATCCATTCATTATAGAAGATTGTAAATAACTGATTAACTGTTAAAAAGTAAACTTTACTAAATTCATTAAAATTGCTGCAAATCAATTAAGGTAATCTTTGAGGACTGCATACTTGGAAATGGGATCTCACGATGAGATCTCGCGATACTTGGAAATGGGATCTCACGATGAGGTCTCGCGATACTTGGAAATGGGATCTCACGATGAGGTCTCGCGATACTTGGAAATGGGATCTCACGATGAGATCTCGCGATACTTGGAAATGGGATCTCACGATGAGGTCTCGCGATACTTGGAAATGGGATCTCACGATGAGATCTCGCGATACTTGGAAATGGGATCTCGCGATGAGATCTCGCGAGAGTTACATTGGGGAAGATATGTGTATATCGTTGCTAAGCGACGGTCACATTTCAGATATATTTGGTTAAATCGATATATAACTCACTGGTATCTATAACAACCACCGGTATTTATTGAGGAAGAGATGTTAGTAAAACTTATTATTATTTAATTATTTTACATTCCAAGGGAAATTCTATCTGCAAACCCAGGGGACCGCCATGGGAACTTCCTGCGCTCCCTCGTATGCCAACCTTTTTTTGGGGCATTGGGAGGAGACCGTTGTGAACAGTCAAATGTTCAAAAATTACCACAACAAGATTTTAAGATGGATACGCTATATTGATGATATCCTGATCCTATGGTCTGGCACGGAACAGGAAGCTCTGGAATTTATAGACAAGCTCAATATTAATAAACTCAATATCAAACTGACTGTGAATATCTCTAAACAAATGGTTTCCTTCCTGGACCTATCAATTATGATAACAGAGGAGGGCAAATTGACTACTGACAACTACAGAAAAGAGACAGCCACTAATTCCTTGCTAAGTTTCTCTAGTCATCATCCGTATTCTGTGAAAAAATCACTCCCTATAGGGGAATTTTTAAGACTAAAACAGAACTGTTCCTCTCATGTTCTCTTTAAAGAACAAGCGGTACTACTTAAAAACAGATTAAAACAAAGGGGATACTCCGGTAAACTCATAAAGAGAGCTTATCATAGAGCTTTAGGGACTGAAAGAGAACAATTGCTCCATCCAAAGACTTGGGGGGAATTCACAAAAGTGTCGGTTAAATAAGTAACCCAGAAGTGGCGGTCGGCAAATTTGTAAAATGTCGTTCGAACGGCAAATTCACAAAGGCAGATGTTCCCATCTCTGAATGTCTTGTAAGTCCGACAATTTTCTAAAATGTCGTATCTCTTTTCATCGTACAAACGACATTTACCAAGACTTTTCAAAAGACAATTTGACCGACATTTTCATTTTGGAGAACCTAAAGTGTCTGAAAAATTGTCGGTAAAAAAAATTAGTTTATGAGTAATTCATAAAAATGTCGGGAAAATGGGCGCCGAAAAAACCACGCCCACTTTTAACGACACTAATTCAAAAGTGTCGTACATGTCGGAAAATTGGCGGAGAAACGCTCTGTGAATATGTCGGCTGTTGCTAAGACACTTCCTACGACATTTTAAAGACATTTTTTCGTTCCGGACACTTTTGTGAATTCCCCCCTAGGTCTCAGCAAGATAACACGGTCAGGTTTATAACTACATATAACTCTAACAGCAAGACAATTAATCAAATTATTAATAAACACTGGTCGGTTTTGAAAGGAGACACGGTTCTAGATACTGTTCTACAAGATACAGTTTCTGTATGCTACAGACGTAGCCCTAATCTGAAAGACCTACTATGGAGAAGTCACTTCCAGACACCCAGCAGACCCAATATCATTAAGGGCTGCTTCCCCTGTGGAAATTGCAATATGTGTGATCACATGATCAAAAGCACAAAATTCAGTGATAGATTTAACATTAATCATACAATCAAGGATTACATTAATTGCAGAACCAAGGGAGTAATTTATGTACTGGAGTGCCCTTGTAAGAAACAATACGTTGGGATGACAACACAGATGCTCAAACTCACAATACAACAACATTGCAGTTCAATCAGAAATGCGGATAAAATAGGTAAATCAGATAAAATATTATCCACAGTTGCAAGTCATTTCAAACAATATCACAATATGAACCCTTCCAATGTCAAATTTTGGGCTATAGAACAGATCCAATTGGGAATCAGAGGAAGTGATCTGGAACAAGAATTACTCAAACGGGAAACACATTGGATTTTCAAATTAAATTCAGTTTCACCCAATGGGATCAATGAAACTATACTATTTAATGCTTTTCTTTAATAATCATGATTTAGGTATTTGGTTTAACATATCAATTCCTTCTAATAGTAGACACTATTCCACTAACATTTTATTTAAATAATCTTGGTAATAAATAATAATAAGTTTTACTAACATCTCTTCCTCAATAAATACTGGTGGTTGTTATAGATACCAGTGAGTTATATATCGATTTAACCAAATACATCTGAAATGTGACCGTCGCTTAGCAACGATATACACATATCTTCCCCAATGTAACTCTCGCGAGATCTCATCGCGAGATCCCATTTCCAAGTACTGCGAGATCTCATCGTGAGATCCCATTTCCAAGTATCGCGAGATCTCATCGTGAGATCCCATTTCCAAGTATCGCGAGACTTTGTATTCAGGAAGTGATAAAGATACCACACCAAACGAGTCACTTTTAGATTTTGCCTTGACAAAGCCAGCAGGCGAAACACGTGTTGGCACACTGGGAAGCGCTTTTTGTGAAGTCTCCTGGGCGCTTTCCTTATTTTTACTATTGCAAAATAATTTCCTATTGATTTTAAACCTTTGCGACCGCATTGATTCTTCTTTTAAAATCTTACCTGTTATCCAATGGCACTGTGGGATTTGTAGTTTTATAGGGAAGATTAGCTCTCCGAATTATAAGATAGCAAGGTAAAATCGAGACTACAGTCCCCAGTGACCTACTTTCTCCTCCGTGTGGGGTCCCAGACTTAGAAAAATACAGGCAGCTAGAACTTGGGACTTCTCCACCTCTAACAATTTTCCTATTCCTCCTTTCTCTTTCAATGCTGGTCTCCTTTGAATAATTTTATGCAAACGTTTTTTAACACCCTATAACTTTAACGGGGGTGTATGGATTAATTATTACTCACCAATTTTTATGCAGTCCTCAAAGATTACCTTAATTGATTTGCAGCAATTTTAATGAGTTTAGTAAAGTTTACTTTTTAACAGTTAATCAGTTATTTACAATCTTCTATAATGAATGGGTTTTAATGTGTGATATATAATAATGAATTAACTTTAATCTCACCTGGGTCAATTTAATCCTGGTTATTTAAGTCAACTTCTTAATTTCATTTGAAGCACTAGCACTTTATAGCACAATATTAATTAATCCTGTTACATGATTTTTAATTGCTGATGAATTATTAGCACCTAGCACATAGCACTTTATTGGGTAACCCAGCAATGGCTGCCCAATAATTGAAGCAACACTGGGTTAGTAACCTTTAACGAAACTGTTAATAAACTCTGACACTGCTGCACTAATACTTGAATTTTCTTTAATTGGTGGTCAATTGAATAGAGAGGGGTTTTACTTCTTTTCATTTCTATAACGGCTCGTCACTAATTATCCAGCAGCAGAAAATGAGCTTCCCTGGCTGTAATATAAGCTGATGCTACAGGTTTGCTGATTATTCAATTCTGATGCTAATTGCACTGGTTTCTGTGCTGCCATGTAGTAATTATGTGTATTAATTACTAATCAGCCTTATATTGTGACATTTCTATTCTATGTGTACTGTATATTGTGAGTGGCTCCCTAAGCTCAGTAAGTGACAGCAGCACAGAGCATGTGAATCAGCGAATCAGCAGAAAAGAAGATGGGGAGCTACTGGGGCATCTTTGGAGACACAGATCTTTACTGCTAAAGGGCTGTGGTTGCCTTGGGCTGGTACAGAAGCACACAACATAATATACAACATTTATAGCTACTTCTTTAGTTAGACTTTAGTTAAAGTGACCTTGTGTCGAAGTAATGGCTTTCAGTGAAGTCTATCTTCATGACTGAGGGATATAGGTCCTATGAGGAGGATGGTACATACAAATATTGGTCACATATATATATCTTTATTTTTCAGGGAGTACAATAAGAGATGGGGTAGATTTTTTCAGAGGCACCTTGGCTAATTTTAAGTGGATTCAGGAGAGAGAAGGGGGAAAATCCTCATTGTGAATCCAACTCCAATCCTATAATAAATGTAAAACTCAACAGAATGGTTACACCTGCAAGTGAAGGAGGTGCCATAGGAAGCAGTGCAAGAATTCCTTTGGGGGAAAGTCATGCTGTAAGGGTCCTGGGTCTTCTCATTCTATTTCAGTTCTCTTTCTGGTACGTCCCCACTTCAGACTACCCACCGTGCCCTATTCTCATTGTGTTCTCTCCATGTTGCCAAATAAACATCTACTCGTCCTTTTTGCCCAAAACACGGACAATGTGCAGACTTTGCCTTGAGGGCAGGTTGGCATCCGCATGGCCCAATCTTTCCATACACAAGCCAGGCCTAGCGGGTCACAGCAGAACTGATAAGGGAGCCGGTATCACTGATAACACCCCATTTTTTTTCTTTGCTGCTACAGAATCACTCCGAGAATAGCACAGCAGCTCCCAAGAAAGTGACTTTGATGCTTGTCAGGCTGGGAGAAGTTCCTCTGCTTGGTCTCCACTCAGCCGGCACTATCTTAAAAGCTTTGTGGAAAAACTGGCAAGTCGAGTCACACTGTGCTGCGTTCCAATAACACTACACATTAACCCCTTCACTGCCATGCTACACAAAGGGACCTTAGAGTGTAAATGTGCAACTGCTCCGATTGACGTCCCCGATACAGATGTTGGGGGTCATACATGACTTGCAGGACCATAAACAGGGTAACCGGCCAGGCTTTTTGCATTTTTACTTTGCCCTGAACGTAGAAGAAGGTGTTTAAAAACGGATCCCTGTATTCGCACATGAATACAATGCTCCCTGGGTTTGGCAGTGGTGTATCCATGAGGGGCAGGGGGAGGCATGTCTGTATAATACAAATTGAATTCCTTTTAAAGGGATACTGTCATGGGAAAATTTTTTTTTTCAAAATGAATCACTTAATAGTGCTGCTCCAGCAGAATTCTGCACTGAAATCCATTTCTCAAAAGAGCAAACAGATTTTTTTATATTCAATTTTGAAATCTGACATGGGGCTAGACATATTGTCAGTTTCCCAGCTGCCCCAAGTCATGTGACTTGTGCTCTGATAAACTTCAATCACTCTTTACTGCTGTACTGCAAGTTAGAGTGATATCACCCCCCTCCCTTTCCCCCCCAGCAGCCAAACAACAGAACAATGGGAAGGTAACCAGATAGCAGCTCCCTAACACAAGATAACAGCTGCCTGGTAGATCTAAGAACAGCACTCAATAGTAAAAATCCAGGTCCCACTGAGACACATTCAGTTACATTGAGAAGGAAAAACAGCAGCCTGCCAGAAAGCATTTCTCTCCTGAAGTGCAGGCACAAGTCACATGACTGGGGGCAGCTGGGAAACTGGCAATATGTCTAGCCCCCTGTCAGATTTCAAAATTGAATATAAACAAATCGGTTTGCTCTTTTGAGAAATGGATTTCAGTGCAGAATTCTGCTGGAGCAGCGCTATTAACTGATGCGTTTTGAAAAAAACATGTTTTCCGATGACAGGATCCCTTTAAGTACAGGAAAAAATCGAAATAGTATTACGTTGAAAACATTGGATCTGGGTTCTCAAATGCAGTTACAGCTCTATATCTAAATACATATACACCCACATATATATATATATATATATATATATATATATATATATATATATATATATACACACACGTGTGAACATGATATTTGCTAATCTATCACATGTACCCGTGGGTGCTCGAGGGTCCTGTCAAAACCCCAAGTGTTGGCAGCCTCCCTTAAATCTCCACCGCAATGCAAGGTCACCTACACGTATAGAGAATGTTTACGTTTGGTCTCTCTCCAGATCCATTGCTAAGAATTCCAATGTCATTTCACACATCTCCGTTATCCAACCGACAGTTTAGCAGTTGAGATTTGGCACACAAAGTGTTGACACGAATTCCTTCCTGCACTTACCAGTCCCGATGCCTCGCGGGGAGTCGTGGGATTATTCTCATTCATGGAAAGGAGGAACGGAAGAAAGAAATTGGGGCAGGCATCTCTTCCCCTATGGGGAAGTTTCCTGAAAATTCTAATTTGCTGCTCATAAAAATTTTAAAAGACAGGAATCGTTTATACCAGGGGTCCCCAACCTTTTTTACCCGTGAGCCACATTAAAAAATAAAGAGAGTTGGGGGGCAACACAGACATGCAAAAACTTCCTGGGGTGCCAAATAAGGGCTGTAATTGGCTATTTGGTGGCCCCTGTTCGGACTGGTAGCCTACATTGAGACTCTGTTTGGCAGTACAACTGTTTTTTATACAACCAAAACTTGCCTCCAAGCCTGGAATTCAAAAATAAGCTCCTGCTTTGAGGCCACTGAGAGCAACATCCAAGGGGTTGGAGAGCAACGTGTTACTCATGAGCTACTGGTTGGGGATCACTGTTTTATACTAACCCTAATGTATGACTAACAAGAAGATTCAATCAGGTTACAAGGTAACACGCTCCTTTGATTTGTCATGAAAGGCCAATTATTAGCACTTCCCCAATATTCAAGCATCTGCATGTTTTCTGCTTGAGACAAGTTACCCGGAGCTACTATAGACCTGCTCAACATGTAAATATTTTAGCAACTTAAGCAAAGCTGAGAAGTCTGATTGATATAGACTGAGATCCCCCTGTTAAGCTCAACCCCTGATTGATAAACAAATTCTTTCAAATGAAAGTCCAGTGTTGATTGTAGTATAATAACAGGGCAAACTTACCAATAAGTATTAGGGGTCCAAGTGCACAAGCCCCAGACCTTCAGTTTTTGGGAGGCAATAGATACAATTAGATATTCATTGTAGGACTGGCACAGACCGGACTTCACTCCAATGCTTGATGCGATTATATCAATTTCAATGGAATATCAATTGTAACACAACTTCAGTGGTTTATTTATTAGAATGTACTTCTTGCCACATTCAATATGTTGGACAGACCTCACGTCCACTCAAGAATCGTATCAGGGAAGGTGGATATGAAAGAAGGAAATTCAGAAGCCAACGCAGCTGAACACTTCAAAATCTGTCATGAAGGTGATGTTACAAAACTTTCTGTTATAGGAATTAAGTAGTGAGTATTAGTAGTTAGTAGTAGTAGTAGTAGTAGTAAGGGAGGGGATGGCACCCTAAGACCACTTCATTTGGGAATAAATCATCATCATCATCATCATCACAAGTAACGACCTGACACTTCAACCCTTACCCTGTGACCATGTGATGACATCTCAGTACCTTTCTGACCTTCACAATTATATATTATATTACATAAAACACATACTGTACATAGCGAGTAGAAAGGACAGCAATGTTGTGCTTCAGACTGTATTATTAGTCTTTATATCAATAGGAAGTTTTATTTTTACATAGTATGTTTACAAAATCACTCTTTATAAATATTTATCCATTCTCAGATGATCAACTTGTGTTGTAACAAACAGAATCAATAACACACAAAATTGTATTAGAATTATGTGATATACATTTTATAGATATACACCTTATCTGTGCATCTACACAACTTGTCATGTGACAATCACATGATGACATCACCAATATGACTTTGCGACTTGTCATGTGACAGTCACATGACAATCACAAGATGACATCACAATCATCAATATGACATCGCCACTTGTCATGTGACAATCACATGGACATCCACATGACTGTCACATGACAATCACATGATGACATCACATTCACCAATATGACATCGCGACTAGTCATGTGACAATCACATGACCTTATGATATAATGATACCAAATAAGGGCATAAAACTCACATAATCAGTCTGCATTCAGACTTGGTGATTGGCAGAGGTGGGTATCAATACGTTTAGAATAGTTGTCTTTTAGAGAGGTGTGATCATGCTCAAACACACCAATGATACAATATAGCAAAATTGCCTTTTTTTTTGGGTAACTTGCTATTACATAAATCTACCGTAATTTTCTTTTTTTCTTCTCCATCCAGGCTAATGATATATCTCATATACCATGGCCCATGTTAAAATATCTCGTATTTTAAAAGTGATTGGAAAATCAATAGTTAAACCCTTTAAGCTTTTAAGCAAAGGAAAGAAAAAGAATAGAGTTCAATCAAAAGAACAAGGGAATGAAACAGAAGACGAACCGTGCAACTGCTGTTTTCCCAAATGCAAAATCTTCAAGAAATTGAAGAAAAAGAAGGAGAAGATAATCTACTCACAGGAGGTGTCAGTAGAAACAAAACCTTGTCAAGAAGAGGAACATATAAAGAGTGTTTCCTTCTCTCCTGAAACCAATGCTGATTGGCTCCCAGATCTCAATCTGAGCAAGAAGCATAGAGAAGAGTTGCAAGCTGATGACTGGCTGGATGACAGAATCATCGACGCAGCACAGAAGCTTTTGAAGAGACAGTTTAATACGGAGGGACTTCAAACCTGTGTCCTCTCTGAAGTTCAATTTCAACCTGTCCGTGGACCCTCTGTTCAAATTCATTTTGACAGCGAGAGGAACCATTGGCTGACCAGCTGTTTCAAATCTGACCATGTTGAGATAGCAGACAGCCGGAAAGCTGGAAAACTTCCCCATCAAGTGAAGAAACAAATAAGTGAATGCTACAGGGAAGTGATACGTGAACCGACTAAAACAATGAAACAACTCAATGTAGATCAGCAGCAAAATGGCAATGACTGTGGGGTTTATGCCATTGCTAATGCATTCGAGTTTCTGTCCAATGGAGACCCCACTTGTAGGTACAATGGCAAAACGATGAGAAAACACCTCATTGAGTGTTTAGAGAGGGGAGAGATTACTGCTTTCCCTAAAACATCAGGCCCAAAGAAGAACAAGACACTGGCCTGTAAATCCTCTATGGTTACAGAAGAACGGCAGAAAGACGATGAAGAGAAGAAGAAGGAAGAAGATGAAATTAAAACGACAGACAATTCCCTCGAAAAGAAGGAGTTGTCCCCTTTGCTCAGTTTCAGAATCTATTTTGACCAACTGGTGCAGGACTGGTTGACGTTTGGTTTCCAGATATGGAACAGACTATCTGCACCGCTGTATTGTGGCAGCAGTTGGCAAGACTGGTTAAAGAGTTGCTCATGGAAGAACCTGATGAGAAACAGAAAGAAGAAAGAAGCTAAATCAATGAGCTTTCATGAACCATCTGATGCCGTGGTCCCTTCTGCTAATATCAGAAGTACAGTTACGGCCTATGTGGCTGGCGCAGCTACAGTTATGGCATTTTACTTCTTTTGGAAGAAGCAATAGACACAATAGTTATGCTATAACTACTACTAGTACTACCCAACCAGTGGCACAACCATTGGGGGAAGACTGTGTGGTGGTGCGTGGGAAGGAAGGAGGGCGGGCCTGGTATAAATTTTGCACCAGTGCCCTATGATCTACAGATTTTTTGTGTATAAAATATAAATATTTATCTGTATATAGTTTTATATTTAATAAACAGAACAAAACATATACTGTTGTGCTGATTATTACTATCCTCTGGTATAAATGGGAATTCTGGGACCTGCATGAATGCCATGTTGCCTCTATTTAATGTGATATTACCAAAAAGCGTTACCTTGCTTACACATTTACTACTGGTAACGACCCAGTTGGAGGCCAATGTTGGCCCTTGGCTAGGCGGGAGATGACAGCAAAATGGCTAATGTATAGGGAAGTGATACGTGAACCGACTAAAACAATGAAACAACTCAATGTAGATCAGCAGCAAAATGGCAATGACTGTGGGGTTTATGCCATTGCTAATGCATTCGAGTTTCTGTCCAATGGAGACCCCACTTGTAGGTACAATGGCAAAACGATGAGAAAACACCTCATTGAGTGTTTAGAGAAGGGAGAGATTACTGCTTTCCCTAAAACATCAGGCCCAAAGAAGAACAAGACACTGGCCTGTAAATCCTCTATGGTTACAGAAGAACGGCAAAAAGACGATGAAGAGAAGAAGAAGGAAGAAGATGAAATTAAAACGACAGACAATTCCCTCGAAAAGAAGGAGTTGTCCCCTTTGCTCAGTTTCAGAATCTATTTTGACCAACTGGTGCAGGACTGGTTGACGTTTGGTTTCCAGATTTGGAACAGACTATCTGCACCGCTGTATTGTGGCAGCAGTTGGCAAGACTGGTTAAAGAGTTGCTCATGGAAGAACCTGATGAGAAACAGAAAGAAGAAAGAAGCTAAATCAGTGAGCTTTCATGAACCATCTGATGCCGTGGTCCCTTCTGCTAATATCAGAAGTACAGTTACGGCCTATGTGGCTGGCGCAGCTACAGTTATGGCATTTTACTTCTTTTGGAAGAAGCAATAGACACAATAGTTATGCTATAACTACTACTACTACTACCCAACCAGTGGCACAACCATTGGGGGAAGACTGTGTGGTGGTGCGTGGGAAGGAAGGAGGGCGGGCCTGGTACAAATTTTGCACCAGTGCCCTATGATCTACAGATTTTTTGTGTATAAAATATAAATATTTATCTGTATATAGTTTTATATTTAATAAACAGAACAAAACATATACTGTTGTGCTGATTATTACTATCCTCTGGTATAAATGGGAATTCTGGGACCTGCATGAATGCCATGTTGCCTCTATTTAATGTGACATTACCAAAAAGCGTTACCTTGCTTACACATTTACTACTGGTAACGACCCAGTTGGGGGCCAATGTTGGCCCTTGGCTAGGCGGGAGATGACAGCAAAATGGCTAATGTATTTCAGTCTGTCAGGGGGAATGATCAATGGGCTTAGGGACAACAGGGATAGGGGTTCATGGGAGCTTCCAATCTAAAGTGCAGAACACAAGGTATATATAATCCAGTGTGAGACAGAATGGCTGCAGCAGACAACTTTAGCCACGTCCTTGAATGTCTGAGGAAGCCAACAATGCTGAATAGTTTACGACAATACCGGTCCCAAAGGACCGTGGACATGTGCTGATGTGGACTCCACATCAGCACATACTTACCATCACCTACTTACTGAAGGCACAACAGGGGCCTGGGAGTACAGCCATGCTTAGCAAGTTTTGGTGAAAAAATACAGAAGTATATTCAGTCTAGTAGTTAGTATTAGTAGTTAGTAGTAGTAGTAGTAGTAAGGGAGGGGATGGCACCCTAAGACCACTTCATTTGGGAATAAATCGTCATCATCATCATCATCACAAGTAACGACCTGACACTTCAACCCTTACCCTGTGACCATGTGATGACATCTCAGTACCTTTCTGACCTTCACAATTATATATTATATTACATAAAACACATACTGTACATAGCGAGTAGAAAGGACAGCAATGTTGTGCTTCAGACTGTATTATTAGTCTTTATATCAATAGGAAGTTTTATTTTTACATAGTATGTTTACAAAATCCCTCTTTATAAATATTTATCCATTCTCAGATGATCACTTGTGTTGTAACAAACAGAATCAATAACACACAAAATTGTATTAGAATTATGTGATATACATTTTATAGATATACACCTTGTCTGTGCATCTACACAACTTGTCATGTGACAATCACACGATGACATCACAATCACCAATATGACTTTGCGACTTGTCATGTGACAGTCACATGACAATCACAAGATGACATCACAATCATCAATATGACATCGCCACTTGTCATGTGACAATCACATGACCTTATGATATAATGATACCAAATAAGGGCATAAAACTCACATAATCAGTCTGCATTCAGACTTGGTGATTGGCAGAGGTGGGTATCAATACGTTTAGAATAGTTGTCTTTTAGAGAGGTGTGATCATGCTCAAACACACCAATGATACAATATAGCAAAATTGCCTTTTTTTTTGGGTAACTTGCTATTACATAAATCTACCGTAATTTTCTTTTTTTCTTCTCCATCCAGGCTAATGATATATCTCATACACCATGGCCCCTGCTAAAATATCTCGTATTTTAAAAGTGATTGGAAAATCAATAGTTAAACCCTTTAAGCTTTTAAGCAAAGGAAAGAAAAAGAATAGAGTTCAATCAAAAGAACAAGGGAATGAAAGGGAAGACGAACCGTGCAACTGCTGTTTTCCCAAATGCAAAATCTTCAAGAAATTGAAGAAACAGAAGGAGAAGATAATCTACTCACAGGAGGTGTCAGTAGAAACAAAACCTTGTCAAGAAGAGGAACATATAAAGAGTGTTTCCTTCTCTCCTGAAACCAATGCTGATTGGCTCCCAGATCTCAATCTGAGCAAGAAGCATAGAGAAGAGTTGCAAGCTGATGACTGGCTGGATGACAGAATCATCGACGCAGCACAGAAGCTTTTGAAGAGACAGTTTAATACGGAGGGACTTCAAACCTGTGTCCTCTCTGAAGTTCAATTTCAACCTGTCCGTGGACCCTCTGTTCAAATTCATTTTGACAGCGAGAGGAACCATTGGCTGACCAGCTGTTTCAAATCTGACCATGTTGAGATAGCAGACAGCCGGAAAGCTGGAAAACTTCCCCATCAAGTGAAGAAACAAATAAGTGAATGCTACAGGGAAGTGATACGTGAACCGACTAAAACAATGAAACAACTCAATGTAGATCAGCAGCAAAATGGCAATGACTGTGGGGTTTATGCCATTGCTAATGCATTCGAGTTTCTGTCCAATGGAGACCCCACTTGTAGGTACAATGGCAAAACGATGAGAAAACACCTCATTGAGTGTTTAGAGAGGGGAGAGATTACTGCTTTCCCTAAAACATCAGGCCCAAAGAAGAACAAGACACTGGCCTGTAAATCCTCTATGGTTACAGAAGAACGGCAGAAAGACGATGAAGAGAAGAAGAAGGAAGAAGATGAAATTAAAACGACAGACAATTCCCTCGAAAAGAAGGAGTTGTCCCCTTTGCTCAGTTTCAGAATCTATTTTGACCAACTGGTGCAGGACTGGTTGACGTTTGGTTTCCAGATATGGAACAGACTATCTGCACCGCTGTATTGTGGCAGCAGTTGGCAAGACTGGTTAAAGAGTTGCTCATGGAAGAACCTGATGAGAAACAGAAAGAAGAAAGAAGCTAAATCAGTGAGCTTTCATGAACCATCTGATGCCGTGGTCCCTTCTGCTAATATCAGAAGTACAGTTACGGCCTATGTGGCTGGCGCAGCTACAGTTATGGCATTTTACTTCTTTTGGAAGAAGCAATAGACACAATAGTTATGCTATAACTACTACTACTACTACCCAACCAGTGGCACAACCATTGGGGGAAGACTGTGTGGTGGTGCGTGGGAAGGAAGGAGGGCGGGCCTGGTACAAATTTTGCACCAGTGCCCTATGATCTACAGATTTTTTGTGTATAAAATATAAATATTTATCTGTATATAGTTTTATATTTAATAAACAGAACAAAACATATACTGTTGTGCTGATTATTACTATCCTCTGGTATAAATGGGAATTCTGGGACCTGCATGAATGCCATGTTGCCTCTATTTAATGTAGAAATCCAAATTACTGCAGCACACTGTAGTAGGTGTAGAATTTGAAGGTGTAGTTTATTGGCTCAAATACGAGCAGACATGTGGCAACGTTTCGGGCCTCGCAGGACCCTTTCTCAAGCCTCTATTTAATGTGACATTACCAAAAAGCGTTACCTTGCTTACACATTTACTACTGGTAACGACCCAGTTGGGGGCCAATGTTGGCCCTTGGCTAGGCGGGAGATGACAGCAAAATGGCTAATGTACAGGGAAGTGATACGTGAACCAACTAAAACAATGAAACAACTCAATGTAGATCAGCAGCAAAATGGCAATGACTGTGGGGTTTATGCCATTGCTAATGCATTCGAGTTTCTGTCCAATGGAGACCCCACTTGTAGGTACAATGGCAAAACGATGAGAAAACACCTCATTGAGTGTTTAGAGAGGGGAGAGATTACTGCTTTCCCTAAAACATCAGGCCCAAAGAAGAACAAGACACTGGCCTGTAACTCCTCTATGGTTACAGAAGAACGGCAGAAAGACGATGAAGAGAAGAAGGAGGAAGAAGATGAAATTAAAACGACAGACAATTCCCTCGAAAAGAAGGAGTTGTCCCCTTTGCTCAGTTTCAGAATCTATTTTGACCAACTGGTGCAGGACTGGTTGACGTTTGGTTTCCAGATATGGAACAGACTATCTGCACCGCTGTATTGTGGCAGCAGTTGGCAAGACTGGTTAAAGAGTTGCTCATGGAAGAACCTGATGAGAAACAGAAAGAAGAAAGAAGCTAAATCAATGAGCTTTCATGAACCATCTGATGCCGTGGTCCCTTCTACTAATATCAGAAGTACAGTTACAGCCTATGTGGCTGGCGCAGCTACAGTTATGGCATTTTACTTCTTTTGGAAGAAGCAATAGACACAATAGTTATGCTATAACTACTACTACTACTACCCAACCAGTGGCACAACCATTGGGGGAAGACTGTGTGGTGGTGCGTGGGAAGGAAGGAGGGCGGGCCTGGTACAAATTTTGCACCAGTGCCCTATGATCTACAGATTTTTTGTGTATAAAATATAAATATTTATCTGTATATAGTTTTATATTTAATAAACAGAACAAAACATATACTGTTGTGCTGATTATTACTATCATCTGGTATAAATTGGAATTCTGGGACCTGCATGAATGCCATGTTGCCTCTATTTAATGTGACATTACCAAAAAGCGTTACCTTGCTTACACATTTACTACTGGTAACGACCCAGTTGGGGGCCAATGTTGGCCCTTGGCTAGGTGGGAGATGACAGCAAAATGGCTAATGTATTTCAGTCTGTCAGGGGGAATGATCAATGGGCTTAGGGACAACAGGGATAGGGGTTCATGGGAGCTTCCAATCTAAAGTGCAGAACACAAGGTATATATAATCCAGTGTGAGACAGAATGGCTGCAGCAGACAACTTTAGCCACGTCCTTGAATGTCTGAGGAAGCCAACAATGCTGAATAGTTTACGACAATACCGGTCCCAAAGGACCGTGGACATGTGCTGATGTGGACTCCACATCAGCACATACTTACCATCACCTACTTACTGAAGGCACAACAGGGGCCTGGGAGTACAGCCATGCTTAGCAAGTTTTGGTGAAAAAATACAGAAGTATATTCAGTCTAGTAGTTAGTATTAGTAGTTAGTAGTAGTAGTAGTAGTAAGGGAGGGGATGGCACCCTAAGACCACTTCATTTGGGAATAAATCGTCATCATCATCATCATCACAAGTAACGACCTGACACTTCAACCCTTACCCTGTGACCATGTGATGACATCTCAGTACCTTTCTGACCTTCACAATTATATATTATATTACATAAAACACTTACTGTACATAGCGAGTAGAAAGGACAGCAATGTTGTGCTTCAGACTGTATTATTAGTCTTTATATCAATAGGAAGTTTTATTTTTACATAGTATGTTTACAAAATCCCTCTTTATAAATATTTATCCATTCTCAGATGATCACTTGTGTTGTAACAAACAGAATCAATAACACACAAAATTGTATTAGAATTATGTGATATACATTTTATAGATATACACCTTGTCTGTGCATCTACACAACTTGTCATGTGACAATCACACGATGACATCACAATCACCAATATGACTTTGCGACTTGTCATGTGACAGTCACATGACAATCACAAGATGACATCACAATCATCAATATGACATCGCCACTTGTCATGTGACAATCACATGACCTTATGATATAATGATACCAAATAAGGGCATAAAACTCACATAATCAGTCTGCATTCAGACTTGGTGATTGGCAGAGGTGGGTATCAATACGTTTAGAATAGTTGTCTTTTAGAGAGGTGTGATCATGCTCAAACACACCAATGATACAATATAGCAAAATTGCCTTTTTTTTTGGGTAACTTGCTATTACATAAATCTACCGTAATTTTCTTTTTTTCTTCTCCATCCAGGCTAATGATATATCTCATACACCATGGCCCCTGCTAAAATATCTCGTATTTTAAAAGTGATTGGAAAATCAATAGTTAAACCCTTTAAGCTTTTAAGCAAAGGAAAGAAAAAGAATAGAGTTCAATCAAAAGAACAAGGGAATGAAAGGGAAGACGAACCGTGCAACTGCTGTTTTCCCAAATGCAAAATCTTCAAGAAATTGAAGAAACAGAAGGAGAAGATAATCTACTCACAGGAGGTGTCAGTAGAAACAAAACCTTGTCAAGAAGAGGAACATATAAAGAGTGTTTCCTTCTCTCCTGAAACCAATGCTGATTGGCTCCCAGATCTCAATCTGAGCAAGAAGCATAGAGAAGAGTTGCAAGCTGATGACTGGCTGGATGACAGAATCATCGACGCAGCACAGAAGCTTTTGAAGAGACAGTTTAATACGGAGGGACTTCAAACCTGTGTCCTCTCTGAAGTTCAATTTCAACCTGTCCGTGGACCCTCTGTTCAAATTCATTTTGACAGCGAGAGGAACCATTGGCTGACCAGCTGTTTCAAATCTGACCATGTTGAGATAGCAGACAGCCGGAAAGCTGGAAAACTTCCCCATCAAGTGAAGAAACAAATAAGTGAATGCTACAGGGAAGTGATACGTGAACCGACTAAAACAATGAAACAACTCAATGTAGATCAGCAGCAAAATGGCAATGACTGTGGGGTTTATGCCATTGCTAATGCATTCGAGTTTCTGTCCAATGGAGACCCCACTTGTAGGTACAATGGCAAAACGATGAGAAAACACCTCATTGAGTGTTTAGAGAGGGGAGAGATTACTGCTTTCCCTAAAACATCAGGCCCAAAGAAGAACAAGACACTGGCCTGTAAATCCTCTATGGTTACAGAAGAACGGCAGAAAGACGATGAAGAGAAGAAGAAGGAAGAAGATGAAATTAAAACGACAGACAATTCCCTCGAAAAGAAGGAGTTGTCCCCTTTGCTCAGTTTCAGAATCTATTTTGACCAACTGGTGCAGGACTGGTTGACGTTTGGTTTCCAGATTTGGAACAGACTATCTGCACCGCTGTATTGTGGCAGCAGTTGGCAAGACTGGTTAAAGAGTTGCTCATGGAAGAACCTGATGAGAAACAGAAAGAAGAAAGAAGCTAAATCAGTGAGCTTTCATGAACCATCTGATGCCGTGGTCCCTTCTGCTAATATCAGAAGTACAGTTACGGCCTATGTGGCTGGCGCAGCTACAGTTATGGCATTTTACTTCTTTTGGAAGAAGCAATAGACACAATAGTTATGCTATAACTACTACTACTACTACCCAACCAGTGGCACAACCATTGGGGGAAGACTGTGTGGTGGTGCGTGGGAAGGAAGGAGGGCGGGCCTGGTACAAATTTTGCACCAGTGCCCTATGATCTACAGATTTTTTGTGTATAAAATATAAATATTTATCTGTATATAGTTTTATATTTAATAAACAGAACAAAACATATACTGTTGTGCTGATTATTACTATCCTCTGGTATAAATGGGAATTCTGGGACCTGCATGAATGCCATGTTGCCTCTATTTAATGTGACATTACCAAAAAGCGTTACCTTGCTTACACATTTACTACTGGTAACGACCCAGTTGGGGGCCAATGTTGGCCCTTGGCTAGGCGGGAGATGACAGCAAAATGGCTAATGTACAGGGAAGTGATACGTGAACCGACTAAAACAATGAAACAACTCAATGTAGATCAGCAGCAAAATGGCAATGACTGTGGGGTTTATGCCATTGCTAATGCATTCGAGTTTCTGTCCAATGGAGACCCTACTTGTAGGTACAATGGCAAAACGATGAGAAAACACCTCATTGAGTGTTTAGAGAAGGGAGAGATTACTGCTTTCCCTAAAACATCAGGCCCAAAGAAGAACAAGACACTGGCCTGTAAATCCTCTATGGTTACAGAAGAACGGAAGAAAGACGATGAAGAGAAGAAAGAAGATGAAGTTAAAACAACAGACAATTCCCTTGAAAAGAAGGAGTTGTCCCCTTTGCTCAGTTTCAGAATCTATTTTTACCAACTGGTGCAGGACTGGTTGACGTTTGGTTTCCAGATTTGGAACAGACTATCTGCACCGCTGTATTTTGGCAGCAGTTGGCAAGACTGGTTAAAGAGTTGCTCATGGAAGAACCTGATGAGAAACAGAAAGAAGAAAGAAGCTAAATCAGTGAGCTTTCATGAACCATCTGATGCCGTGGTCCCTTCTGCTAATATCAGAAGTACAGTTACGGCCTATGTGGCTGGCGCAGCTACAGTTATGGCATTTTACTTCTTTTGGAAGAAGCAATAGACACAATAGTTATGCTATAACTACTACTAGTACTACCCAACCAGTGGCACAACCATTGGGGGAAGACTGTGTGGTGGTGCGTGGGAAGGAAGGAGGGCGGGCCTGGTACAAATTTTGCACCAGTGCCCTATGATCTACAGATTTTTTGTGTATAAAATATAAATATTTATCTGTATATAGTTTTATATTTAATAAACAGAACAAAACATATACTGTTGTGCTGATTATTACTATCCTCAGGTATAAATGTGAATTCTGGGACCTGCATGAATGCCATGTTGCCTCTATTTAATGTAGAAATCCAAATTACTGCTGCACACTGTAGTTTGTGTAAAATTTGAAGGTGTACTTTATTGGCTCAAATACGAGCAGACATGTGGCAACGTTTCAGGCCTCGCAGGACCCTTTCTCAAGCCTCTATTTAATGTGACATTACCAAAAAGCGTTACCTTGCTTACACATTTACTACTGGTAACGACCCAGTTGGGGGCCAATGTTGGCCCTTGGCTAGGCGGGAGATGACAGCAAAATGGCTAATGTATTTCAGTCTGTCAGGGGGAATGATCAATGGGCTTAGGGACAACAGGGATAGGGGTTCATGGGAGCTTCCAATCTAAAGTGCAGAACACAAGGTATATATAATCCAGTGTGAGACAGAGTGGCTGCAGCAGACAAAGTGTTACCACAGAAGAGCGTCATGAAGGGGGATCAGGGCTGCTGCACTTTTGGGACTTTAGCCACGTCCTTGAATGTCTGAGGAAGCCAACAATGCTGAATAGCAATACCGGTCCCAAAGGACCGTGGACATGTGCTGATGTGGACTCCACATCAGCACATACTTACCATCACCTACTTACTGAAGGCACAACAGGGGCCTGGGAGTACAGCCATGCTTAGCAAGTTTTGGTGAAAAAATACAGAAGTATATTGTCTACCAAATAAAAATGCTGCTCATGCCATGATTCAATTAAAACCAGTTGGGTGCATGTTGGTGTGGCTTTTCTCCTTGTTTCAGCTTTGAATGACTGTCCACCCACACAGCAACTTGTTTCTATAAACAAAACCGTGTTGCTTATAAATACTTACTGTACCTGACCCTCAGTAAGAGGATCCTGGTGAGCTGTTGTTTTTAGCAGTTGGGTGGTCTCATGTGCATCAACATGAAATGTGGTTTCCAACTTAGATTGAAGTTCTGGTGGTTTGGCCGTCTCATGAAAATAACGAGGGGTTTTATGCAACGCATTTGTAGGTTTTTCACTTTTTTTTACCATTATATTATCAGCTGTTGAAACAGTTGTCTCCACGTGTCTTGTAGGCCACTGGGTCGTGCCTGTGGTCTTCCTCATGGCCGTAGTAATAGGATTTAGAGGTTTCCTTCTGGATTATTGGAGGTCTGTCTGTTGAATAAACTCTTCCTTTACCCCATTGAGACAACCTGCTGTGGGAATATTGTATTTTTTCGCTTCCTCTAGCTCCATCTGGCGGCAAATCCTGATACTTGCATTTGAGGAGCTGCATTTCATACTGTATCTCAGTTTGTTTCTAATGGGATTATCAGATCATTGCCCTGTGCTCACTAATGGATTATTGGATCATGCCCCTGAAGATGAATATTATTATGGGTCTATTCACTGGAAGGATTTTAAATTAGACAAATGGCTTCTTTGAGAAAGGCTATGATCAGCCTGCAAAATAATATATGGCATTAAGTCGAAAATAGGCTATTAATATAATTCAGGATGAAGCTTCCCATCGTTGTATTGATACCCTGACATTGAGATCATCATCCATATTCAATTTTGCAATCGAGTAGGGAAGATAACCCAATGGGTCTCCTACATTTAACCCCAGTTTAAACTCTTTTGTCCTGACAAGGGTACTAAGAAACATTTAAAAAGATAATGTTAAAGGGGTGGTTCAACTTTAAGTTAATTTTTAATTCTACAAAGGCTAATTCTAAGCAACCGTTGAATTGATCTCAAGTTATTCAGCTGATCCCACATCACCGCTCATATATTCCGGGTAAGTACAGCATTTGTTAGTTGCAGTTCAAAAACCATCCAGAGGGGGACAGAAGAAATCTACTTATGTGTTGAGGTTTTAAAAGTTGTTAATAAAACTATAATAATAGAGAATGTATTAGGGCACATGGCAGACAATTGCTGCCCACTCAACTGGCAACTCAGCAAGTGGGCACCAAACACTCACAGTTGCCCCTCAAATGACCTAAATGATAATTGCCCGACCCACTAGTGCACCCGGTGATTAGCAATTCAATTAATAAAGGTGCTGGAAAATGCACAGGTGGCAAAATATTCATAATTGCCTAATTGCCCCAGGTGCTGTTGCCCTTCCCGTCAGAGGATAAAGGGAATAACATGGGTTGGAGAAACTTCAGTTCTTTTTGTATTTAATCCACATATTCGGTGTATAAAGCCATTTATTGTACCTTGCTATGGAATAAGTTGGTGCTTATAACTACATGTTAATAATAGTAATAATAATAGTAATAATCACAGTAATAAATAAACCAGCAGAATAGTGTTAGTGGAAAGTAAGAAGGCAGAATAATTGTGCTAGAAGATAATAGAACTTTAGACGACAGGTTTTGGTGGAATTTCATAAAATGGGATTTCAAAGGCCACAGTCCAAGGTGAATGGAGCATTAGCAAAGCTGCAATATTTCAAAATAATTTCCAGGAACCCTTTGTCCTTAGTCCCTAGCACCATAGGGGGCATAAATGCCATACAATGACCATAAGATCACACTGAAACCACTGCCATGATGACTGCCGGTCATAAGATGATTGAGATTCCTCTGTGCACTTGCTGAGATTTAATAAACTGGGGCATTTCCAGGGGACAAAACATTTCCAGGGACAGAAAGTCAAAAGCAGGGACTGTTCCTGGAAATCGGGGCCAGCTGCCAGCTACAGTATGACAGAGAGCTATGTCAAACATGTCCTGCTGAGCATGAAAAGTCACAAGAGTAATAAAAAGGATTTTTTTTAGGATTCTTCCCATGCCTGGGGAATATATGCACAAGCCTCTAATGAGCATCAGCACAATGTGCCTGAGACTAATACTTTGGTATTTAATAGCGAAATGGCTTACATGGAGAAATAGGAGATGGTCTGGAGCAAGAGGAGAAATTGAAATTAAATTGAAGTTAAATGCAGCAACTGGAGGAGTGTTAAATAAAGCTATAGGGTGAGCGACATGGAGGGTTTATGTGCAGCTATAAGGACTGGGGAGGATTCGTATTGTGCAATAATATACCAATTCTCAGCAAGCCTTCTTTTGCCTCCATGATACTGAGCTTTCCTGAGCTTTCCTGGTGCTGGGATTAAATAGAGACTATGAGAGTATATGGAGCACTATAGGGTTATAGGGAGGGGTACATGGAGCATTAACAGAAGCTGAAAGATTGGTTAGCTGGAGCAATTGGAGATATTATAGGAATAGTTAGATGGGGCTACAACATAAGTTATAAGGATTGAGCAATAGGAGAGGGTTATATGGAGCAATAAAAGAAGCTTTAGGCAGGCCCGGATTTGTGGAAAGGCCACCTAGGCCCGGGCCTAGGGCAGCAGGAATTTAGGGGGGGGGGCGGCATGCTGTCCAACCACACCCACATTGGTTCAAAAACACTGATTATGTGCTGGAGATACAATCATTTTTTAAATTTCCCGTGCGCCAATCCCCATTGCTCCTGTCCCCCTGGACGACAAACGGTAGTGGGCCTAGGGGCGCCCACTATGTAAATCCGGCCCTGGCTTTAGGGGAATGTTATAATGCACTATAGGAGTACTACTATGGGTGCAACTGGAAGACTTTTCTATTTAACATCCTTGCAATAAAATACACTTTAATTCCTAAAACAGCATAAACATTTAAGCCAAAACAATCAAATAAAAGACATCAATATTGTTGCCTAAAGTTGTATCATCTTTCCTTGGCCTATACCGTCTCTATTTTACACCAATCGTTATGGAAGATAAGCACAGAGCACTATCCAATGAATCGGAGCTCTTAGACAGCTGCTATATGACAAGCAATAACCGTATTATTAATATATATCTGCGGCACAAACCAAATGAGCCTGTGACCCACCTGACCTTTCCATTCCAGGCTCTAAATAGCACAGGCGCAGTTGCCCAAAAGTACAATTTTATCAGTATACTACCAGTTTGAACATGAATGCAAAGATTGGATGGGTTGCTATGGGAAACTACTCAGAAATTTAGCAACTCAGCCCTATAGTCTTTAATTTGGCTCATTATAATAAATAAATAAATAAATAAATGTTATGCTTTAGTCCATTATTTAGGAGGAGAAGCACCACCCATTTGAATACATGGCTGCCTGCAACGGGAGCTCTTTCCTAGTGTAGGGTCCCAAGCAGGTCCGGACTGAGAATTAAAATAGGCCCTGGCATTTCAGTTACACAGAGGCCCAATTAGCCCACACAGAGGTCCAAACATCTCCCACCAGCCCACTAAATACTGACTTTCAATGGCAGCCCCTCTGGCATTTGCCAGAACCCACAGATTGCCAGTCCGGGCCAGGTCCCAAGCGCTTGTTGGGGGAAACAATTTTTACATGATAGACACCCTGTAAACCATCTGCTTCTTCACTTAAAGAGACAACAAACACCAGTTATCTATATCATTTAAAGCACTGTAGGCACTAGCATCTCATAGTAAGTAAGAGTGCAACGTGTGGAGCGAAACAATCAACAAAATACTTTCGAGAATTCCGGTCAGACCATCCAGGCTTTGTTCCATTGGCCAGTGATTTAATACTAATTCAACCTCCACCTCTGAAATGGGACTTATCATTTTAATATCCGGATCGGGAACGTCATTTTTCACATCGTTTTGAAACTTTCTGTTTCACAATAATGTTATTTATAATACACAATTATTCATTTCTTTATCTGTATTTCTTTATACAATTAGTCTTAATGATGGGAATAAAAATTGCCAATGATTATTTTCCGACTTTAAATAACTGAGGGGCATCTCTATTTGTTCCAAGATACTGAAGATTCCTCATGTTGCCCATCCACTTGTGTTGGATTCTGCCCATTGCCTTCTCATGCCTCAGTACAGGCAATATCCTATGGCAGTGATCCCCAACTAGTAGCTCATGAGTAACATGTTGCTCTCCAACCCCTTGGATGTTGCTCTCAGTGGCCTCAAAGCAGGTGATTATTTTTTAATTCCAGGCTTGGAAGCAAGTTTTGGTTGTATAAAAACCAGGTGTACTGCCAAACAGAGTCTCAATGTAGATTGACAATCCACATAGGGGCAACCAAATGTCCAACCACAGTACTTATTTGGCACCCCAAAGAATATTTTTCATGCTAGTGTTGTTCCTCAACTCCTTTTACTTCTGAATGTTGCTCACAGGTTCAAAAGGTTGGGGATCCCTGTCCTATGGCAACTCACTGACCATTTGCACTGCCCTGAATTTCACTTTTTTTCCTTTTGCATCTGAAGGATCTTTTGTAGCGACTCAATAACAATGGGGTGTAAATCAAGCCCTTCCTCCATTGGTCTTATGAAAGGATTCAGAGAATTCCTTAAAGGTATGACCAGTCCCAGGGTACAAGTTACATACCATTTCACTGATGCATTGTTTGTGACTATATCCCACATGAGCACATGGTGAACACAATACTTGGTCACAGCTGTAATCCACATGTCTCCATGACCCACATTGATATCAAGCTCTGCTTTGTTCCAAGCAATAGACAAGGCCTCTTTTGGCACCAATGTAATATCTTCATTAGATGCCCCATAACTGTTGTGTTGCCGCTCAAACCAGTATATACTGTAAATATCAGTTAACTCCTACGCCATGAAAAATGTAGATGTTTACTGGACTAACCTTGCCCAGATATCATTATCCTTGGTCTTAGGATAAACTGTACAAAATATATCTACAAACTGGCTCAGTCTAAGGGGTAGATTTATCAAAGAGTGAAGTTCCGCCACTCTCCATTCATTTCTATGGGATTTTGAAAGGCGTATTTATCAATGGAGGGAGGGCTTGATTTACACCCCATTGTTATTGAGTCGCTACAAAAGATCCTTCAGATGCAAAAGGAAAAAAAGTGAAATTCAGGGCAGTACAAATGGTCAGTGAGTTGCCATAGGATATTGCCTGTACTGAGGCATGAGAAGGTAATGGGCAGAATCCAACACAAGTGGATGGGCAACATGAGGAATCTTCAGTATCTTGGAACAAATAGAGATGCCCCTCAGTTATTTAACTTCCCAGACTTACATGTAAAACATGACGTCGTTTATTAGATATTCCGCTTTATATACGGTCCACTTTGTTTCCCCAGAGGCATCATGTGAGTTACCAATCACAGCTCTCACACAGGGAAAGATACACTGCAGTTCCCTGTCAGGTCGGTCAAAGTGCTGGCTGCCCACAAGATGGGGATTGGTTGGCACCTACCGTACAAAATGCCACTGGCTCTTCTGAACACCCTTTACCAAGTGCCCAGCTGCCCAACTGGGGATATTTGTTTGCATTTAAAGGCACATCCAGCCTAATTTTATAGGTAAATGCCATTTCAAATACATATTTATACCTTTTAAATAGGGTAGATATTGCCCACCATGTTTGTTTGCCTTGCTGGGGAGTGCTTTCTGCAAATCGCTCCATTTATTAACTGATTAGTTCAAGTTCTGCCTAAATATTGAGGTTTCAGCTAAATATTGGGAAGGGGTTTGTTACAGTGAGAGCTGTGAAGATGTGGAATTGTCTCCCTGAATCAGTGGTACAGGCTGATACATTAGATAGGTACAAGGAAGGGTCGGATGCTTTATTCACCAGTAGCTCCTCCCAGCAGACAGGAGGGAGCCAATGAGATTAGAGGAGGGAAAGGGGTGTTACAGGGAGAGCTGGGAAGTGAATCAGGGGTACAGGCTGATACATTAGATAGGTACAAGGAAGGGTCGGATGCTTTATTCACCAGTAGCTCCTCCCAGCAGACACGAGGGAGCCAATGAGATTAGAGGAGGGAAAGGGGTGTTACAGGGAGAGCTGGGAAGTGAATCAGTGGTACAGGCTGATACATTAGATAGGTACAAGGAAGGGTCGGATGCTTTAATCACCAGTAGCTCCTCCCAGCAGACAGGAGGGAGCCAATGAGATTAGAGGAGGGAAAGGGGTGTTACAGGGAGAGCTGGGAAGTGAATCAGTGGTACAGGCTGATACATTAGATAGGTACAAGGAAGGGTCGGATGCTTTATTCACCAGTAGCTCCTCCCAGCAGACAGGAGGGAGCCAATGAGATTAGAGGAGGGAAAGGGCTGTTACAGGGAGAGCTGGGAAGTGAATCAGGGGTACAGGCTGATACATTAGATAGGTATAAGGAAGGGTCGGATGCTTTATTCACCAGTAGCTCCTCCCAGCAGACAGGAGGGAGCCAATGAGATTAGAGGAGGGAAAGGGGTGTTACGGGGAGAGCTGGGAAGTGAATCAGGGGCACAGGCTGATACATTAGATAGGTATAAGAAGGGGTTGGATGGTGTTTAGCAAGTGAGGGAATACAGGGATATGGGAGATAGCTCATAGTACAAGTTGATCCAGGAACTGGTCCCATTGCATCTTGGAGTCAGGAAGGAATATTTCCCCCTCTGGGGCAAATTGGAGAGTCTTCAAATGGGGTTTTCGTCTTCCTCTGGATGAACTGGCAGTTAGGCAGGTTATATATAGACTTAAGGTTGAACTTGATGGACGTGTGTCTTTTTTCAACCACACTCACTATGTTACTATGTTACTATGTTACTATGTATACTTTCCATGCACTTACACAGGTTATCCAGTTAATCCAGAATAGTCCAGTTCTGAGAGACCTTGCCAGAGTTTCGGATCAATGTCCAGTATTCAGTTTATCTGAACACCTGACACAATGATAGCAAAACTGTCTGCTGTGAAAAAAAAAACCTTTCCTTGACCTTTTACTAAATCCTTTTCTATATATACATTTATTAACTGACAGTAATGCATCAAGTGATTGCTCTGTGCCAACACAAATTTGCCATTAGGGAGGCCACATTTTCAGGAAAAAAATACTGACCTCCCTATACCTTATCAGTTTCTCTTTTAGTAACATTGGAATCAAGTATCAGTTTTGCCAACCAGACTGGCACATACTGGCCAGGTATCAACCCTAACTGCCATACATTAAGCACTCGGACTGGCCAACCGGCAAACCAGGAAAACTCCCGGCGGGCCCAGGTGTCAATGGGCCCATTTGCTTCTAACTATGTGGCCAATTTCATGGTCATTCCCTATTTCTTTTTGGTGAAATATGCTTAATAATGAAAGAATAGACTAAGTAAATATAAAAGACTAGTAGAATAAAAAGGTTGAGTGAGGAGAGGAGGAAAAATAGTTTGGAAAGTGGGCCAACGGTTTTCTGGTGGGCTCCTGGCATCCCAGTCCGACACTGGAAGCACTTGTACCATAAGAGCCTTGTACCTAATTCCAGGTTGGGCCTAGTGACCCTTTCCATGACACTCGTTCACACTGTGTATTGCCAGTAAACTCACAATGTGAGAGAAATCTGGAAGCTTGGAGCCATTCTGGCTAATAGGAGCAACATTTTGCACCAGTTTGCAGGAGGGAAATACCAGTAGGCACTAAAGCTTTCTGGATAACAGATCCCATACCTGTAATAAAAATAATAAACATGATCATCAAATAATAAAGTTCTAGTGCAAGGTTTTTTTTGTTTTTAATTAGACATGACTTATCGGCAAATGTCCCCATTCGATAAATAATGACGGAGGAGCTTCTGACCATGAAGGATAGCGGCAGCTTCTCAGATCAGACCTTCTGGGCACTTGAGTGAAGTGGCTCAATTCCATTGTTGAATGTTCACGTTCATTTCCCCTTTGGAGTTAATCAGATGGTGACTTTGGTTGAAGAGTTTCTTCTCATCTCGTGGGTTCTTTCCAATAAAAGTGTGACTTTTCTATTGCTCCATCTCTGTTTCATTTCTTTCTCCCACCCGTGCTCCTCTGTCTCTTTCCCCTGCTGTTTCCCCTCTCCCCCCCACTCGTCTATTCTGCTGGCAGTGGGACTAGAGATAGGAGTGGCTTAGCTCCTGTATAAAGTCCACATCTTTCAGCCCAGCGCAGTAAATCCTCAGCCCCCTGGTTCTTGCTATGGAGAGCAGCAAAGCCAACACTGGTACATTGAGCCTTGAGTGTGTCATTGGGTTTTAACGTTGCCTTTAAGCCTGCAGACTCTGCACAAACTCATTCATCTCCAGCCCAGCAAGTCACCTTAACGTCATGTCTGGATATTGCCACCCTGCCCTTTTGTTACTTGCTTTGGCAACCCTTGGCATAGCAGAAGATGCTGCCATCCAGTGCCCCCCCTGCTCACAAGAGAAGCTCATCCGTTGCTTGGACCCTGTTGGGTGCCAGGAACTGGTGAAAGAGCCAGGTTGTGGGTGCTGTGCTACCTGTGCTCTCACAAAAGGAGCCCCCTGTGGCGTGTACTCTGCCCGCTGTGGCTCTGGACTCCGATGTTACCCCCCCAGGGGGAGCGAAAAGCCACTGCACACCCTCATGCATGGGCAGGGTCTCTGCACTGAGACTGGGGAGATTGATTCCATCCAGGAAACTTTCCCGAAAGTAGGTGAGTATGAAACAATGACCAAACCACCTCTAACTGGTTACCCCTAAAATATTTATTTACACTGTGGGGAGGGGGGGTACAAACAAATGACATATCTCTCTCCATTACAATGATCACAAAATGATGGCATTAATAATTCACAGGGTTAATCCTTAAAACTATCAGTTGAAATGTTTTGAGCTTACAATGTTCCCTCCTTTGCAACGTAAACTTCTGCTTGTATTAAAAACGTACCCCCAAAATGTACATTAACGGGTTCACTCTGCACATTCTCTGTAAAGTCAGTTCTATACTTGGAAGCTGCCATGTTGCTTGTCTGAGCCAAGGTATGTGCAAGCCACTAGGGGTGCCATTATAAAGAATAAAGAAAGAATATTTTGTGCCTACACTTCGGTGTAACCTTGAAGTTTACTGTTTATTTGATGCCTGGTGATCCCTGCTTAGAAAAACACCGAATATTTTCCTTGAAGGGAAAAGGCTCTATAGTTTTTTTTTTATTTTAAATGTCAGGTAGACCCTGTGCATAAATAGAGTAAATTTCATCAACAGGAAATGTCTACACAATATGTCATTTTAATCACCTACATCCCCCACTGAATGGGACTTTAATGGAAGGCATTCTGTTAAATCAGTTTTAATTAACCTTAACACGTAATTACAGCTCAGTTTTTCCATTTAAACGAGGCCTTTGCCTTTTCCGGTGCAATCAGTATCTTCCAGTGGTTTATGGGAGAATTGGAATGTATAAGGGGGAGAGGTGACTGTACATAGGCGCAGTATTAATGTTAATCCTTATAGGATCTCTTTATTGATGGCTCTGGTTCTCTGACCCATGTGCCATGATGAAGATCAGTTTTCTAGTTCTGGATATTTATGTAGCCTTGGCACCGGTCTGCTGTCCAACTTCATTCCAGTGGGGTAATTAGATATTACTGGGTCCCACAGCAAATTATTTTTCAGGCTCCCAAAATGTCTAGAGGTTGACCTGTTTTAACCAATATTTATTGAAATTGTATATAAATGAGGGCCTTATGGGGTCCCAATACCTCCTGCAGCAGCAGGGTCTGTTTCTCTCTATAGTTACACCCCGATTCATTCAGTAGTCTATTAATGCAATACTTATGCCTTTAATTGTTTAACTGTATCTTAGCCCTGAATTATTGTTTCTGGGACTGAAAGTTCTAAATTTTACTCCAACAGGGAAGCACAACAATGGGCCTCCTGTTCTTGGTTCCGAAAACAGTTGTTTCGCTTGGCAAAAGTTTCTGGGCTGGGAGTGCTATGTCATGTCTGGTTCTGGGCCCTGATCGGAACCCGGGGTGATTAAACAATCTACAGGCACAAAAAAAAATTTGGTAATTTTTTTAAATCGTGCCAAATGATTTTTTGCTAATTTCTATTTAAGATGTTGAATTCAAACAGATGGCAGGGGTTACAAGGAGTTCCCAAAGCTGGAAGCCTGTGAGCCTCCATGTTTAGCAGATCTGCTGGAGCCATATGCTTCTCAAAAAAACACTGAGGCTGTGGTCTCGACAACAGAAGTGGCTTGGCCCAGCTGAGCTACTCTCTTACATTATATGATGCCACAAATTATTAGATGGACATGGTGAGCTGGGCCTCCTTTGGCTCCAGATTGGTTGCTGAGACAGTCCTTGGTGCCATACTCTATAAAACACCCAGTTGTAGACGGGTGGCACTAAGCTCCACCTGAACTTTACAAATAGTTGCTGAAGGTCACAGTGCAGTCTATAACAATGACCATCCCTAGGTCACCACTGAACTACTAGCCCACTGGGCATACATGCACAGATCTGGTTGGACAGTTTGACTGATTTCAACCATAGGCAATAATTCATTATTGGCTTGGGTCCTCTCTACTTGCAAGAACACAACTAGTTGTAAGGGGTAATTGCTAATTTCTGCAATCCTATAGGGAAAAAAAACAAGAGGTTTGCTAACATCAAGGGAGCTCTTTGGGCTGTTGTACTGTAGCCAAACATGACACTGTATTGCCTTGCTGGTCTATAAAGATATAGCAGCTTACCTTCCTAACACTGGGAAAGAGCTGGTTTTATCAAGAGGTGTCCAAGATGACATTTGTCTGTCTTTGTTACACCTGGAAGGGATCTCAATACACACGGAGAATAGACAAACTCCTTGCAGTTAATGTCATGGCTGAGATCCATCCAAGAACCCAAATGACACGTGCATGCTACCCTCTCTGATTATCTCTGTATTGGAGACAGAATATTAGGGTGCCCTACTACCTTATCCCCTTTCAAAGGCAGCTTTACAAATACAGTAAAAGCCAATCCACTAGTAGAGCTTGAAAGGTTTGGAGAAAATCCCATCTGGGTGAGACAAATACATTACATGCTCTTACTACAGTATCTGATTCCGTGTGAAAAGCTCAATGGAAGATGTAGAATTTTATGGCCAAGTGTTTTTATAAAATTTTATAATAGGCAGGCATATAATATACTGTACCTGCCTAA
Source organism: Xenopus petersii (assembly GCA_038501925.1). Classification (NCBI taxonomy): domain Eukaryota; kingdom Metazoa; phylum Chordata; class Amphibia; order Anura; family Pipidae; genus Xenopus; species Xenopus petersii. The sequence goes on from CM076689.1 coordinate 118,902,337, forward strand.
AATCAGAAAAGAAGTGACAGGATTTGCCCAACACTCAGCCCAATTCAGCTAGATGATTGCTGGTGGAACTTTTACCTTAAAGAATAATTATATATTCATGTTTTTTAATGTGACTCCAGGTTGAGTTGGCAGAGTTTGAGCCTAACCAACAACGTTCCCATCTGATATCTGATTGCATATCAAGCAAATATTGATCGGTGAGGTTGGGAAATGCTATTGGGCGAGAACCACATTGCGCCACTTTGTATGGAAATCTCATTGTTGGTTCTGGAGCAAGATGGACTCATTGGGGGACCTTGTCCAAGAAATGACAAGGGCACAGTAAGATTACTTCCCCTTGGGCACAAGAGCAGTCAGACAGACACTGGCCACTGAGGAGACAGGGAGGGAGGTGGGAGAAACACTAGACAGAAAGATGGACATGGAGAAGCTGAAGAGAGAGGCAGGCAGGGTAATAGAAGGAATCACTAATACATTCTTTTTTAATGGTGTATCGTTTTAATGGAGTTGGCTCTCATATCTATGCATCCAAAGTAAGGACACATGATGCATGCCCATATATTTCCTCTTCAACGAGACTGATCTTTTTTAACCTATACAAGTAAATAATCGCTCATTGGAAAGCATTCGTTCCCTGGGAAGGAATTTAAGGTTGTTCCCTTCCCTTCCTGTTTGGCAGATCAGCCGTCTGCTGCTAAAGATATTTGTATTTATAAGATGAATCTTTACTCCGTGAGCTACTAAAGCCTTGCATGTCCCTTACAAATCCAGCCTGAACAGTAATTAGGAGACATGGCTGATATTGGAGATGGCATAATGGTGGTGCCAAGTTATTGCTCCAGGTTCCTAAATTGTCTGTCCTAGGAAATGGGTTTCTCTTACATGAAAGGAGCATGTACCTGATCTTTTATAAATAGATATTTTTGTGTGTAACACTATCTATTCCACCTAGCAGGAAACGTGCCAGAAAAATAGCTTCCCCCAGTGTGCTAGACATCACTCTACAGCTGTTTTATCTATATATATATGTCACCTGTAGTCAAATCTGCAATTGCAGAAGAACGTTGCCCATCTCAAGACATCTGACCTTGTGGGTAAAATCGGGGCCATACTTATTATTATCGGCAAAGGATTCAGTGGGGTGACCCTCAGTAAAAAAAACATACCACCAGTAGCATAAATTCTGAAGTGGAGCTGAAGGGTATGGGTGCAATCACGATCGCTTTGGGCATGTAGGGTGCATGTACTGATGATGGAGATTGGAAGGGTTCACTGGACCTAAATGCCCTGGTTAAAATGGGTATGCGATCCCCAAAAGTCAACCTGCCTTTGAATTATTTCACATTCAAACTGTATTTTTTTAATTTTTTAGGTTTAAGGGATAAAAAAATTAATAATTTATACTGAATTAGCACATTCTCTTCCATTCCATTCCATTAAAACCAGCCCCAAGTTCCGCAAAACCGCACTGGGTCAACCTATACTTAACCTATAGACCTGCACATGTATATGCCACAGATGCAAAAAGTGCGGTAACTCTTTTTTTGAACAATTTTATACTGTATATTTCATGGCCAATGGGAGAAACATTCTATTTGGAGAACTGGGAACTGTAAAAAAAAAAATGATCAACACATTTTTGCCTTTTCCAAGTTTTTTAATGCAAGGAGTGGAATGTTTATAGAGAATTCATTGGCTTTTTCTGTAACAAGATAAAAGGCCCTTGACGTTCGGGGGAATTGGAATGGTAACAAGAGGGTGCTGTGAAATGTTCACTAGAGAACAAACACTGCTTCCCTCCTTTATAACCCTTTAAAAGCAGCACAGATTTTATTGCTGCAGTGGTTTGAAATGCAATGGGGTTTAAGAAAAGCAGTAGAGCTCTATTCCATCATGTGTATAATCTGGCGGCTGTGCATTTTTGGGGATATTTGCACTGCCATTACGCATGACAGCAAGAAGGGTGACATTTTGGGCACTTCAACATCACATATTCAAATGTCTAAAAAACACATGGTTGGAACTATACACAAAAGTGACGTCATATAAAAAGGTTCAAAAATGGCATTAATGTTGGGTCTTGTCTACTGCAAGATGGCATATGGTTCCACAGGCAAGGGGAAAATAAAGCACAATAGTTGAGAAGATTAAGGGCAGTGATCAAAAACATGTTGCTCACCAATCCCTTGGATATTGCTCCTGGTGGCTATATTAGAATTTCTGGCTTTCACATAAGGGTGACCAAATAGTCAACCACAGCCCTTATTTGGCATCAGGAACTTTTTTTATTGTGTTGCCCCCCAACTATTTTTATATTTGAATGTGGCTCATGGGTAAAAAAGGTTGGGGACTCCTGGATAACGGGAAAAGAGGTAAAGTCGGTGGTAGTTTGACTGCAAGCGGCCAACAGATTTTGTTTTAAGACAGGACTAATGGTAATGAGATGAATGTGGTAAAGCCTTGGCCTTGCTTGCAACACAGTAGGAAGGAAGTGATAGAAAAGGGACACGTGCATGTGTTGGACAATGGACCAGACACGTATGAGCATAGAAATGTGTAAAACTGTCAAGTGCATAAGTGCACGGAAACAGCTGAGAGTGACAGGAGGAAACATCAGAGGTGGAGATTAGACCCCATTTATCAGCAGTGTTGTCTCAATTTAAGTGAAGAATGTGTAAGATATACCGTAATGCTAAAAAATATGTATTCAACTCTTCAAAGGTTGGAGGATTTGTATGAAAAAGGAGAGGGGAAAGGATATAGTTGAATCAGTAATTATCATTTGTAATTACAGTGCCTGTGCTGAATAGTACCATAGTACCATTGTAAGTTAGATTGATAAAAAACACACGTCCATCAGGTTCAACCTTTAAACTCTATTTTTAATTGCCAGATGAGGAAGGCTTAAAAAAACCCCATCTGAAGCCTCTCCAATTTGCCTCCGAGGGGGAAAAACTTCCTTCCTGACTCCAAATAGCATTTACTTTCATTGTGCTTTATTCATGAATGCCATAACTTATAGTATAAAGGTGCTTGATGGACAATTGTCTGGACAAATTGATCCAAATAAAATGTATCCAGGGCTTAGGTGTCTTTGGGACATTTCTTTTTTGTGAGACCTGGTTGAACCTTGTGTTCAGCTTTATTAAACTTTAACCAGATGCACAAACAGTGATGGTGTCAATGCCCAGCAATACTGAGAACTGTAGCTGTACTCTTACGGCCATCCACGTCCCTCCATCTCCAGCCTCTCCCCTAGTTGCAATTTTAGGGCAAGTGTCCAGTGGCTATTCATCCTTATTTGTTCTGCATATATTATCATTCTTCCCATGACTTTTTGTCTCGCCTTCAGATTTGAAATATTTTATTTGGTTTTCACAATAAACCATAAAAATCAATATGATAACAAATAGTATGCAGAATAAGAAGATTAATACAATGACATATTATACAGAATGTATAATTTACAACGTCTCGCCTTCATTAATACAGAAAGAAAGAAGATGAAAAGAGGAAATAAATCCTCTGATTTGTCCTCCATCAGGAAGAGAAAAAAATCCCCAAGGTTATTGGTTTTAGAACTTTTCTTCAATGTTCTGATAGTGGCCATATTGGGGGTCCAGAAGGTGTTTTACCTTCTTTAAGAATGTAGATTTCTTTTAACCTTAGCTACTTAGTGTCATACAAATAAAATAACTGGTGTATGATGTGCAGCAAATGCTTCCATATCCTCTGTTAACTATGATGCTTATTGGTTGAGGGCTTATAGCCTAGTGAAAAAACAAGGCTCAGCCAATAAGAGTTTGCCAACAAGTTCAGACACTTAAACTTATATTACCTAACTGAAAATCTTGAAAAGCAATAACAAAAGGTGGTTCCTAAAAGAACCTTTAAGGGTAGAAGGAGTGTGCTGGATATTGAGCTTTATGTAAACAAGCCTTTACTGGTTGAGCCATTGAACCATTGAACCATTGAACCACGAGTCAATTACCCATGATAAGCACAATCAAATCATTAACAACCATTCATGTGCCAATGAACATAACATATCTACTGGAATCACAGGACACCCCATAATATTGATATTGACAATGATGGATCCTGATGGCAGCATCAACCCCTATTGACCATAGAGAGGAAGCACCTAAAACAAATAATCTGTGCAAGCTGCTCATTCATTGCATATAAATATTGAATACTGACAAGCAGAGCCACATACACAGATCACTAATATTATAGTGCAGAGTGTTTAATATACTCAAATACATTTTGGTCAAAGTGGTTGATCTGATAGGAGCGCATATGACCTTGTTTTGTTCACCTCTCCAGATGGGACATGACTTTTTGTTTGATGTATTGTTTGTGCCAGGGAACAGAGATCAGGCCTCAGTGGGGACAGCAAATAACTGATAGATAAACCACATGGTGCGGGATAAACAGGGAATATTTCCCTTACTCATGGCTTTTGCTCATTATTATGAGTCTTACAGACTCTGCATGTTTTCTAATTTATATTTCCGTTGGTACAATTAAAATGACTGGATGGAAGCTTTATGTATTTAACGTTTCCAGATAATATTTTATCCCATGACAGAGGGAGCCAAGAGTAACGCATGCCTGGGAGCAGCGCTAAGGGAGAGATATTTCCTAGGAGAGGACAATTGGTATTATGCAGGTTTCGTTTTATTGAGAGCACGTAGGAAAGGTGGAGGGATCCTTGCGGATGATCTGCAGGGACCAGAGAGTAATTATAAAGACTGGAAATGAGTTTGTGGGAACTGGAGGCAAAGAGGAAATTCTAACTCAGCATTATTTAAAGAATTAGAATAGTTAGAGAATTCCACATTTTAAATGACTTCCAAGTTCAGTCTAGAAAAAGCCGAATCTACTGTATATTTAATTAAAGAGATATCATGACTGGATCATTTTTCTAGTTGACCCCGAATACATATTAATTATACATATTAATTGACTTATCTTGAATTTATTGCAAGTACTTGTGTGTCAACTTCAAGAGAAAGGTCTCTTTTTGTTTTTTTCTCCCAGCCCTGATTGTTAATAAGCTGGGATATATATCTCTGCCAAGCCCCTCCAGAACCCCACCGCCTTTCCTAAAAATATTCCATTAGGAGATTCAACAGCTTGGTCAATAGCTTGTGGGACTGAGAACGTTTATTTAAAGGCTCCATCCAGATATATGGGGGGTTATAAAGATCAATTGAGTATGTCAAGCAGAGGTTATGATGATTACTGGGAGGCAAGATAGTGGAATAGAAGGACACTTTTCATCCAATATTCACCCAACAAAATATGTTAGAGGCGTTGTAGGAATAGAAGAAGCAAAATGTGGGAGTTATTTGAAACAAAGGGGATAAGAAGTGATATGGAGAAATAGGAGTTGCTGTATTGAAGGATATTTAATTGAATGGTACAGGTTGTGGGTTATATGCAGTAATATGAAATGTTACAGGGTGAGGTTATAATAAGCAACAGGAACAGTAAAAAAGCATTATTTGGAGCAATAAGTACTTAAATGGTGCAGAAAGAAAGGATCTTATATACAAAATTAGGAAGTATGACAGACTTGTCAAATTCAATTCCATCTGGTAAATTGCTGATGAGAAATTCTGTATAAATCTCCCTGACACTCTATAACAGCTCTATAAAGGCAGACATGGTTAGCTACATGCGGGAGGAGGAGGAGGAGGAAGGATATGGTCTTTGGCTCGCTCGGCAGCTGGAGATTGAGGAGCAGTGAGAGTTGGAACCGGTCCACACATTCCTCGAGTTTAAAGCAATAAAGCTTCAGCAGGGAGTAATATACAAGGATTTCCTGGATATCAGAAGGAAACTCTTAAGGGTCGGCACACATCACCTTGCAATGAAGGAGAGGAGGTAGGATGGGAAAGAAGAGTGGGGAGGCAAAGCAAAGGTAAGGGTAAAGGAGAATGGAGAGAACAGGAAACGTTATGAAAAAGTAGGCGAGGTGGGGGAAGAAAAGGTCAGTGGGGAAATTAAGGGAAATGTTCTATATGAGATGGAATAAAAGGGACAAAATATGAGAAGAAATAGTAAAGGGGTTATGTGAGCACTATGAAAAACCTTTTAGCACAAGACCATATACGTAGAGAGAAGAGCTGGGGCTAGAGCTCAAAGTGAGAAGGATGGGGATTGGTACACAAGGCTGAAGAATTAATATGGAGAGGTAATTTCATAGAAAGTGGGTTCCTGGAACAAGAGAGGGGAGGGAGAGAGCGGAGAGTGGAGTGCATAACCTAAGATGTGGGATAAGGACCTCGCCAAAAACATGCACGAATGCTGCACTGTCTTACAATGCACCTTAGCATAAAAGCAGTTAGGTCTATTTAAGTCCAAATTCAGTGACTGTTACAGATATATTAACAATAAAAGGACAGAATGAAGTCACAGCTTAAAAAGGTCAATAGGGTTGGGAAGACTGGTCCTCCCCAAGGAGGGTGACATAGTGGAGAAAAAAATAGCAGATCTGCATCTCATTGAATTCCATTGTACGATGACATAGACACAGGAATTTAACTGCTGCATTACTCAAATTATGGATGGCAGTACTAGGAACCCTCCCTGGATTAAATGTATCCACAGACTTCCAGTCCCCAACAAGTTAAAAATGTTTACATCTTCCCTTGTTGCCCATTAAGGATGGGAATCACTTGCCAACCTGGCTGAACTCCAGCATCGCTCTTGGAGATTACCATCTTGCATGGAAGTCACGCTAGTTCTGCTCAGCTCGAGAAATTCTTGGACCAGACATCACCTTCTGGAGAACCCGTCAGACTTTCCATGAGGTCATGAGGAAGCTGGAGATGAGGAACAGCAGAAAGTAGAATGTTTTGGAGACAGCAGAGCTGAAGGAAGAAATAGGAGCCAGAGGTGACCTCGTTAACACCTTAGACCCAATGCTGGAGTTTTCTTTGGGACTTTAAGGATATAACACCAGCCTCTGTTCCAGCAGCAATAACTCCAAAACTAGCAGAATAACGTCCCCTTTTCTGGCATGATTTTGTACAGGACAACATACTGTACCATCGCATAACTTGTGTAACGAGGGCCAGATTCCACATATTCTAAATAGGACATTGGAAGGGTAGAAATGGACTGTGTGTCCTGCAAGGTTATCTATGGGTTTTACAGTGTTATCTTATAGACTAAACAGCATAAAGGCAGTTTTCTATCTTTTATCAGCTGGAAAGAACTGCCAAAACCATTTCCATTGGCCTTACACTCATTTTATCGATGGCCCAGGATGTGAACCTGGGTCTCTGTTAACAATTAATAGTTATAAGTCAGACAGAAACCAACATTTCCAGCCCAACCCTGACACAAGATTTAAGGTTTTCAAGTGAATATACAGATAATATTAATGGTTTTGTTGTAGCTGAACTGAAGAACTATACCAGACATAGGGTTCCAGCGCCTGCCCACAAGGGGCAAATCTTATGTCTTAGCTACCGTCTATATGTCCCCACGGTCTGTATTGAACTGACTCCATAGTCCAGAGCTCTCCTCTGTCACCGCATAGTTGTCAACAATCCAAAAAATGTAACTTGGAATTTGTTTTCCCAAAATATCCAATGGTATGCTTTCCGTTGAGAAGTGCAAGGAAATTTGGTACACATCTGTCATGTTGTCCTTATTAAAAAAATACATGTACAAAGCCTGTACATTGGGTAAACTGGCAGTCATACCAAATAGCAGTTTTTTATTGGTGGAAGTCTCCTATATAGAAGTGGCATCATCATAAGCATGGATATACTTCCAGTTAGAAAATACAAGGCACGATATAGTTCTTAAAGGACCAGTAATACAACTTTAACTGGAGTCTGAATTGGTACAATGGGGGCCTGTGCTCCATCTTTACATTTATATCTAATATATATTTCTATATATATATATACATACACACCATTTACTGAGTTTCCCTTCAAAATGCAGGGTTAAACTACAATTGCCTAGAAGATTTAATCAGTGGAAGCCTCCTAACCAGACGTGTGTAACTTTCACAAAATCACATAAAAAACGATAAAGGCACCATACAGTCTCCCAATTCATCTTAAAGTTGGAACCTTCAGGCGCACAGTGCACAAATGAAGACGCAATGGAAACAATAAGAGCTTTTTGATTAACTTGGTTCTGTTTATATTTCATGAGGCAAGGTTTTTCCAGTGCAAGTGTTCCAAGCAAACAGAATCACTCAGTGAATGCGATGGAGTTCTCAAACAGTCAGGCAGAAAGAGCTCATTGGCTAAATGATAACACCAGCTACATTTTGGGTTTGCCCTGTCAGGAACAGAGAATCAAATGCATATCCTTCAAACAGTGGCTACTACCAAGCTGATATTTCAGTCCACAAAGCAAACTTTTTTGCACTAAACAATGCAAGTCAGGTCATCACCAGGTATGGGTTATCCAATGGAAAGCCTTCTCCAAACATTTCCCTCACACATGGTTTGCAGCTTTAGATTTGACAGGAGGCTAAACAAAACTCACATCTTGTTTCTTCAGAACTTGTTCTCCATGATTCAATGTTGTTACCATGAAGTGTGTCCGACTGAACATAGTATGCAGTGGTTCCGAATCATGGGCCCATTGACTTATACCCTATTTTAGATTTGGTGGACATTATTTTTCTTCTTCTGTAAAGGCTCAGTAAAACTTATAAACACGTGTTATCAGGATTTTGTGCATTGGTATGCCAGCTGCCTTTATAATGTCTGTGGTGCCAACATGGCAGTTCATCTTGTGGACACCATCAGAAAATGGAGCAAGTTGATTGGGACGGTGAGCCATGATTGTTGATCCAATTCCCTCTTTTTCAGGGTGGAAAAAAATCACCAATATATTAAAAACAGCTTTCCTAAATCTGCTTTTCATGTGACGACCTCACACAGACAGCATTCCTCTAAATCTCCAAAGTAAGGAACCTTAAAATTCTCAGCGCTGTTGCAAAGATACAAACCGGTGCCAAGGCAATCGTCCTATGGTAGACTTAGCTAAGTACTTTTGACAATTATAAAAGCTGTTTTGGCCCTCCGAAAGTGCATTTAGCACATTGTAGCACCCTCCTCTCCAGTATACGCCGTGCTGTGTCTCTTTTGTTCTGTGAGAATTTGGTTTTGTTTTTGGCCACAAATGGATGTGGATTGCCCTACAATATTTTACATGAGCTGTTTGCGGTTTGTATTCTCTTTCCTCTCATTTTCTTCAAAAGCTCTGTCTTTTTTATGTGAAAATTGTTGGCTCAAATGCTCTCTGTCTATTGCATGTGGCCACGAGTCTTCAATCCCTTAGCTCTAGTAGATGTAAGGGTTGCTTACCATTGGAATCAGGAATTGCCAGATACAGTTCATTCTTCTAGACATTCAGTATTTTTACAAAGTGCCAAATTGAGCTGAGATTACTGCAAGAGGCCTGCAGTGTCTTGGTGTCTACATAACGACTTACATTGCTACATGTTGTTCACTAGTTTATTGCTTAGTCAGTCGGGGCAGTCTACAGAATTCAATGCAAAGTATTCATCCAGTCATGTAATGCTAGATGTTGGCACAACCTGACTGCTTTATAGTTTCATTCTAAACAGTGACCTGTTTCAGCTTTTTAAATGATTTAAAGTAGGGTTGTCCACGCCATTGGCTTTGTAGCACTGTGCTCCACTGAACAATAGAGCAAGAAAGCCAGCACACGGTATGGAAAAGGCAGCACCATGGCAGCGTCTTGGTGGACCAATGCATGTGCCATACATAGGGCTAGTGCCTGGGTCTTCTGACTACCATGAGACAGTAATCTCAAGTATAAGCAGGGTCTCCATCTATGCCCGTCAAATAAATCCAGTTCACTTTTGTTCTAGCCAGTCCAAGAGATTTTCCTTTGTATTTCTTAGCTAAAACACTGCATACTAACTGTTCTGGGTACAATTTGTTCAATGGACACCAAGCACAAAAAGTTATTCAACAGCAATGTTTCCAGAACAGAAAGGTCTAGGAGCATTAGTCAGGTTAATAGAATAGCAGAATTCCAGTGAAGAGTGTTTATTGAATAGGGATTACTATTGAATTAAGTAATCCATTAGCAGTTTAGCACAGAGCAAACATGGATGTTTCTGTGCCTCCTTGCATATGTGCATATGTTCTACTCATACACAGTATCATTTTATCTCCATTTTGACTTTTGTTCCACAGAAGAAGATCACCCCAATATAAACATTAGCCCATGTGGCCCACAGGACAGGACTTGCAACCTGAAGCATAACGCCAGGATAAAAGGAATCCAAATGCAGAGTGGAAGGCACTTTACCAAGAACACCAACAATGCACCCGTGCCAGAAATCCACTTGGTGAGATCTGCTGTCCAAATTTATACAGCTTACAAAGGAAATTATGCTCCATTAATATTTGCCACCTCTTTCTGTATAATGAAATATTAAATTGCACATGTGTTATTTTTGGCAGCCTGGGGAAGCTGTTCTCTTCCATGTTTCACATTAGCCAGATACTGTACAAAGAAAGAAGTATTACCAGAGCAAAAATGTTTAGGCACAAAATTGTGTGTTTTACAGGTTGGAATTATTGCAACAGGCCTATGACAGCAAGGTCCATATCTTCAAATCTATACCAAGAACTCCTCGTTTGTTTGAACTTGATACGTTCGGTTGAACTGGAGTCACCCCTTAAAGCACCAATGCTCAATAATTAACATCCCTAGTGAAGTGTGCAGTCTGTATTTTCATACTAGAGCCGATGGAATTAAAGGTGATCCAAACCCAAAGAAAAAATGATCATAAACGTACTCACACTGTTCCTATAACCACCATTTTTAATGGTTTATTAGCATTTAGCTGCTTTAGACTACTAATACCAGATGTTTTGCTCAGCAGATCTCTTGGGACCATTCTTAGTTTACAGTCATTTTATGTTTGGGTTTAGATCTCCTTTAAATAGCCATTTAACCCACCAGTATACTTTTAGTTTGTGGGAAAAAAACCCAGATCCCCCCATGGGAAGCCTATGTAAACACAGGGTGAACATACGAACAGGATAGGCATGCCATAAATATAATTTACAACTGGGAAGAAAGTCGCCAAATTCCAAAAATGGCTGTGATCTGACAGTTCTTTGCACTTTTGCCCATTGCTTTCCTCTCTCGTTGAATTGCTGCAAGTCTTCTGGACTCCCCTTTCTGCACAACCAGATATAATTTCTTGCCTAATCTTTGATCTGCTGTTAGTTACCCTTTAAAGTTCTGCCATATTTAAATATTTTTATTTAATGTCACCTTTATTCGTGACTCATATGGCTGCCATTCATTTACCTGATCCCCCACTCCCAAAAAATTGTGCATACAAATGTTTCCCAGGTGTCATTGTCTATTAACCCAAAAAGATGAATTGTCTATGTATGGACGACCCCATAGTCATTGTTCGAATCTTTGTTTACTCATAACTGATAAGGTCACTTTGCTCTATGCGGGACTGAAAAACATAACATTCTTGCCAAGTAATTGCGTGTCAACAGTCAAAGCCTCAGGTTGAAGCCCTCATATACTGTATAGTGTCATGGATGACATCTTACTTTGCTATTCAGTGGTCCAAAACTGTAGTCTTTTCCCTGGACACACTCCTACAACCCCTAATACCACATCCCCTTAAAAATGACAGTATACTGACCCATTATATCCTACACTGAGTCTGTGTTCCAGCTACAGCCTTATCAGGCACTGGGCCAGCAGAAAGGTGTCCTGGGAAAAGTTGTCGCTTCCCAGGGATGAATGATTAACACACTGTTGATCTCTCATTACTTGGCATGTAGGATATGTCTTTGTCATTAGGTCATGGTGTTCCTGTGTTGAACATATTCTTTATCTGGATCAGGGATGTTCCACCCACAGTTTTCCAGCTCAAGTTGAGCTCTACTGAAGGCTGCCAGATGCTGCAGGCCTTTTTCTTCTGGATGCAAATGTAACACTTCATCTTGATTTTTTCACTTCATTCTTGATCATCTGTTTTTCTGTAGGGTTTGTGTCAGAAGGATCTGCACATAGCTCTGGAGAAACTTTCTGCATATCAGACCAGAACCCAGGAGGATTTCCTGAGTATTCCTATACCAAATTGTGACCGCAATGGGAATTTTAACCCTAAGCAGGTAAATATGATCCTCAAAAGGGAGGGAAGGGGGCTAGGGATTGGTATATTATGTTGAATCTCACCTTAGAAGGCAGACCCACATGAGTTCCCCCTACTCAACCCCCAGTGCTTACCTCTCATGTCATGGACTTGATCAATTGTCCTCTCAACTCTAAAATAAAGAGCTGAATAAAAGAAATTCATCACTGAATTCAGGGTTGGACTGACCTGCCAGAGTACCAGCGGGTCTTCCAGTGGACCCAAGCCCTAGTGCAGGGATCCCCAACCTTTAGAACCCGTGAGCAACATTCAGAAGTAAAAGGTGTTGGGGAGCAACACAAGCATGAAAAATGTTCCTGGGGTGCCAAATATGGGCTGTGATTGCCCATTTGGTAGCCCTATGTGGATTGTCAACCTACATTGAGACTCTGTTTGGCAGTACAACTGTTTTTTATACAACCAAAACTTGCCTGGAATTGCCTGGAAGCCTGGAATTCAAAAATAAGCCTGATTTGAGGCCACTGTGAACAACATCCAAGGGGTTGGAGAGCAACATGTTGCTCTGGAGCTACTGGTTGCGGAACACTGCCCTAGTGGACCCCAGTCCCATTAGCACTTCCATATTTTCGCCATAAGTATTCATAGCCTCTGTACTATTAAACACTGTCTTTATCTAAGGAAGCTATAAAATATACCCAGCCCTTTCTCATTTCGAGCCGGGGTATATACTGTATATAAAACCTATACCATTAGCACTATCTATATTTTAATTGCTGTGATTGTGGACCCAGGGTATTAACTTCTCATGGGCTCTAGGAGACCCAGTCCCACACTGTGATACTTAAACATCATTTAAAGGGGACCATCCCCTGTAAGGCAGTTTCATTTATAAATTATTGCAGTTGTGCCTTCCAGCACTTAAAGTACACACACATATATATATATATATATATATATATATATATATATATATATATATATATATATACCAATTTTTTTCTGCTACCCTTTCCTCACAGTGTCACCCGGCTCTTGATGGACAGCGTGGGAAGTGCTGGTGTGTGGATCGGAAAACAGGGGTGAAGCTCCACATTCCATATGACCTTGTCCTGGATGCAGATTGTCAGCTTGCATCTGAGAAGGGAAAGGAATGAAGGGGCTCACACAGCATATTTGCCCCTCAATGAATCCTAATAAAGGAATCCAACTCTTAAAGGACTTGTGGAACTAATCTTGACAACCATATAGAAACCAGCACCACAAATGTAACCTCATCTCTGACATACGGACCTGCATGTACTTTGGGACTTCCAATGTGCTGCTGGCCATATGACAGTGAATGGGTTATTATACCACTTGAAGGGTAATGGGGGGAGGGAGAATATTATGTATTTCTTTTTATTTAATTGCTATTGGGTTTTAAGGCATCTAGGAACGGGTAGGGCCTTAAGTGGGTGGGGTGATGCTTAGCACATTATGTAAAAATCAAAGTATGTTCATTTTGTGTGAGTGTGTTGGGTGCTAAAGTGAGAGAGTCAACGTGGACTGAGTTTAACAGAGGGAGAGAGGGTTTATCGGAAGTGGATAGAGGGACAGTTAGAACAATTTGATGACGATATAAGTGTGGAACAATAAGCTGATCTATAAGGTAAGCTAGTAGGAATAATAGGGAGCAATAAGGAGCATTATTAGGGTGCTTTCATTGGGATCACAAAGCTAAAATTTCACTTTTTTTGCTACAAGCTATGCAAATGTGCTTATGTTACCAAGGCCTTTGATTTTTGCCAGTTCTAGTCTTTTCCTCTGTGGCTGCCATTAACAACAGACTGCAGTTTATTTGCTTTGGACCAATAATTAAAAAAGAGGGTGCCAGAGGTATCCCTTCATGTAGCTCAAGATGCATTCATTATTTAAACCAAGGCAGAGTCTTATACCATCAAGAACCAGATGGACCCTGCAAGGCATCGACACCACTAGAGTTCTAGGCAATGTAGCATTGGAGTGTTTCAATGTACATATCTACTATGTTTTAAATTCAATGTGAACAATAAAAACACTGTTACATTATTTCTTACCATTCTCTATGTAGTCGTCCATTGTCAGACACTTTAATTAGCTTCATTAATTGCTGTGCCTATGTAACCATATACTGTACATATACAGGTTAATACGAAACAGACTGTGAAGAAGAAGACTTGAGTTTGGGTTAATTCACTCCCTATTGAAATGTTAAAGGGGACAATCTAATATCAGGGACCAGTTTCCCAATAGCAACCAATTGGGTCTTTTGAAGTACCTGCTGTAGGTTGCTAGACCTATAACAAACATGGAGTAACCCTGTACTTTATCCCTAAAGAACAATGGGAATCACATTGGAGATCTGTGACTTGAACTGATATAGCCATGGAAATAATTTTTAGTACAACATGATCAGGGGCCTGACACAATTATAAAACAGGTACTTTGAGATCTTGAGAAGTCTAGGGCTATGAAACTCTTTTGGAGCATCACATCTAGCCCATGGGACAGCTTTGCTATGATAACAACCCTTATATTTTACCCAGTTTACCACTATGAACATGGTAATGAGTAGTCATATCATATTTCTCCCCTAGCCAATTAAAAAGTCAGTACGCGCATTTGTTTTATTGCCTTATAGAAGGATTTTAATATGAATCTGCTAAACAAGTTTCCTCTGACTGTTCACTTTCATTCCCCTCCCCCCCATACAACTAATTTGTTCAAGATGGCAGAAATGACTTCCATTCATGAACATCTTTATGCATGAGCAGAATCACGTGTGTAGGACGTGTATAAACAATGCCATTCACAGGGCGAATCAGTATTTGCCAGTTACTGTTTGGAGTTATCCACATGGACAATAAAAAATGCAAAGGCTTATGGCAGATGGAGGTGTTTACAGCAGTGAAAGGCTTTTGGGCCTTAGTGGATGCAAACCTGGGAGATAGAGTAGAGAATGTACCTGCAGTCGCTCCTAGACCTGATTCTCTACCATTTAATTCACAGCCTGTCCACAGGGCCCCTTCTGTCACTTTTGCCCTAGGCCAGAATCCAGACCTAAAAATAACCTTTGCACTTCAATTACTGACTTTCCCCAGAAGAGCCTTTATTACCATTATGACTCCTACTACCCCTACCGATTGCCCTCGCCATTATGCCTACTACCCCACCAACCTTCATCTGACCACTAGAACCATAGTCCCCATCTCTTCCCTAGAAGTGCATATACAGAAGCTATATTCTCTTCATTCACCTCCTATCCCTTCTTAACATCCCCCCTTATCTGGATCCCCAGTAAAACAACAACCCCATATATTTTCCAACTTCTAAACTAAACCTTTCCCTGTTCCTAGCCCAATCATGCCCTGTTGTTCCCCAGTCTTTGGGCTTTCTCCTGGGGGGCATTCATTTTATAGTATTTTATTCAAACACAGTTTTGTAGGTCACTGAACCTGCGGCACATCACAGTCAGATCTTTCTCATAACTCACATAACTCACATTTGTCTACATATGGTTGAGTTCTCTCCAGCACTGTGCCGGTTAAGATTGTCCCTGGGCTCATCCCGTGTCTGGGTGTCCCTGAGAGCCTCCTCATTCAGAGGCGCCAGCACTGGATTCATTTGGACTGAGATGGCCTTGGGCTAAGTCTGGCATCATTTATACACTGATACTTCATATATATGCAGCTCTGAGAATCCCAGAGATTTAAATGGCATTCCTAAATCTAAGCCCTCGTCCTTCCTTTCTTCTGCCCTAGGCCTCCATGTCCCTATTTTGCCTTCTTTCTACATCATTAGCAAATTCCTGACCTTACCCTTCCTTTATCTTTCTTTCAACTTTCTTTGAGCAAACAGGGTTCAAATGAGACCCAAAACATGTGCTGGCCGTGTGCTAGGATGCAGGGACACATGTCTCACACAAAGAGCTGGGTGCTACGTGATGCCGCTAGATACCAGGGTAATGGAAAGACATAGAATTAGATCTATATATATCTATGGTTGATAATAATGACTTTATACACATCAATGTCTGTACATCTACCCTACAAAAGTGGTTCAGCATTTCGTGGTAAATCCCTTCCTTCATAATGATGTCAAAGAGATGGATTTCCCATCCAAAATGTTGGATCTTCACCCTTCACATGTGATTAATAATGAAATGGCAACAAGCAATTTGCAAATTGTAAGACTGGTTCACTTTGATTTTACTGAAGTTTAATTGATGTCAATAATGAGACTGCAAGAGTTTGCCCATGTGACCCAGAGAGACTGAGCAGTCTTATGTAGCTGCCTTTGTAGATGTTAGAATAGCTTTCCAGATAAATCCAGATTCAGAAACCAAATATTTCAACGCCTGAGCTTAACTGCAGCACTAATGGTATTGATTTTGGCAAGAGGGAGGCTGCCGCCGACACAGGTGGTCCTTCTGTTCCAAGAAGGCAAGGTGTTGAGTCACAATCCAGGGAAACAGCCATGGAGCATGACATCCATGAGCCAGTCATAGGGCCACATTCAGGAAACGATTAAACAGAAATGTCTGATCATAGGACTGCACAATTAAACAGCAACAAAACATTAACCCCAGCAGTCTCTACGGTATGCAACTGGCTGGGCAGGAGAAGTTGCACTCAGGTGGCATAATGCATTAGCAGACCAGAAGCAAATAAAACCATGTTAGAAATTATCCCATGTTTGTATGGAAACCATTTGCCTTTTCTTACTGGAGTTCAAATATTGGGGCTGGGGGAACTTGAACTCTTCTTAGGGTTGGTCATCTGCATATGTGAGATAGTGGTTTGCAGATCCAGACTGGAATTCATGACTACCCTTCATGTTTTTACTTCTCAAAGCCTGTATGTGGATTTATGGTTCAGCCCAGCTGAAATAATCGACATGGAACACCCACGTCTCCATTGCCTGTATTGTACTTTGAAAATTTAGGTGCATCCAGTAAACCACAGGCACTTACAGAAATGGCCTTGCCTGGCTGCTTATACTCCATCGGCGATGCCAAGAAATTTCTCAAAGTCACCAGAAGTTCACTGCAGTCCCAAAAAAAGCTGTTAAAATCATTGTTTCCACTTTATTGCAAGTTATGAGCCCGGCACTTTAAATAACAAGCTTATGGGTCGTTGCAAACCATGAAGCAGAAAATGAGGGGCTGATTATTATATTTCCGATGCTATTTATGCTGACGTCCGAGCTGCCATGTAATGAGAATTCTATATACAGTATATACATGCAGTATATTGTGAGCCAATCCTTAAGCTCAGGTAAGTGCAACACAGAGCAGGGGCTGGGCATCAGCAGAGAAGAAAATGGGGAGCTATTGGGGCATCTTTGAGGGGCGCAGACCTTCACTTAAGGACTGTGGTCGTCTAGAGTTGGCACAGAACCCAGCAACATGAGTAGCATTTCTACCCTACTTCTTTTGGAAGGTTTAGTTCTCCTTTAAAGCAAGAACAAACGTTGCTGTATACATCATATAATGTCTGGAGTCTTTAATTAGCTCTGCAATGATCACATCCCCTCGTATCTTTGAAACTGTTTTCTCCATGAAACAGATACATGCACTTTGTTCTCCCTTGTCAGAGCCTTTTCAATTGCCCTCATAAAAACTCCTTAACACAAAACATGCACAAACAATAAAGGCGGACGCCTCCAGACAAGTATTTTCTGCAAATAATAATAAGATAATTTAAAAACAGACAGGAGCGGTTTCCATAGTAGTATACAATGCTGGTGTCAACAAAGTCTGCTAGATTATTGCAATTTATAGTCTTTCTGCAGCTTTTCATACATTAATCTCTGTTCCAGTGGAGCTTACAATCTAATCTGGTACACTGTGGTCAGATTTATCTGCAGCTAATTAACCTGCCTTCATGTTTTTGGGGGATACTTACGCAGGCTTAGATTTAACTGCTGCCAGTTGATGCTGCTATGGTTGGTTTGCTACAACTCCAAGATCCTTTGTATTTCAGAAAATCAGTTTCCACTGCAAATACGGAACTTCAAAGGCCTTCTTCATTTTTGCTCCTATTGTAGAGTAGTTATGAGCAAATTTGTGGTGTTTTGATTCCTCGAAAAACATGAAAATTCAGGGAAAAATGTGCTGAAATGCATTAGAGTCAACCGGAAGGAGAAATGATTGTGGTTAAGGTATTTTAACTCTGCAATAGTGGATACATTAATCTAACTTGATAGAGAAGCTCCTTTCCATACAACTTTTCTGTATACTGTAGTATATTACCGGCAACTGGGAATAATCTTCCAACCAACAATTAAGTGTAACTATTAATTATATTGGAGTATAATTTTGTCGATCCATCCCATGTTGGAGTAAGAAGAATGCCTTTATAGATTGAGCATCAAGAACTTCAGAATGATATATCTAGTATAGGTCAATCTAAAAACAACTGGATATATGTATGTTTCTTTTTTTATCCGGCTGGAATATAGTCTGCCTACTATTTTTGGGTGCTGGGATGATTTCTTCCCTCTGGAAATGACTTACTGTACTTGCTTTATGTTCAGTTATTTGTTTCGGTGTAAATAGCAGAATGATCTTAGTGACTGAACCCGGTGAAACCCGTTGCTGTTTTTTCACCTTATCAGAAAGCTTTCTATTTATTTATCTATTTTTAAACCCACATTATTGTGCAAACTTGAGCTAACACAGCAAACCATTATTTGCCTTCCAGTTTAACCCTCTCAGTGCTGCAGATCTTGCTGAGTTTGTGCTGCTGCTGGGATATTTTTCAAGCTGGGGAGTGTCATATCACCAGTGATGGACCTGTAATGACCTGGAATTGTCGTTCATAGGGAGCCAAGGACTGGACCAACACTATTATTATTGAAGTGCTTATCTATTGATAGGAGTGTTTTTCCAGTGTGTAAGTGCGTACAGAAAGTTTGCCTACGCTAGGGTGTGTATATGGACATGTAATCCACATCCCCTGCAAATTTTTCCTGCATGACTCTATTCTTTTATCCTTTTAAACCATCTCCAAGCCAAGACGTCCCTTAAAGAAGTTATTCACCTTCGCAAATGCTATCGACTTCACCAATATGTCATTGAATGCAATGAGGTCCAAGATTGGGCTATGGGCAAACTTTGCACTAAAAGTTGGGGTGGTCAGATCACAAAATGGTTTTCTGCAAAGTGATCTATGGACATCTTTGAGAATCTTGGTCAAACATGATGCACAGCACCCTAAAAGAAAGTACCCCAAAGTATGGTCACTGACATGAGTGAATTGAGATATATTACCAGTACCAGTTTTAGAAATGTTTTTTTTCCTTATCCGTTATAGTAATCATGAAATGTCATTTTTATGTACTTTAGTTCAGAAGTGCCCTTATTATGCATTCAGTACAGAGGCTGTTTTCATTGGCTGACACATACATTGACTGTACATCGATACAACACCCCCACCCGTAAAATAACATTCTCTGAGGACACAGACGGGCGCAGCAGAACAAGTGGTTCTATAAGCATTACTCATCCGCTTATTGATCTACCTGTCCTCTTGTGACCATCAACTGTTAGGGGAGGCAGCTTAGTGCATATTTGAAGAT
This sequence comes from Xenopus petersii, assembly GCA_038501925.1. Lineage (NCBI taxonomy): Eukaryota > Metazoa > Chordata > Amphibia > Anura > Pipidae > Xenopus > Xenopus petersii. The sequence goes on from CM076689.1 coordinate 118,922,090, forward strand.
AACTGGCCCCGGCACTATTGCTCAGATGTAATCCTCAGAGCACTTTAAGATGCAAGCTTACTTATAAACATCACCCATGGCTATTAATAAATACATTGCACTATGCTTAATAATAAATAGAAGAATTGAGAATGAGTATTGATGCAGCTGAAAAAGCTGCTCATTCGATTTTATGATCCAACACAATCTGTTACTACATATGGTGACCAATGGTGAACAAAGATAAAAGGTTTATTGGTCAACGCTTCGGTGCCGTTATGGGCCCAGTTCTCCCAGGTCTAGTCAAATTCTAATCTTGATTCCACAAACCTTCCATAAAAACTTCCAGGACTTGCCATGAAACCTCTGTAACGTCCACAGACGCAAAACTGGACAGTGAAATGTTGGACTACTCATAAAATTACTACTTTGAGAAATGGAAGCTTTTCGTTCAGTTCCATTGAGTCTATCTATTTTATATTTTACCCCTTTGGGGGAAATTTGGACCTTTTATGACATTAGGGTGAGGGGACAAAATCCAAATGTGCATTGATAGAGTTGTAGTTAGGCTGATGTGGTATTGTGTTAGTCTATAATCATACCAGGAATATATATGGGAAATGATACCTGGTATCTGTAGATTACAAAAGGCCAACTTTCGGGCACTGGTTGGGTTTCTTCTTCAGCAAAGAACGATGCTTAAGGGTAAGGTCACACTGGGAGTTTCGGGGAGATTTAGTCGCCTGGCGACTAATCGCCTTTTCTTTGTGGCGACTAATCTCCCCGGACTGCTTCCTCCTCTCTTCTGCCTGCTAGTCACCCCAAAGCAGAGGCGATTAGTCGATGGGCGACTTAATCTCCCTGAATCTCCCAGTGTGACCTTGCTCTAAAGAAAAGACCTAAGAGACCTAAGTCTTGGAGGCTCGCAATACCAACACAAGGTATCATTTACTTTTACTGATTTCCCATAAACCAGCACGTTGATGAAAATTGATCGTTGATTGATTGATCATTGAGCCTCAATTAGAAAGTATACAGAACATGAATAGCTCAAAGGAGAACATCACACAGGTACATAAAGTAGACAATGAAAGAAGAGAACACCGCTCTTGGTTTTGCTGTTGTTGTTTCCTTTTTAGACAGAAATGAGAAGTTTTTCTATTATTCAGCAGTCAGCTGACGGCTTTTTTTGCGAACAGTTGTCAGAAAGACTTCTAATGAGGCAGCATCTAAAATGAAAAACAGCGCTCAAGGGGTGTGAGTTAGAGGAACATTTCAACTTTACTTTTTGAGCATTTACATCATTTTCTTGTCTCCTTTCCTATTCATCTGTTTCTTTTCAGCACTGCTAGTGCCAGATGAAGTGGGCCGTGCGAGTGATTAGCTTGCAGATGGAGTTAGCACAGGGGTACCTGCTCGCAGTTAATCTTATCCCTGTGCACAAGGAGCTGACGGCAAAGCTTTATTAATGTTGAACAGCATGAAACAGAATCTAGGGATTCTTGCATGTTTTATTAAAATAGACCCTTTTGGAATAAATAAATAAATATGGTGAGAGTGAGAGCCAAGGACACAAGGGCAGGAAATAACCTTACAGTTTGCCAATATTTCAAAATCTGCTGTGTATGTAGGCTCAGATATTTAGCAAAGGCTCCGTACTAAACTAACCCCCCCTTTCCCTGTCAAACCTTATGAATCTCATTAGTTTTAATCACCGCTGGCAATGGGTTCATGTATTTTATGTGATTTTTTTTACCCAACACTTCTTAGCAACCATATTTTACTTCGGTTTATAACACCGCATGACAGATATTACATAAAATGTTATGAGAAGATACACAGTTTGCATAAACTTATGCAGACACCTATAAGGCCCACATATCAATGGGCAAAACAGGGGTGAAATTCTATATTTCTTTGCCAACAGTGGACTTAGGGTTTGCCCACGAGCTGGTATTTCACTGGCCTAGATGGTAAATTACCGGCTATAGTCAAGGCTGGTATTGCCAATTTACTGGCAATGTACTGTAGAGTCCTACAGCGTGTTTGGTACCTACAGGTATCCACAGTGTCGGACTGGTCCACCGGGATACCAGGAAAACTCCCGGTGGGCCCAGGTGTCAGTGGGCCTCCTGCTTCTAAACATTTGGCCTATTTCATGGCCATTCCCTATTTGTATGAGAACAAAGAGGCTAAATAGATTGAATAATACATTATAGTATGTAAAGAAAAGAGACTAGGCGAGGTTGAGTGAGGAGAGGAAGAATTATAGCACTGAGAGTGAGCATCTGGTCTAAGGTTTTGGGTGGGCCCCTGGTGTCCCAGCCCGACACTGGGTACCCCCAGGTTATCCACAAAAAAAACAGGTACCCTGCGGGTTGCAGGTAGTGTGTATAGTTGCCGGTTGCAGGTCTCATCTATATTTATCTTATGTTATATTACATATATTATCTATATTTTACTCCTTTTAAAATCTTTTTTTCTGTCCCCACCCATTTCTGATAATGTTACTTCCTGTTTAATGGTGGTCAGCGGATTGTGGATCAGGTTGCGCATAAGGCAGATGTGGGTTGGGTAGCGAATCTGACGAGTAAATATGCAGGTTTTAGCCCAGGTTGCTGGGGGAGACGTATCAGATATAATTGCTGTGTATTTTGCAATTTGCTTGTGTCAATGGGGAAGCAAATTGCACAGCCTCAAAAATAGCATCAGCGTGTTATTCATTAGGGGCCAAAGAGTTGTGTGCTTAAAAGCAACATGCAAAGAAACCCATCTCAAGGCAGTCTTTGAACCTGTACTTTGCAGGGGGTTCTTTGGCACAAGGCATAAGAGACCCTATATCAATGAATGGGAATTGTGTCACATTCAAAGCTCCACCTGCATCTGATTCACTTGGCACAAGTCTGGTTTGCCTATAGACACAACCCACTGTGGGAATCCTGGAGCTACAGCAGGGCCAGGGTAGTGCCAGGGTTTCCCAACATTGGTAGGTGCAGCTGCTCACCTTTCATCAAGAGAAGCCATTTGTACTCATTGGCAACCATATGGAAGTACAGGAGTGTTTATAGATGCAGGTGCACTCATGAATTGTGCCAATATGAGCTCTCCATTGAGGCTTCAGCATGTGGAGGACCGCACACTGGGATGAAGGGCCCAGGGGTGTGTGGGGGCCCCTGAGATGGCAACCCTGGTGGGCCCTGGAAAAAGCATACTGAGGATAGCTGCTAGGTTAGAAGAAGCCCTTATGCTAACTATAACTTCTTGGCACTTTTCTCTGCTTGTACCACAACTGTGAGACATAGTCACTGTCCTTGATCAATGCTTTGAACAACAATAGTTGTTAAATTGTTGAACAAAGCATTCTTAGCTAGGAGAAAAACATGGATCCCTGCTAATGTGGAAAATCCTGCACTGATTTCCATTTCTTTGGTGCTACAGCCTACAGGAGTCCTGTGAATCTAGTCTATGGTAGAGCAGGTACACTATCATTTTGCTTTACCCCGTTGCACATCAGCCTTTAATAAATAATTCAAATCATTTTTAGGGTCACACTATAACTTGGTGTTAGGGTTGCCACCTGGCCTGTATAAATGATGCTTGATGCCAATGTTATTAATAGGAAAAAACTGCAAGAATATGGGAAGGCCGGTATTTTTTTCCAGAAAAGGTGGCAGCCCTGCTTGGTGTGCCACAGTCCCAGGGTCAGGACAGACTGGGCTGTGAAACACCTCTCCCTGGGAATTTCTCTGAACCTCAATCAAATCCACAGATAGGGTTTATAGGTTTATTTGCAGGTCACTATATACTTAAATAACTTGCATACATACAGCCCAGACTGGAAGTGTGTGGGTTCTGGGGCTGATGTAAGATGCCATAGACAGACACTATTGACTGGGCTGGTAGGGGCTTTGGGCCTTTGTGTTCTTGGAACGCCAGGGCCTATTTTGATTCTCAGTCCAGACTTGACTGGAGCAACTTCACATAATATTACAGACAGTTTGGTGTCTGATCTGCTGGGGGGTCCCCACTTATGTGGCAGTTTGTTCAGGTCCTGACTGGCAGTGAGTGGGTTCAGGCAAATGGCTTCTGTAAGATGTCACAGACAATCACTATTTAGTGGGCTGGTGGAGCCTCTGTGTACTTGGAATGTCAGGGCCTATTTTGACTCCCAGTCCAGTCCTGTTTCACTCTGTTTCACTAACTTTACTATACATACAGCCTGCCAGCCAGGAGCAACTTTACATAATATTACAGAAAGTTTGGTGTCTGAGCTGCTGGGGGGTCCCCACTTATGTGGCAGTTTGTTCAGAGCCCTGACAAGGATTCCCTTTGGCTTTCCGTGCCCTGAGAAGAGCACGCTTTGTTCTTCAGAGCCCTGACAAGGACCCCCTTTCCTTCCGCACCCTAAACAGAGTGCGCTTTTCTGCCACTGGGGTTCCTTTCCACACACACAGTAATATGGGGGAGCTTGCAGCACCTCACTTTCTCTTCAGGCCCTGACTGGCAGTGAGTGGGTTCAGGCAAATGGCAGAGGGGCTGCTGTAAGATGTCACAGACAATCACTATTTAGTGGGCTGGTGGGGCCTCTGTGTACTTGGAAAGCCAGGGCCTATTTTGACTCCCAGTCCAGACTTGACTGGAGCAGCCAGGAGCAATGTCATATATTATTATATATAGTTTGGTCACTGAGAGGCTGGGGGGACCCCACTTATGTGGCAGTTTGTTCAGAGCCCTGACAAGGACTCCCTTTGGCTTTCCGTGCCCTGAAAAGAGCACGCTTTGTTCTTCAGAGCCCTGACAAGGACCCCCTTTCCTTCCGCACCATAAACAGAGTGCGCTTTTCTGCCACTGGGGTTCCCCACTGACTTTCTCCACACAGTGACTTATACAGCTCCTTTCTCTCACTCTCCCAGAACTTCCTGTGTAGCACTTCCTGTCACTTTCCCTCCTTCTCTCTCACAGAACTTCCTAAAAAACAAATGCTCTGTAAGGCTACACACTAATTGTTATTGCTACATTTTATTACTTATCTTTTTAGTCAGGCCTCTCATATTCATATTCAGCCCTATTCATATTCCAGTCTCTTATTCAAATCAATGCATGGTTGCTAGGGGAATTTGGACCCTAGCAACCGGATACCTGCTGAAATCTTTCATCTTTCTATTGAGGCCTCTCCTATTCATATTCCAGTCTCTTATTCAAATCAATGCATGGTTGCTAGGGGAATTTGGTCCTTAGCAACCAGATACCTGCTGAAATCTTTCATCTTTCTATTCAGGCCTCTCCTATTCATATTCCAGTCTCTTATTCAAATCAGTGCATGGTTGCTAGGGGAATTTGGACCCTAGCAACCAGATGGCTGAAACTTGCAAACTGGAGAGCTGCTGAATAAAAAGCTAAATAAGTCAAAAACCACAAATAATAAAAAATGAAAACCAATACTAAACCAATACTAACAAGTTCATTTCAAGGTGAACAACCCACTTCAATATTATAACCATTACTGGTTAGGTAAGGTACAAAGGTGGGCCCTGGACCCCCCAGTCCAATGCTGAGTCCAACTCAGTGACGGGTAAATCTGTTTTGCTTCGCTGAATACTTCACGAAATGGCGAAAAAATTTGCAAAACTGGCAAAATTTTTCTACGCACGACTATTTTGTCGATATGCACTAAAAAGTCAATGGGCGTCTGAATAATTGTTTTTTTTTTTGTGGCACCATTTTTTTGAGCATCACTAATCGCTCTTTACAAAATGCTGATTCGTGCCTGTGGAACAAGGAATCAGCGATAGTTTACTGTTAATTAATAAAACAGTGTTGGACTGGCAGCCATGTGTAACGAGACATTTTCTTGTTCAGCCGGGGGAAATGAATGTTTTGCAGCAGACTTGTCCTTTGCTTCAAACCCTGCCACATTCCTCCATGTCTGTAGAATTCATCCCCGTCTGGAAACCTGTCGACTGCCCCCAATACAGACAGAGAGTGACCTGAGGACAGTGACATGTATAATCCATTTAAAGGGTCCATCTCGCTGACAATGCAACGGAGCCAATGACATGAAGGAATAGAAGCCAATGAGACCTCTACATGGGGGTCCCGTCACAGCTGACAGATAAATCCCAATGATATTGTTTAAAAAAAAGGAAAGCCTTTTGTTTGATTTGGTTGCCTTGTGCAACGTGAAATGCGTCAGCTGAGAAATCTATTTCTGCTTGGGATTGTATTGACAAGTCTATTTCCATGGATTTGCCCTGGGGCCCCTATTTAGCAGCATAATGATCTGATGACCGTGACGTCTTTGAAGGGTTAAATAGCCGGTGTCACGTAAGCTGGCACATTGGCTTCAATGAACGTGGCACAATGCATGTCTTGTGTTACAGCCATCGGATCTCTCCCATCCTCCCTCTCTCAGCCCAATGTCTGTATCGACTTTACCAATGTTTCCCTATATATTATCCGGAACCCTGTTCTCCAGAAAGCTCTGAATTATGGAAAAGCCGCCTCCCATAGACTCTATTTTAATCTATTTTAATTCATATCTTTAATAATGATTTGCTTTTTCTCTGTAATAATAATGAAAACAGTACCTTATACTTGATCCCAACTCAAATATAATTAATTCTTACTGGAAGCAACAGAGTCCTATTGAGTTTATTTCATGTTTATATTATGTTTTTTTTTTTTTAGTAAACATACAGTAGATGGAGATCAAAATTACAGAAAGATCCAATTTCCAGAAACCCCTAGGTTCTGAGCATTCTGGATAACAGGTCCTATACCTGTATAGACTTATATCATGCTGACAGACATGAGCTGTACTGCTGTTAAAGGGATACTGTCATGGGAAAAAACATTTTTTTCAAAATGAATCAGTTAATAGTGCTGCTCCAGCAGAATTCTGCACCGAAATCCATTTCTCAAAAGAGCAAACAGATTTTTTTTATATTTAATTTTAAAATCTGACATGGGGCTAGACATATTGTCAATTTCCCAGCTGCCCCAAGTCATGTGACTTGTGCTCTGATAAACGTCAATCACTCTTTACTGCTGTACTGCAAGTTGGAGTGATATCACCCCCCCTCCCTTTTCCCCTCCAGCAGCCAAACAAAAGAACAATGGGAAGGTAACCAGATAGCAGCTCCCTAACACAAGATAACAGCTGCCTGGTAGATCTAAGAACAACACTCAATAGTAAAATCCAGGTCCCACTGAGACACATTCAATTACATTGACAAGGAAAAACAGCAGCCTGCCAGAAAGCATTTCTCTCCTAAAGTGCAGGCACAAGTCACATGACCAGGGGCAGCTGGGAAATTGACAAAATGTCTAGCCCCATGTCAGATTTCAAAATTGAATATAAAAAAATCTGTTTGCTCTTTTGAAAAATGGATTTCAGTGCAGAATTCTGCTGGAGCAGCACTGTTAACTGATTCATTTTGAAAAAAAATGTTTTTCCCATGACAGTATCCCTTTAAACTACAACTCCCAGCAGTCTCTTTCAGAAATCAGGATGTTCTGGTACAGCTGGACAACATATTGCTAGCAGTCATTAAGGACTTACATTATGCACACTGTGGTTATATAATATATATATATATAGTGAATAAATGGCATGCACTGCTCAGCTGCATGTGTGGAATCTTATTCTCATCCTCCGTAGGCAGTAATGCATGAGTTAAATCCCATGCACCATCGGCTGTTGATATTCCATAAGAAGCCATTGTGTTTATGGGTTCCAGATGGCCCAAGATTTATAGGGCGAAATGTATTTTTCTGTAGATCATTTCACATTACCCTGCACGAACCCAGAGCGAGAGAGAGAGAGGTAGGAGGGGGACAGCCCAAGCATTGTAACCTATTATGTGCCATTTCCAGGGAATGGGTATTCAAAACCAGCTTTATTTAAATTAAATCAGTCATATTGTCTCTTTGAGTTACAACAGTGGAGTTTTGAGTCTCCCATTCATCTCTCACAAAGCAGCAGTTCTGCCACACTTTATGGCTGAGAGTGTCACTATCTTGATAACAAATCTGTCTCTGACCACAGTGGTTTGAGTTCCCATGTGAAAACTACTGTGTATATTGATATGTGAGCTCTTTTACAGGTTTCGTTTGCAGAATGACTAAAGATAGCCATAGGCGCACAGATAATATCGCACAAAACTAATTTTCGGTGCATGGTGAGAAAAGAGCCGTCCGATATCGGCAGAAGACTTGGCTCATCAATCGGGCTGGACGGAAAATTTCTATCGGACGCCTTTGAAGGCAATTGAAAATCAGCCATTGTTAGTGCTAAATCGTCAGATACAGGTAGAATTCTATTGTTTCTACCTGTGTATTCAGCTCTATACGTGTGTATTAAAACCAACGATCTTTCTTGGAAACATCTTTTCCAAGAAAGATTGTAATTGTCATGTCTATGGCCACCTTAAGGCCAGACAGTCAGGTGCTTTGCTGTACAGTCTATTAAAGCAGATGGAGCAGAGAGCTCTGCTGGCCCATGTAGCAGGTCTGTAGGGTGCATATTGGTGGGGCATATTGGTGGGGCAGTTCTGTGGGGAGACACAGCTGGTGTCAGGGGCAAAACTACAGTATAGGGAGCAGGTGCCTCTAGACCTTTCAGCTGTCATTAGACTACAACTGCCAAATAGTCATGAGATACTGGCAATTCTAGTTCTAAAACATCTGGCGGAGCAGGGAACTGCCTGCTTCAAGGGTCCCACTGAACTCTCAGTTTGACGTTATTAAAATGTCTTTGGGGAATGGGAACCTGCAGTGACTTGTTCTGCCACTGGGTGGTGCAACAGCATTTTGAGTGGTGTGACGGTAATGCAAATGGAGGAATGCAATCAAAGTCATTAACAGGAAAACTATGAGTAAAATGAACAAATATTTATGTGGACAAATTTAATTTAACCTTTGTTTACACACAAAAGTACTTAGTGACCCGTTTGTCAATGGCTAGGCCACCACCTTTAAGAAGGTCATAATCAATAAGCAATGCGCAATTAAAATGTATATGATATAAATATGGCGTGCTTGTTTTGCTGATGGTGCCATTGTACAGATCACAAACCAACATTTCCCATTAAAATGTTACCGAATATTCAAAAAAACGTGTCCTTTTCATATTTTATATATAAAAAAGCATTTATTGGAAACAATGTTCTTGTGCGTTACAAAAAGAAATGTATAAATAGAACAAATCGGTGATATCAAACCTGTAATAATGACCCACTAGGGAGAGGAATGTGGATTATAATATACACATTATTATATATATATATATATATATTATAATATACAGTATTTAGCAGCTGGATGCAAGAAGTCCCTTCGGCCATAATGCAGCTCTCCTCTTCACACTGGAAATTTTAACTAGAGAAACTGATTTAATCACTATTTCTCTGCTCTCCTTTATTTAAAATATAACAAATAGACATTAGGAAGGGAGAAACAAAATTACAATGAAAATCAAGATACATACATGAATCAGGAACACCTGCCATTGACTCAGACAAGGCTCAACCAATCGGCAGGTAGCTTTTACTGCTCTGTTGCAGGGAACATAATGAAACCAACCATCTGATTGGTTACGGGTCTTGTGCCAGGGTAGCCCTTATTTACGGTTGCTAGGAGAATTCTATATTACACCATAACTTCCTATCTTTTCAGCATCCTCTGTCTTTCACTGCTGGCTAATGCTTCTATATTGTCTTCTCTTCTGAGAGTCTTTGTTTTTTCCCTTGTCTGACTCCGTTAGGCTGGAATAGACATGGATATCATTTCCATTTTTGGACACAAGTATGTGCAAAATCAGGGCAGCCCAAGAAGCTGTCATCCACTGGAACACTTATAAATTATCAGTGCCAAAATATGATTTGCAATAACACAAGTTGGACTTTTCCTCAAGACCCTACTGAACTTTCCATATTTTAACTAATCCTAGGCCAGTGCTCTGTGTAACCAGGCTAAGTGCAAGTGGGAAATTCTTCCACCCAAGACTACTCAGCTAATTAGTGCAGATTCAATTAGTCAGCCATGAGCAGATATCTACCAATAGCTGATGAAAAAAACAGACCAGTCCCAAATGGAGTATCATATAGGGAGATTCAGATCTACTGCTGTGAAAACAGTAGGACATGATCAGATGGAAGCAGACTTCTCCAGTAGCTATCAGCATCAGCTGGACAATATCTAAAAGATATTAAAGATTCCCATGGGCCCATTACACCTTTTCTTGCTGCTGGATTAGGTGCGTCAAGAAGCTTATTAGAGGCGAGGCCGGCTGAATAGCATCATACTCGGCAAAAACGTGGCACACGTTGTCTGCGGCATCTGTCGGGTTCTTTGCCACAAAGCCAAATATTCTAGAAACAAAAATATAAAACAAAAATATAAATATCAGCTATATAAGTAATATAAGTTTTAGATCATATTTTAAATGTATTTAGTAAGTAACCTGTACTTTCACTAGCCTGGACTATGGTTTAATATGTGGGTGCTGAGATGTCACCATACTGCACCCCTAGACTGTCACGTGAATAAAGGGAAATTACAGTATCAACACAGCTCGCAGTCACGGAATTGCTGTGATATTTTTCTATCCAGAACTAGCAGGGCGTTACATGCAAGCGCAGAAAACACAGAAGACATCCAATGTCTGGATGTTTGAGGTTCTCTCCTCCGAGAAGCCAAAATGATCTCAGAATCTGCTTTATTGCACATTCCACATGATGTTCTTTCATTTTCTCTCCATAACCCAGCAAGTGTCTGTCTTGTCTCCCACCCAGATATACAGAGCTTCCTCCCCTGTTATGGGACACAGATGTCCATTGTAAGGTCTTCAGCATTTGTAGGTGCACTGCTGCCTGATATAATATTAGGGTTGTCATCGGAGTATTGGCGCAACGCTATATTTAATAGGCTGAATAGGCAGAACAGCTCATGGCTTGAGCATCTCAATAGCAATAACTGAATACACAAAAAAAGTTTTTTATTCCTTTCAAATGGAGTTAAAGGACAAGCGAAGAGTAGATCATGGGGGGGTGCTAATTTGTTAGGCACCTAACAATGATTTTAATCACTAACTCAAGACCCCAGCCATTGCTCCTCTTTGCTGAAAAATGCACCCGGACACTATTCTATTGTGGTGCTGCCATCTTGTTTCTTGCCTATTATTATTATTATTAACATGTATTTATATAGCGCCAACATATTGCGTAGCACTGAGACTCTTTGTGGTGCTCATGTGAATTAGAGTGAGATTAGAACAAGATGGTGGTGCAACACTCAATAGAATAGTATAAATGTTTAGCCCAGGGTCTTTGGTCAATGTTTATAACAACTGGGGGATGAATTAAAAGCTGGTACTCCCACTGATTACCACATTCCTCACCCTTTAAGAGGTGACTATTGGAGTGATTATGGTGTTTGTATATATCTGTCATTTAATTGATACATATTTTAGACAGTATTTTTTCGGCATAAACATTTTACACAGCTTTATCAATAGGTCCCTAGACGCTGATGTGGATTCAGCATTGGTGTTGCTGGTGCTTCACCCCCTCTGTCCAACGGAGGCCTGGATTTTTTTCCCAAGTAAGCCCCTTACTATGAACCCAGTAGATCAACAAGCACTTATTAAAATATTGGTATAACATTAACATTTTCACATAATATGTTAATACATGATGAGTTGGCTGTAACATTCATTTTTTTTGGAAAAAAAAAGGTTTCCCTTGCTTCCCTTATTTCCTGTTATGCAACAGTCAGTGAAGTCCTGAGCTTCTAGACAAGAGGAAGAGAATTGGGCCAAGGAAAGCTGAAATGCTGCTTGTATTTACATTACTTTCCAGTTCTCCACCCTGGCATAGCTACTGCCATCTGAATTTTATGTGCAAGCAAAATAAAAATAGGGCCAACTCATGCACGTGTAAGATTACGTTTTGGTGCCTTACCTTGAAGATCTGCACTGTTTCTGCCACCTGCAATACAATAAGGCAAACGTAAGCATTGTACAAAGAACACCCTCTCTCGGCAGAAAAAAGAATAACCGACACCAGATTAACTGTGTTTGTGGCCCTAGAAATCCAGAAACAGCAAAAGTGACTATGCAGAATGACCTGAAAATAATAATAAACATTTACTATTTCTCCAAGACAGAATCATTGCACCAATGGAGGTTCTATAGACCCACTCAGTTAGCTTTATGAAGAAGGGAGAGCCACACCTCGATTCTGCTTGGAACTGTTCCAATCATATTCTCATCTACCTTTACATGTTCAGTTACTCACAGTTTGTTCACAATCTTACCCTCAGGCTACATATCATAATTTAATAGGGTGTGACTCTGATCCCCACCCCAGCCATGTCTCAACAAGTCAACCCAGGATTGTGTTATTCTTTAAATTTAACATCAACCTGAAAATTCTGCTGGTTTCTGTGAGGCACCCTTCCACTACTTTGCACACCTAGCCTCCGTTACCAGATCACCATTCAAAGGACACGTCTAGAAAATCCAGCTGGAAGGGCGGCAAAGATTGCAGATTCATTGAAATGCAGCCCTGCAACATGTATTTATTAGAGATGTCCTTGCATATCCAAGGGACCTTTTTAAGCCATATGCTTGGTAAGAATCTTTATCTCGACATCCAATGTCAATGAAAGGCCAACTACTGGTATTAAAAGTAATACGTTAGGGGCTCATCTAATTCTACACGAGGAAGAAATACTGGCAAACTGGCTTCTTTCAGCTCTTCACTAAGGGGCCCATTTACTTAGCTCGAGTGAAGGAATAGAATAAAAAAAACGTTGAATTTCGAAAGTTTTTTTTGGCTACTTCGACCTACGAACGATTCGAACTAAAAATCGTTTGACTATTCGACCATTCGATAGTCAAAGTACTGTCTCTTTAAAAAAAAAACTTCGACCTCCTATTTCGCCACCTAAAACCTACCGAAGTCAATGTTAGCCTATGGGGAAGGTCCCCATAGGCTTTGCTATCTTTTTTTGGTCAAAGAAAAATCGTTCGAAGGATTTAATCATTTAAATTTAAAACGAATTGCGGTAAATCCTTCGACTTTGATATTTGAAGTCGAAGGATTTCAATGCGGCAGTCGAAAATCGAGGGTTGATTAACCCTCGATATTCGACCATAAGTAAATTTGCCCCTAGATGTACTGCAGAGTACATACACATAGGTTTCCCTACACGTTTATTTACATTGAGTAAGTTAAGGGCCAATATAAAAATCCAAGGTTTCCCTACACGTTTATTTACATTGAGTAAGTTAAGGGCCAATATAAAAATCCAAAAATTACACAGTAAGGATAACAATACCTAACATGAGACCTTTTTACTTGCCAAGCTACCCAACTAGTTAGGAATGACTTACTTTCTGAGCTCAGGGTCCACACTGCAGAAAGTGATTGTTGACAGCGGGTAGTGTCGGCGGAAAAAAACTCTAAAAGAATTGTAGATAATAACATGATCAGTCCTGGGAGGAACAAACTAACTGAATGAAGGCAAAATACTTTGATAGGTTACTCCATACTTGCGCTGTACATCAGTCAGGGTGACTCCCTGATCAGTGGCTTTAAAATGTACGATGGTTGGTGTAGACTGGGTGGACGTCTCAAAGGTGGTGGATACAGCTTTTTGGACAGCGCTGGACCCAGTCAGAGTCTCGGTGCTAACAGAGTTTAAATAAAGGACGTTGCATGCTGGGGAAAGAGAACAGTGAATCAGCAGAGCTCATTGAAATATGAATTGGTTTCAGAAGGAGAAATATGTTTGTATTGGCAGAATTGGTCATATGGTTGAACCAGAAAATGTAGGGAGTTCAACAAGGTTGCAAACATAAACCATTGCTAAATCAGCCATTCAATTACAGTTCCAAGAATATTTAGTATATTAAAGAAGTGTGCACCCTAAATCTTTCTCTAGTTGATCTCTACCATGGTGTTAATTAGATGAGGAGCCTCTAGTAGGCCAAATAATGCAGCCAAACATCGTCGGAAACCACTGCATTAAAAATAAATATTCTCTAGGATTGAGTAGGGATTCTACATGAAAACGTCTAAAAAAGCAGCTCTTAAGTGGCAACTCTGATGAAAGAAATGTATGTATAGATTATAACACAAAAGGGGGGTTGTGGGAGCACTCCTAAGGCTAAGTAAAAATGTATTAAAATACAATGGAAGTGCTACTGACTTGGCCAAATTAGTAATTCAGTATAAATGCAAGTGCATGTGTTCACAAAGACAGGGGTTTCTAGTTATGATCATAAAGTTGATAAGCCACCATACCACGTCAAGGTAAACCCCACACGGTGGTCCCTAACTTGTTCATGCACTTGCATATATACTGAATTACTTAGACAGGGGCCCAGGGAATGTGCATTGATTAATTTGGCCAAGTCAGTAGCTCTTCCATTGTGCTCTGATACATTTTTACTCCCACAACCGCCTTTTATATGTATATACTGTATTATACCTGGTCCCTTGAGAAGTTTTAAATCTAGGTTCTTCTGTTTTACTACAATGCTGCATTTATTTGGGACTCTTGTATAATGTTTTGTGTCTCCCCAAATTTAAAGAGCACCACCTTGGGTCTTAAACTTACATGATGATGTCTTCAGGTTGGACAAAGTAGGCACCTGGGGAGACTCTGGACTGCTGTCCCCTTCAGACTGATCTAAACAAAAATAATCATACTTAAAATACATTTTATTGGTTCAGCCATGCTTGTTCACTGATTCATCAGGGCCTATTTCCATTAGAAATGTAGACTTTGTCCTTTACCAGATTTTAGTTTATTAATATACTGGTATTCATTTATAGAACTTTTAGGCTGAGATAATACATAGTATTGCTCACATACAACATATTTTGCCAAGTACCCTGCTTCAATTTGTATTTCTTTGCTAGATGAACTGCTCCCTTTTATATGTTCATTTCTGAGAACTAACCTTTGTCTGCAATAACCAGTTTGCAGGGTAAAGATAAAGGAGTGATAGTGTGCTGATAAACCAAAGCAGAGAGACTCCCTAAAAATAGTTAAAAAAAAAAAAAAGTTCATTACATTCAAGCAATTCTAATTTGACTTAGAACGGGTAACTGAATAATAGATACTCACCAAAATGGGGTTCCTCACAAGCCCCCTTCAAGTGAACGCCTTTGGCAGATGACTCTATCAGGAAATGTCTTACAAGGTCATTTGTTCCCTTTCCTGCAGACAGAAGACAGTTTCAAACCACTAACTCTGGACCAGAAGAACCAGGAGGACCAGGAGAAGAGAAATATCTACTGTTAAAGCATATGGTGCGTTGGACATTTAGCTTTGTCCCCTCGTTCTAGATGTTACAGTCAGTAAATTCCAAGGGGATAAATATTATGTAAGGCAAAGAAAAGCCATCATATTGTTGATTAGTAGTTGGCTTTGAGTCTTTGATCTAAAACTAGTGTAATGCATGAATGATGGATGCCATT
Source organism: Xenopus petersii (assembly GCA_038501925.1). NCBI lineage: Eukaryota > Metazoa > Chordata > Amphibia > Anura > Pipidae > Xenopus > Xenopus petersii. Next base: position 118,937,560 of record CM076689.1, read on the forward strand.
GCACCTCACCTATGACTATGACCTGTTCAAAAATGAGCCGTTTTGGGTCATGGTTTCTATTCATCCAAAAAACTACTGATGCTTGAAATATGGAGGGTTGGAGGATTGAATTTGTTTTCAGGGACAATTACCAGTGCCAAATTGAAGCCATTGCATTTTGACTTACTAAATAACTTATAAAGCCAATGACACAATCATGAATAAATACAAAAAAATGTGTTGGTCTGGAAAGAACCATTAGAACAATAATTAGTCTGAACTGGTTAGTGTGGGATAGAATGGTTAGAATGTGCACTATGGTACGCTGAAATGTGCTTCTGATGATTTTTTTTGTAGATTATTAATAAGAAAAATGTTTTTGAAAATTTGAATGAAGAACTCCACCTAAAACCAGCTGAGATTCTATAGAAGTCAATGAAAGGTGTCAATGTAGCTGTGTTATTATCAGTAAAGCAAATGTTATGAATTTCATTCATATCCACAGTGGCCTGCATTTGATTTCTTTTTTTCTTGTACATCAGTTCCAAAACAGGTTGGCCATTTCACAAGCCCTTTCCAAAGAAATGGGATCAGAACCCTTGTAGTCTTTCCATGAACAGACCAATCCTGGAACCACATCAAGCCAACACCGCTTAGTGTTTACACAGAGATCGGGAACCAAAGTCCTCTGAACTGGAACCAGAAGGTCCACTGAACTGGAACCAAACTTTTGTAGAATTGTGAACACCTTGGTGAGACAATCTTTAATCCTGCATATTGTGAGTCACGCAGTGAGTCAGTCACTAAGAGACTGCTGTCGGTGTAAAAGGGTTATCATACCACATTCCCCTTCACTGTTTCACTGACTAATGAAAGGGCCCACTTCAAGCAGCATCTTCTTTGTGTAGAGCAAAATTCCTGGCAGCTTTCAGAAGCAGTGTTCGCTTTGCACATATACGGGACCATAGAAAAGCAAATTTTATTCTTTCTTTATGGGACTTTAAAGTGGTTAATGTCAGACATGTGATTTCTCTGTGCCACACACAATCTTACCTGTTCTGGCTGGCATCCCAGGGACCTTCATGGCCATTCCAAAGGATCCCCGGTAGGAAGTACTGTCTCTGATAATAAAAGCTCCTGGTTCCTTGTCTTTCAAGAACTCGATGGCTGAGAATGAACCAAAGACGACATAATAACTTCAGAGCCATGAGTGAACCACATTTAACTATAAATTCATGAATAAAGATAATCTAAAGCAACATACCTTGCTCCCGAGTAATGTTGGGCTTGAACCAATGCTTAGAAGTGTCCATTACAAATTTCATGCCAGGCTGTGTGTCTTTCATAGAATCTATTAAACACAAAATATATTATTACAATGATTATAATAACAATAATAAATATTATTATTATGATTATGATATAGCAGGTTTTTTTTGGGGGGGGGGATACATTTCCTTGTTTTGCTTCACTGTTTCTTAATGGTCCATCAACCTAAATCTTTTTCTGCTGCAAACAACACATACTGAATTAGCCTTCTCTTATAAATCCAATGCATTAGCCAATGATTTGGAATGTCCCTTTGCTAAAGAGTCTTGATAAAGGGCCCTGTGAGGTCTGAAACATTGCCTTTTGTCTACTTGAATTGGAGCCAATAAACTTCACAAGTATAAACGCATTCACTTAGGTAGGGTAGGGTATTTTACTGCTGAGCACCTAATTCTAAAATGAATTATACAGAGGTAGAGCACTTCAATATTGTGTGGAACAAATTATCCTTTGCTAAAGAGTATGACTAAGTTGTCTGTGACAGGAAAATAATGTAAGTAGCAAATGTAAGACTGGACCTCTTAGGGTCCACCAAAGAACCTGATATCCAAGCCATACTAAGAAACATAAAACATACTGTAAAATGTGGTAAATTGTATTGGTGTAAATATAACTCTGTGGTAAAAATACAAGAGTTGATGGGTATTGCCTTTCAGCGGGGCCTGGGCCTGCTGGGACGTTTCTGACACTGGGTAGGGTGACTTACTATATGTGCAGTTAGTAATGGAGGACTCAGAGCAGGTCTTGTTTGGTCTGTTGGAACTGGAAGAACTTCTGCGCTGGAGCATCCTAGAGGATTTTTTTAAACTGTCTTCACTCTCCAAGCACCCATTTACCAAAAGTATTGGTATATCCATACTGGAACTGGTAACAGATGGAGGGCAGCTGTTGGTGTTGCCCTTTGTAGTAAACATCTTCTGGTTAGGGACTTTGGGCAGACATGGGTTAGAGTTGAAGATCTCAGTATTGTGGTCAAAGTGACATGCAGGTGTTGTAGGGGACATTAAGCCAGGACTCATTATATTGGAAAATGACCCCACAGATCCACAAGGACTTTCTAATGTTCTTCCATGGAAGCTTGGCCCATCAAAATCATCTTGAGGAAGAGAATGAGTGCTGTGGATTTCAACAGAGAGTATGTTAACTTTCACATCATCACACCAATGACGCATAATAACACTAGTGTTTGCTACATGGACAATTGTGAAGTGAACCACTAATTTCATGTGTCTTTTCAATGAGGTATTTGGGTTTTCCTAAACAGTCAACCTACAGAATAGACATGGATTGCCTTGACTCACCTCCCTAAGAGGTAGCTGGTGTCAGATCCAGGACTGTTGGATATCATCGAGATTTCACTATTGCGGAAAAGTGGCCTTGAGTGCTGCATGGTCTCTGACCCCAGAGATGAGGACATAATGGTGTCATGTTGATTGGACCTCTGGTATACAATAGGAATGCTCTGTGTTGCCTGCTGGCAGTATCCAGTTGATGGGCGCCTCTGAAGTGTCTGAGGACCCCTGACACATGGACGGGATTCAGAGACAATAGGACTGCAGTTAGGGGTACAGTTGTCCATAGTAGTTCCTCGAGATATTAATAGGCCCTCATGTTTTGTAATGGGACTTGATGTCTGGTGAATGTTCTCCTGACACACAGCTCTTTTCACATTCACCGCAACACATTTTATCTCTGAAATGAAAAATGAAAACATAGACATTTGTTGACATTTCACAGCTCTTTCATGGTAATTTCTTTAGCCCAGTATATTCTATGAAAGCCAAACATTTTTTTCATAGAACCCTGACAGACAAATCTAGCATTCATCCATCTGAACAGTGGTTTTCCCTTCAGATTCAGGAGTTCCTTGAGATATTTTTTTTCCCCTTCCTGTTTTAACGTTGGCTGCAGGGCTTATATTCTTCTCAACACGTCTGCCTCGGCTTGGTTAACAAGCGCTTCGTGACAATCCCTCATCAGCAGAATAGGTGTTGAATGATGTCATCTACAGCTAAGTAAAGCATGTGTCGAGCCTCTATGTAGAGGAGTGCTGGCGCCTGCATCATGGTGCCAAAGTCTAGAGTGTGCAGAGCTTATTTTTAAACAGAGACCCTCTGCATTCTAAAGCAAGTAATGCAATAAGACAGGCAGTCTGCCCCCAATTTATAAGTGTGATCTCTTCCTTCAGCCCCAATTGAAATAATGAGAAGAACACAGAGACTTTGAAAGCATTGAAAGGGTACATGTAAAGCTAATTATTACCAATTAGAATTCTAGCCTTTAGAATCAAGTCATTTTTCCATAAGATCACAATGTTTAATTGTTAATTGTTTGTCCCATAATAATTCTAATTCTAATTCTAATTCTTCAGCTGGAATGGCAGAGAAGGGTAATTATGGGGCAAATTCACTAAGATTCGTAGTTGCACCAGCGTCCGCTTCGCCGCACTTCGCCAGGCGTATTTTCGCCAGCGCTCCGCAAATTCACTAAAATCCGAAGTTGCACTCAGGGGAAGCGTAAAGTTGCGAAGTTGCACTAGCGTTAATTCGCCAAGCAAAGCGAAGTTACGCTAGCGATGGTTAATTTGCATACGGCGCCAAATTGAAGTTACAATGGAGGTATATGTAGCAGCACTACACAAGCCTGGGAAACCTTCAGAACAGCAAATAAAATTTTTATTTTGCCCTACACATGTGCCCACTGTATAGTTAAGGTGCCATGAGTTAGGGAATGTAGGGGGGAAGGAGGGGAGCCCAAAAAAAAAAATTTCGATCTTTTTCAGCCTATCACCCATAAAAAAAGAATAAACGCCAGCGTTTTTTGGGACTTAGAAAAAATTTTAACTTTTTTTGAAGCAATCCCTATCTACTCTATTGCACTTTGCCTGGTCTGAGGTGCCGAAGGAAGTCTAGCGTAAAAGGTAGCGTTCAGAAAAATGCGTGCGTCAGTGAATTTGCGTAGTTACGTCCGTTGCGCAAATTCGCCAGACGTAAGGGTGCGAAGTAACACTAGCGAATATACGCCAGTGTCCATTAGTGAATTGGCAAATTAACGAAAATGCACTACGCTAGCGAATTAACGCTAGCGTTAGGCGCTTTGTCCTTTAGTGAATTTGCCCCATATATCTGGAAACAACTCACAAATTGGGAAGGTACCAATCCAAAAACATCTCAAGATTAGTTACAAAACCATTCATCCATCATAAATGAATGACAAGTGTCCAATCCATGGATTAGGTTAATTTACATGTTGATATTCCAGTACACTGAGTATTTTCAAGCAAGGCTGTTTCCAAGGCTTTCTAGTGAAAATCCCTATTTAGATTTATTTATATCATACTCTTCACCTACTTCACATCTTACTCTATCACATATAACACCTTATCCCATATCCCCTTGTACAGTATATTTAGGCATATTCAGTTTTCTTCAGCTTTTCTCCGTCCTTCCTCTATTCTTCTCTACTGCCTCCTTTCTTTATTCCTCTAAATGTATTACAGTGATTTCAGTCTACAGAATTGTAAAAAATGTATCCTTGAAAAAAATATTGAATGTCTTCTGGAGGAATTTTTGCTGTAATTACACATAGGAATGAATGTTGATAGAACACATGCAGAGATAGAGCCTTGGTATACCTCTGGTTACAACTCTATTTCTTCATATTTTTGACCTTTCATCTTATCTGACAGATACAAGCAACCTCTTATTTTACTTGCCATTCCCAGTAGATCATTACATCTCTGAATCTACCACTTTCTGCTCTTACAATAGTTATACTTTTAATATAGTTTGCATCACTTTATTGTATTCTCCACATACTGAGAGAAGTCAACTAACCCCCCTAGCTCACTCCTTCCCCCTAAAGTATATAACCCTGAACCCACAACCGACTAATTCCCCTTTATAATCCTGAAGTTTTCTGGTTTTACTAGAAACTTGCAGTAATCAATGTTATTGTCTTACTGGGCTGGGCTAGTCTGTTCAGAACAATTGACCTTGCCAGACATTGAAGTGCAGAATGATTATCATACACGTCTATAAAATCTGCTACTTTATTATACCACATGTGAATGGTATAAACTGAATGAGCCACAAGAAATACAATATGAGGCTTGGAGGTCCAGCTACATGTAACAATATATAGGTAAACCATTATGGCCAGAAGAAAAATACTTGGATTGGCCATAATGAATTTTGATCGATATGCTAATGAAAGTCTATAAAAACAAATGGAGTTGTAGAAATTCATATTAAACCTTTTTCTTACCTGGAGAACTTTGTTTCTTGGTTGCTTCTGGTAAACATGAGGCTACATTAGTAGAATTTTTTCTCATCTGGTCGTTCTTGACAGGCAGGGGTTGGAATGTTGGATCCAACTGTAAAATCAGCTGATTCAGATGTTCTATGGATATGTCCAAAGATGGAGACATAGGGTCTTCTCCATTGTAAACTTCAGGTTCAGGTCCACTCCTCTGCTGACTTTTGTGGTCACTTTGGGGGCTAAAATTCATATTCCCAAAAACTGCGGGAATAGAATTGGAAGGCAGGTTCCTTTCCCCACTATAGAGCCCTGGGTGAGACAAAATGTGACCATTGTATTGTAATGGCACCTGTCCACCATATCTGTCTGTGCTGAAGTAAGAGCATGTATTGGTCACGCTGATAGCTCTTGGGTGCCCACCTTGCCTGAACACTCCACCATCGTCCTTGGATGCCATGCAGACTGTTTGACCCACCCGCAATACATGGTTGGGTATCACTTGGGACATGTTGCTAAGGGTGAGTTGAGCTTATCCTTCAACTGGCCTAGAAGGATCCTAAAAATGAGCAAGTCATAAAAATCAAATAAGTAGGACCTCAAAGCAATATGTTTAGTATTGATAAATGGATAATATATAAATGCTACAATGCATGAGTAATGGTGTGAAACTGACAGATGTTGTACATTACAGCTCTCAGCTATCCGAACATCTTAAAGCTGCTGTGGAATTCTGGGACTTGTAACTCTCAACTGTTGCAGAAGCACGAGTTTCAACCTCAGGGCTACATATTATTTTCCAATCCACAGGCGTATAGCTAGAGCTGAAGTGTAAACACCTGCACCTTCTAAACTAAAGACTAAAGATGCTGAGAGTTTTAGTTTCCTCAGTTCCCCCGGTCACAAACTGAATATCTCTGGAACATAGGGTCAGGCTTGGTGGAGGGATTAAAGAGAAGTTACAATATTTTCATATACATTTCCCAGGTCAACCAGTGAGGACAAGACGCCAATGGAAGAACAGAGCAAAGTTGTTCTTCTTGTATGGTGGTTATGATAAGGTGACAAAACAGCAGCTCTATATTTTTGAGTATGGGTCTAATCAGTACTAGGGTTGGTTTATTTATTGAGAGCTTTTGGTGCAGCTCAGATGGGGTCTCTTGTTCTTGGTGGGACTCCCATGATGATGTTAGGTGCATGACCAGTTGATGGATTAAGCACATCAAACACTAGCACACCTAGAAGGTACATTGGAGGAAACTTAATATGGAAGTTACTGTTTATTAGTATTTATTTCTTTCTTTATTTCCTATCTTTCTATAAGAAATAAATATATATATATCTTATATACTGTATATTTCTGGTACCCATGCTATCTTCAGGCTAGATGGCATGGGTACCAGCTCTGTTGGATGCTCTGAGCAGCAGTACCCAAACACTCTCTGCCTGTCTGCCCCACAATTCCTTAGTTGGATGTTATCCATGAGGAATGTCCAAAGACACACTGTTACAGCTCATTTACTAACCCTGGGCAAAATTTGCACCTGGGCAGTAACCGATGGCAACCAATTAAGGATAAGCTGTAGGTAAAAGAAGTCAAGGGGAAATTGGTTACTGCCCTGTTGCATTTTGCCCTATTTGTAAGTACTAATAACATTGATTAGGGTTAGGGTAAGATTATCTGGTTAGAGATAAAAAGGTTCAGGCATTTTGGAAACTAGTAGAAAAGAAGCCTTGCTAAAACACAATTTGGCATGCAGTAGTAAATGTAGGCAGAGAATACATACCTTTCTCCTTCACTGAGCTCTCTCTAGGTTGAATATATGACACTAAAGTCAAACAGGGCCAGTATATAACGAGTTACACCCACATTTTAACTCATATCATGCCAGGTCCCTGTCAGCTTGGCAGGAATGAACCACAGTCTTCCTTAGTCCACAGCTGGTTGGGCGATGAGGAGTTAAAAGGAGCGGCTGGGGGCAAGAACAGACAGGCAGTGCCCTCCCCTCTGTGAATACAGGTGTGTGTGTGGCCAAACCCTTCGTCTTTGGATTAGAAGCCTGACGTCAGGTGGACCCAGGCTACAAAGTAGTTGCATGACACACAGTCACAACATGGCAACAACACACTACTATCAGCACACAGAACCATTAAACACAGTAGGAATAATAATAATAACCATAATGAGATCATTCTCTAAATATAATATCTCTACTTCTCCCTAGAAGTCACTACATAAAGATAAAAGGGCTCACATGTCTGCAAGAGAGAATAAAAGAGAGAATGAAAGGTACTGGCATCAAAATGTGTCCTTTGCACTTCCATACAGTTGCGCCCCTTACAATTGCTTATTCCTTTGAGCTTCTCATCCAAATTGGGGACTGCTGCAGATGGCAGATAGGAACCTTCTCAATAACAGGGGTCTGTGAAGCCTCTTTTACCCTAAATACTTCCACTAACTGGGGATTCTTGAGGCCAAACAGGTGCAGGGTAGTTGGCAACAGGTGGGGAAGGTGTGAGTGGGGGGATATAAATACCTGGGGAGATTAGGAATTCATCTTTTTGAAAAATCAGTATTTAGGGGGTTAATGTATCCCGATTGGGTGGATAGTTTCTGGTTCAATGGGCTTTAAGGAAGGTTCTATAAGTGTTTAGTATGGTAAATAACTTGTGTGACAGTGTTATTGTCGTGTTGTGATTTTTGAGTAAAGTGCTGCTATGTGTTTAAAGGCTCTAAGCTTTGCACTTTATCCCCTTGGCACTTCCAACCTTGAGCTGGAGGCTCATTATCCCTTAAACAATCCTGAAATTGTCATGAGACCATTGTAAAACCTTTATAGGATGTTTGTGTGCCTTTAAACCAACAACATATAACAGATACAATGGCTTATTGGCACTTAGCCCTGGATATAGAATACTGAACATTATTATGACTTTGCAGCAGGTTGCAGGCTTGGGAAATATACAAATAATATTCATATAGTAATAATAATTAATAATCAAATATAATAATATCAAATTACAAATGATGATGTTACTGGACACAAGCATACCCGTGTATGGCTCCCATTTTGGTGACAAATGCCACCACTTCTCAAGCTCCATGACCAATGGAAATACAGTAAGACTGAACTGTAATGAAATCACTGTATAATGGGAACACACTTGTAACTGTTGGCGTGTAAGTGACCTGTAAAAGCCCCAAAGTAGAAACAAAAAATCCCTGAAATTCCCATAATGTTCTAACACTGACCTGTAAATGGATTATAGAAAAATGACACCAAACTGCCAAAGGTGTCACTTACCCAAAGATGGAACCTAAAATACAGTCAACTGCAACAGTGTCACCAAATTGCAACCTGATGTGCAAGTGAATTAGTGATTTGGTTTCAGATTGTGCTGATCACCCTAATCTGAGCAATAACTGAACCAGATAACAAGAAGAGGAGAGGTTGGTGTCCTCCTATTGTCTGTTTGTGCATTTAGTGAGAATTGTGATCCAGAGAAACGTGTCTGTAAATTTGAGGAATATGAAAGAATATAGGAATACAAGAAGGAACATGTAAAAAAAATGTATTATAGATGCCTTCAATTTGCTGAAACTTCTGCCCCAAAATGTCACCACTTTGTCCCCCTGTATGGAATGGCAGTAGCGGAAAGGTGTTAAACCTACGCACACCTGTAAAAAAAATTGGAAATGATAAATAGAGTTTTGGTGGACACCCCATAACCGTCTGGAGCTCCTTGTCTAGCACTGTGACCATCTGGAAGGTTTAGGTCAGTAGTTGGACAAGTTAGACAAGTTCCAAGGGTAAGAAATGAAAGTGACACATTTTAAATAGTTTCTTCCTGGATCACAGAAAATCACAGACAGAAAAGTAGAAATTTAAACTTCCTCAACTGACTCTGTGGAGTTTCCAGAACTGTTGTTTTCAAATCCTTCTTTATTGAACATCTGACACCAAAAATGTTGTCTTGCCTGCTGTATAAGGTAAATTGGTCTATAATTATTTTCTCCTCCTTTTCACCACAGGTTCATTCCATTCCAACAATTTCTTCTTGTTTGGGGAAGGGAAAGACAATGGTCCTTGTGCGTAGTAAAACAACACCCCACCAAGAGAAGACTTGCTGTCCAGAGTCTTGGAAACAGGAAGAATTGACCCCACCACTTTTCCTTGCAAAAAAAAAACCACCTCAATTTACTGAACAGCACAGATGATACCAGATTTCAATTTTCCTTTAAACAGAAGGCAGGGATCCTATAAGCTATAAAGCAAAAATAACAGTAGTTGTGCAATTGAGCCCAGTCCCATGACATCCAAGTTAATCTTCCATCTGAAACTCAAGAGTCTAGCTAGAAGCCCATGGCCTTCACAGTACAATAATTGGGTGCTGTGGTCCATCTTTACCTTTTTTCAAAAGATGTCACCAAAAACTGCACATTTCTTAATTCCACCCTCTCTATTAACCCGTCACCAGTACCCTGGGATTGTGTTTGGCCACTTCAAACTATAGTTTTATTTTCTTCTGTAGGCTGTAAGGTCAAGTATATGTGACTATGGGGCCCACCAAGGTCCAAGAGCTGATTCTATCTTAACTTCTTCAACACTTCTGTTTAGGCGTCTGTACCCCTAGACCCATCACTTTTTGAATGGCATCATCATATTCAGCAGCCAGGGTGCATTCTGGGTAACAGAGCAAAACCACCAGTCAATCTACTGATACTTGGTCCTTGTTTACTTCTGTTATCCCAAGCACAGTCAATTACATATATTTTAAATCTATTTGACTTATGATATGTCCAACCTTTCTTATTAACTTAACTGTTTACTATGGGCCCCCAAGCACAGTGACAAAGCCATCTTCATAGCCCACCAAATGAAACTGGAGAGCAGAACACTACTTAGTAAGCATGGGCCACAGGGTTGTGTTTGTGAAAGCAGAATTCCACAGTGTTCTTGGTAAAACATTTCACAATGCACTGCTGGCTCTTCTTGGGTTTAGATGACATTTGCTGGGAGGTTTAAGGTCTCACACAAAGCAAACAAGTCAGGTTATAACCCCACGAGGTGGTGAACAGATTTTTTTTATTTAAATGCTGAAAAATAACAAAGCAAAGGGCAACAGGGAGAGAAACACAAACATCCCAATCTGCTGCCATTCCAACTGGATTATGTAAAGTTATTCCATATCCCATAAACCCCGGGTCCCCACGGATCCTCAATGTTCCTGCTGTACTTTCAGATATAAATATTAAATCATGTGTTTTGTGCAGAGATGAATCAGCTGCAAGTGACGCGGTGAGGGAGTTCTCTAAAGGTAGACCTGGTTTGCTAAGGGGACCTGAACCCACAGAAAAGATATGAAAGTCTGTTATTTAATATTGGACAATATTCTTATTCAGTGCCAAAAAAATAACTGAATTTAGAAAATACTGTTATCTTTCAATGTCTAGCATTTCTGTTAGAAAAGAATATTGTAAGCAGCAAGATTTTGTTTATTCAGCTTGGGCCAATTCCCAATTTGGTAAGACATGTAATGCAAACGTCAATCATCATCATCATTTATTTATATAGCGCCGACAAGATACGCAGTGCTTTAATCGTGTTTGTTATTGACTAGGCGTTAAAGTACACAACTGCCTTCCTGCAGTTTATCACTACAAGCTAGTATAGGAAATCATTTTGAAAATTTTGAAAGTTTTGATTAAAATGGAGTCTATGGTAGACAGCGTTCCCAGAGCTTTCTGGGTTTCCGAACAGCAGATCCTCTACCTGTATATGTTTGCTTTATTTGTGCCATTGCCTGATAATATAATACAGTGTGGAGATGTTCTTTCTTAGAAATACCCATCTAGAAATCATGTAATTCAAAGGGATTTTGGTCCTGAGTATGCGATGTTTAACAACTCAACCTATAGGTTACTCACTTACCCAAAACACGGGAAAGTGGAACTGGAACGCATGGAACATTGTTGACCACAGTTGATTGATGAAACTCCATTACTCCCGTCAATAACACTTATCAACCCTCATTTTGCTTTGTTCTTAGAAATGCAGGTTTAAAGTTAGAGTTCTCTGCTTGGTTGCAAAGGACACAAAGGGGCTGATTCACTAAATTCGAGTGAAGGATTCGAAGTAAAAAAACTTCGAATTTCGAAGTATTTTTTGGGCTACTTCGACCATTGAATGGGTTACTTCGACCTTCGACTACGACTACGAATCGAAGGATTTGAACGAAAAATTGTTCAACTATTCGTCCATTCGATAGTCGAAGTACTGTCTCTTTAAAAAAAACTTCGACCCCCTACTTCGGCAGCTAAAAGCTACCGAAGTCAATGTTAGCCTATGGGGAAGATCCCCATAGGCTTGCCTAACTTTTTTTGATCGAAGGATATTCCTTCGATCGTTGGATTTAAATCCTTCGAATCGTTAGATTCGAAGGATTTAATCGTTCGTTCGAAGGAATAATCCTTCAATCCTTCAATCGTACGATCGTAGCATTTGCGCTAAATCCTTCGACTTCGATATTCGGAGTCGAAGGATTTCAATTCCTAGTCGAATATCGAGGGTTAATTAACCCTCGATATTTGACCCTTGATATATCTGCCCCATAATGTGAACAATGGCTGCCGGCACATAGGAACCCAAATTGCCTATTTTTCCAACTTTGGGTCAAAATACAGTTTTTTCAACTGCAATGCATTAAAATTGTGTAAAATGATGTGAAATCCACCTTGAATTTATTTTACCATTGAATTAAATGGGATACCCCATTAAAATAAAGGTGGTAAAAGGCATTACCATTACATTCATAAATACAGATGATTTTCCAATAAAAATAGTTGAGATTTTTGGATGGCTCTCATGCTGAGCATAAAAAACGTTATCTTAGCTGAGCCTTAAAGACAGCACCAAACGCTCAAGTCATCTGACAGATTCCAGGAATCAAAGCCCTTGGAATGCAGAATCTCAGATATGGTCGGGATGCTTCACAAAATGACATTTCCAATTATCCGAAGCCAGAATAAATGGTCTTTATGTTAAAGTGAAGAATTCACTTTTAAAAAGAATTGCCTATTATATCATTATGTTTACATAAACGAAAAGTGTTTCCCAAAAAATGCACATGGTATACAAATATATGCTAATGCACCACCAAGCCCAGTTTCGAGTGGCCACAAATAAACTACTTTCTTTCATTTTCTTTCCACCATGGACCTTTATCCACTAATATAGGTTACACTAACCTATCCACTAATACAGGTTACACTAGAACAGTGACCCATAGTGACCAATCAGTTATTTGCTCAAGGGAGTAAACAATACAACCAACAGACCCAGGAAGGTTTATGGAATGTGGGATGAACTAACAAACTGCTTGGAGCTAGGGCCCTTGATGGAATTGAACCAAAGTGCCTCAAGGAGGCCAACTGAACCAAATTTGCCAAGAAAGTGTTCCAAAGTGTGCTCCAAACTATCATATTGTTGGGAACAAGGCTGTAAGTTGTGTTCCATGATATGTGCAACTGGTGGCTACTCACTGGGCTACATAGTCAATTCATAGTCAAGTAACACCAGCAATTCTCAATATTTAGTAGGGGAGGCTAATGTTTGGGAGTTATGGCCCAAAATGTGTCTATGTGTATTTGTGTGTGTGGGGGGGGTGGCAGCTGTAGGGGGTCCAGGAAGTATCCTGACTGATAGTTTCAAAGTCAAACATGGGGGCCATCAAGACTATTGTCCCCATTAGGGATGTAGCGAACCGCCGACAATGTGTTCGCGAACACCGGCAAAAATTGCGAACAGTTCGCGAACTTCGAACATCCGAAAATCGTTTGATTCGAACGATCGAAGGATTTTAATCGTTCGATCGAACGATTTCCGTTCGAATCGAACGATCGAAGCCATTGGATCAAATGATTTCATTCAATCCAATGGCTTCGATCGTTCGATTCGAACGAAAATCGTTCGATTTTAGCGATCGAATGGTCGAACGATTTTGACGCGAATGCCTATTGGCGAACGTCGCGCGACGTTCGCGAACTTGCGGCGGACGCGAACAGTCGAAGTTCGCGCGAACTAGTTCGCCGGCGAACAGTTCGCTACATCCCTAGTCCCCATGTGTTCAGTGATAGGAAACCTGACAGGTAATAAATAAAATACAGTAATGTTATGATCCATAGCAATAACAATACGCCCCGTCTCCTGAATGACAACTTTGCGAAAGCCGAATGGTTTGTAGTGATGTGTGAAGAGGAGACTTAGGGATCCTGCCAGGCATTCCGTGTTCCAGCATTGTGTCCTTTTATGGTACTTGCCACTGCCTTTCTGATGTCATCCAATCATGTTGCAAAACTAATGGAGACTTCTGAGTGCTCCAAGTACAGAGTAACCCAGGGCTCACAAAAGCATGTTTCCCTCTGTACGTGCACTGGAACGGGAGGGATTTCCAACCTGGAGCTCTCAGGGTCACCTGTAGGACTGGTCTAAAACGTATTTCTGTGCCAATACCACAATTTGAAGGAACAAACATTAGATATTATCAAAAAATAATTTAAGTCCTGTTACAGCCCTGCTGTATTATTATTCAGCAAAGCATTTACAGGGGTCCAGCCAAAAGTTTAAAAACTCATGTGCCCCTTTTCACCCAAGACTGGCTGATGGGTGATGGGTAAGGGTCTGTGGGTTGTGACCCTATTATCTAGGAAAATGCAAAGGTCTCATAGGTCTTGTAGAACTATGGTGCACATATTTTGGAGGGCCTGTCTTGTGATTTTTCCACACTCAGAAGACTGAATGGAAATAAACACATCGTCCTCTATGGCTGATCGTTAGAATTACCTAATAAAATAGTAAGGTCATTTTCAGGTGGTTCAATCTAAAAATATGCACAAGAATTCAAGAAACCAGTTGGTGCAGAAGAACGTGTTCCCTGGGCCTAGGTGAGTCCTAGACACTGGCCAGCAGATAAAATACTGGTTCTTTCCATAGATAGTAACAATAGATAATGGTAACAATCCATGGTTACAGGTGCCAGTGAAAGAGTTAAGTGACACTGGTGGGATGAAGGGACTGAATCATGCCAGACTGAATCACAGACAGGGAGATTAAATTGGGGAGCTGCAGGCTAGAAAAGAAAGAGCATTCCTGTCATTCACCGGGAATGAGAAACATACCATAAAGCTTATCTAGTTACAGATCTCTAAGGTATATGCCGACAGGGTGAGCGCTTGCTGAGACAAATAAGCAGACTAATATTTAAATAATGTGTGGCCATGAAGAAAGTCATACATAAAATAACCGCGTTACTGGCCTGAAAGCAACATGAATAACTAAATGTGAATCAGGCTTTGCCTAATCTAAGTCCTCCATTGTTTAAGAAAATCATTACTAAGAGTGCCAGGGGTGTTTTTTTTTTTGCAATGAGGTTTTTAGGGAAACCCTATATAGTTTATCTTCTCACAAGTATCCAAGACACCAAGTTGGCAGGGTGGGCTCTGGAAGAGCCTGGAGCATTGGAAGACCTGGCAAGAAGGAAGACGTATTTAGTTGTGGCAAGGCCCATGGCAAAGCTTGGGGCAAGACCTAATATGCAGGGCTTTATTACTTTACTTTCTATACCTGTACAGACAATAAACCCTCTCATACAAAGCCAAATCAGATCCATTTCCATTCATTTTCAGTTCCTATGACTCAGACAAAAAGATTTAGAACTATAGGTGGCTCAAGGCACAAAAACCCATTGGCACATTATACAACCTGCTGTGGAATGGGGCAACACTTCTGGGAAAACCAACACTTCTCCCACAGTTCCTTCCTATAACTTCTCTTGTAGCATCATATATTTCATTGCTAAACACATAGCCTGCAACCTTTGTGGATATCATTAAATCATCTATTGTCTCACTAAGAACAATGTTTGGCCAGACAGTCATCTTTGTCTGAAATACCAACCCACGAGCCATGAGTTTGAACTTGTTTGAGAGCCCTGATATGTAGAGCCAACACCAATACTAAAGGGTTTAGAAACCGCATCAACTAAAGGTGTATTGTTCCTAAAAACTGTCCTCATTCCATTAATTATTTTGTTGTGTGGGTGAAAATATCTCAAGAATGAAGGTAACTGTTGGCCATTCGTCTATGAAAGTTTTCATATAGTAGAAGTAAATCTAGAGCAACTGGTTGAGTAGTCGTTGAAGACTCAACTACTCATCTGAGCAGCTTCTTCACTTCAACTGACTGGTATGGGAAATCCTCGTTAAATAAACTCTTCCAAAAGGCAAGTCACAATGGTGCTATGTAACTATCCAGAGAGGTGACAATTAGTGATGGGAGAGTTTCAGCGCCGGCGAATACATTTGCGAAATTGCCGCAAAAAAATGGCTGCCGAATTTTGCTGGCAACAATTAAAAGCGCCCATTGGCTTTAATGGGAATCGGAATTGTCACCTTTTTTTTTAATTCTGCGGGAAATTCACGTTTTTTTGTGTCGAACCGAAACGGGAGAAATTCGCCCATCACTAGTGACAATTGAAACTCATGGAGGTTGTGAATGCTGTAAAGTTACTGTGCTAGAATTATCATGGTGTCAAGCAACTCAAAGGTTATACTGGCCATTGTTTTATCCATATATATTCATATTTAAAGCAAATACATTACACATGGAGAAGAGCAGATGTAAGAAACGTATAAGGAGCTGTGGGCACTTTACACACCCAATTTCCGCCACTTAGAAGAGCGGCTTCTACTGTGTGAGGCAGCGCAACAAGCAAACACATTACTCACACAGAACAAACAGGATAAAGGCTCTTAAGCTGGTGAAATATTCTCCCATTCACTCTTGTTTGCCACTGTAATGAAATAGAAGTGGGAAGTATATTCAAATTCAAGACCGGGATTCAAGAAAATCGTTATTGAGACTCTTTCCTAGAAAAGAGTTTTTCTCTGAGGCTTTTCAAGATTTATCAAGTTATTATTAAAAATTATAGTTATCAATTATAAAAAAAAAATGAAAGGAAAGCTAAATCCTAAAAATGAATATGGCTTAAAATGCCATATTTTATATACTAAACTTATTGTACCAGCCTAAAGTTTCAGCTTCTCAATAGCAGCAATGATCCAGTGTATTAGGGTTCAAACTTGTCACAGGGGTCACCATCTTGGAAAGTGTCTGTGACACTCACATGCCTACTTGTTTAGATAAGCCCGTTGAGAAAGTTATAGGGAAGAACTTTTAATATGAAACATAACAAAAATGGTGTAAAGGTGAAACCTTTATTGGCTAACTACGATGATAATCACAGCAAACTTTCAGAACATTGCAGTTCCTTCTTTGCTTTGAAGGTATCACCTTTACACCACTTTGTTATGCTTCATATCAAAAGTTCTTCCCTATAGACTTAGCAGAAAACCATTAGTTACCCAAATGATATCCTTTGTAAATAACAAGGAGAAGATTACCAGTTTTTAGGCAATTTATGGTATTGGCTGTAAATGAGTTAGACACAAATCCAGGGAATTCACTTGGATGATATAGCCTGGGAAACTACAGTGGATAAACTAGTTAGTTCTCCAACATTAGAAGATAAGAAAAGATGAAAACAAAGTCAATTAGAAGAAGAGTGTTATAAAAGTCGTTAGTAGGTACAATGAGAGTCATTCGTCCTAAGTCCATCTGCCAGTAGAAAAATGATTCAGAAAACAAGTGCTATGTTCTATTAAAATGTGCAATGAAATAAGTGTCTAATAAAGCAGCAAGTGAATTATTATTTCTATTTATGCATTTCTTTTCCTGTTTTACTTTTTCAATTACGTTTTCCCCCATTTCCTGTTCGATGTGTAAAGTTTTGCAGTAGAAGTGATGAATCATGGAATTGAAAGTGGAATGAGCTTGAGTCTGTGTGCAGATTACACACAATAGCATTTCCTCTAGGAAACACTCCTCCTCCTCCTCTTCTCCTGTCTGTGGCAGGTTTATGGGAATGGCCTGGGGGGGGCACTTTAGCAGTAGAGCTGTTCCTTGTCATTCCTGGGTATTTGGTCACTGAAGCCTTGACAGGAGTAAATCTCATTTAGGAAACATATTTACTTGTTGTGTCAGAGCTGTTGGCAGCATGGGTCACAGTGAATACCTTCTTACATTCCTTTGCTAGGTATACTCATGATGAGTGCCTTGTGCAGGAGATGCTGAATATATAAAAAGGGCCAGTTCAACTTAAAATTTACTTTTTTTTTTAAAAAAAAAAAAATTGGTGTTTCTTTTTTGCTAATTATTTTACTTTTGGTTGTGTGGCTCTCTAGTTGTGAGGGCTGTGCAGAATTTCAGACCTGGAAATTAGACACTGAGGTGAAAGTATAATAGTGAGGTATCCAATAGCTTCTTTTGGCTCTTGGTCAATATTTAGGCAAGATCAGGGCAGGCAGCAACAAGGATGGTCACGAACAGGCACCAAAATCAGGAACCAAAAATACTATAGATTTAGAGAGAATTTAGAACACTTTCAGGATCTTACCAGTAAATTAGGCATTAATCCTCAATTTGGCACCAAGTCTTATAGTATGTACAGGCTCGGACTGGCAATCTGTGGGTTGTGGCAAATGCCAGAGTGGCTGCTATAAGGTGCCATAGAAAGTCACTATTTAGTGGGCTGCTGAGGGGGGCTGTTTTCGGCCTCTGTGTGGGCTGAATGGGCCTCTGTGTACCTGAAATGCCAGGGCCTATTTTATGACAGTATGTATATATATATATATATATATATATATATATATATATATATATATATATATAGTACTAGTCCTTAAGTATGTGCACGCAGAAAACAGAAAAAGGAATATGCCAAGGTGCTACTAATCAAAATCAAATGTAATATCTAGGCAAAAGATGAGCACTCATTGGACTTTGCAAAAACAAAAGAGTGTCTTTATTTCTTCTTCAGAAGAAGAAAGAAGAAGAAATAAAGACACTCTTTTGTTTTTGCAAAGTCCAATGAGTGCTCATCTTTTGCCTAGATATATATATATATATATATATATATATATATATATATATATATATATATATATATATACACTTCAAAAAAGACCAGCAACATTGGGATATGTTTCGGTCCACGCAGGGACCTTCCTCATGGCCCCATGTCCCTACATGGACCGAAACGTCACGTCGGCTATTCACGCACAAAATGAATACACTTTTGATTTGATACACAAATATCCCAATGTTGCTGGTCTTTTTTGAAGTATTTGAACCTTTTACCATGCACCGGGGAACACAACATCAGCAGGGTGCTGCCCTTGTGAAGATATATATATACCAAACAAAAAAAGTCTCGCATCTGACAATAAAACTTTTTATTTTTATTTAAGACCTGTGAGTGCGGATCCTCTTCTTGTTTGGTATTTATCTGAATTTTGACACTGCACCCAGGCAATTTAAATCAGTTATCAAAAGTGCTGGCTGTCTCGTGGATTATATATACATATATATATATATATATATATATATATATATATATATATATATATATATATATATATATATATATATATATATATATAGCCCTATTTTGCTACTGCAGGAAATCCTGCACTGATTTCTTTCTTTTGGTGCTACAGAGCACGTATACTATAAAGTGATATGTCTCCACTCAGGTTCAGGACAGACTGGGCAGTAATACCCCTCCCTTCTCTGATCCACAATTACACACAGAAGAAAAGTTGATTTGCAGAACACTGCACCTTTAAATAACTTTGATAGGAGCAACGTCACATAATATTATATAGAGTTTGGTGTCTGAGCTGCTGGGGCTCCCCACTTATATGGCAGTTTGTTCAGAGCCCTGACAAGGACTCCCTTTGGCTTTCCGTGCCCTGAGAAGAGCACGCTTTGTTCTTCAGAGCCCTGACAAGGACCCCCTTTCCTTCCGCACCCTAAACAGAGTGCGCTTTTCTGCCACTGGGGTTCCTTTCCACACACACAGTAATATGGGGGAGCTTGCAGCACCTCACTTTCTCTTCAGGCCCTGACTGGCAGTGAGTGGGTTCAGGCAAATGGCAGAGGGGCTGCTGTAAGATGTCACAGACAATCACTATTTAGTGGGCTGGTGGGGCCTCTGTGTACTTGGAATGTCAGGGCCTATTTTGACTCCCAGTCCAGACTTGACTGGAGCAGCCAGGAGCAATGTCATATATTATTATATATAGTTTGGTCACTGAGAGGCTGGGGGACCCCACTTATGTGGCAGTTTGTTCAGAGCCCTGACAAGGACTCCCTTTGGCTTTCCGTGCCCTGAGAAGAGCACGCTTTGTTCTTCAGAGCCCTGACAAGGACCCCCTTTCCTTCCGCACCATAAACAGAGTGCGCTTTTCTGCCACTGGGGTTCCCCACTGACTTTCTCCACACACAGTGACTTATACAGCTCCTTTCTCTCACTCTCCCAGAACTTCCTGTGTAGCACTTCCTGTCACTTTCCCTCCTTCTCTCTCACAGAACTTCCTGTGCAGCACTTCCTGTCAGTTTACAGGGTATAGGACTCCTCCCTTGACAAGGACACACACAGCTCCCGTGTATAGATATATATATATATACTGTATATGTTTATAGTCACAGGTGGGATGGCCCCTTGCATTGTGCCTAATGAGTAAATGTGACCCATTCAGGTGTATTTGGGGGGAAATAGAGAACATGTATCTGTGCTGCAGTTCTGTGAGGTGGATCTGAGTTTTGTGGCGCTTGTCAATGGGCCTGTGAGGTTTGTGTTTACACATCTCTGTCCATTAACTGGATCCTTCTTTGTATGGCGAGTAAGAAGCTTTCATTGTAAAGCAACTCACACAATTACCCTGGGGCTGCGCCTGCACCTTACACTTTTGTCTGAATGTCCAAAATGGCAATTGTAATAAAGTTTCTTTCTGAAATGGGAAGACAACACCCAGTGGCGTAACTAGATATTCATGGGCCCACAGCTAATTATTTTTCAGGCCCCTAATATGTCTAAAGGTTGAGCAGTTTTATTCATATTTATTGTAATTGTAAATGAATTAGGGCCTCATGGGGCCCCTATTCCTACTAGGCCCTCCTGCAGCTGCAAGGTCTGCTTCCTCTGTAGTTACGTCCCTGGCAACACCCCAAAGGTTCATTGACAAATACCCCTGACCCTATTACCCTAAAGGGCAGCATTGTGGCTGCTGGGTACAAGCTATAGGCAGTGGGGGCAGGGCTGGCCAATAGTTTTTAGACTTAATGTAAGGTGATCCAAATATGGAAAATACCTGTATCCAAAAAACCCCAGGAGTTGCAGATAACAGATCCCATATTACCGAAGAAGAGTTAATATTGCACAAAACCATCACAATAATACTGAATATATACAGAATTCTTTTCATGTAAGACAGCGCCATCTTTTGACAGTTTGTTAGAAAACATTGAGTTTGACCCTTTTGGGCCGTGTATTCATAGGTGGGATGTGGGTCTCTAGTGCCCACTGCTTTTATCTGTTTCCCATTCCTTCATCTGTGCCCATTTTATCAAACGTTTGGCCTATATTCATCCAGGAACTACAGCTCCAGGAATTCTAGCAATTGGTATTTTACAGCATGTAAATAGTAACACCAGTAGCGACTTGGGCATAAGGCAATACAATTCTAACCCTCCCCCCCAAAACCTTGAGAATAAGGGAGTTTTTTTTTTGCAAGACTGAAACTGCATCTGAGCAAGTAGCTTTATCACAGAAACGAGTAAACAGGAAAATACCTTTACATTCATCCTTTAATATATTTAGACATATACATAAAGAAGTCTATTTAAAAGGGCACCTTAGGTTAGCAAAAGAGAGAGAAAGGAGAAAAGCGCCAATATGCTCATTTACAGGTATGCACGCACTGCCATTGTAAAGCAGCAGAAAAACTAATTGCATTGGTTGTCACAATATCATGTTTATTATAAATTAACTTTGGGAGCTGTTATGTGTCAGCAACACTTGTAATAAAAGCTATGAGTTATACAAGCTATAGGCAAAGGACCTCCCTATCCCCCAAGTAAGTCTGCCAACTTTCCCTACCTTATCAACCCTGTACAGCTAAATCACCCCCCTTTATTCAGTCCCTAAACCCGCCCCACTTTTTCCAGCCTCTGGCTAATCCCTATTGTCTCATCTGAGAGGGGGGGGCAGCCAGGTACTGGACAGCCAGGTAAAGGGTGGCCCAATACCCCCTATGGAGATCCTGAACTTATCTCTGCTGATCATGGGCACTTAAAGACAATGTGCACTGCAGAGACCCTTTCCATTGTACCAGTGCATAACCACACAGAACCTCTGCACGTATTGAAAAACTCCTGCTATGATCATTTTGGGGGAGCTTGCTCACTATTTTTACTTAACAACATTCTTCTTTTCATTACAGGTTCCTCTAAAGAAACAGCCTTCACAATCTTCTTTCCCATTAGACCTTGCCACACAAAGCTTTATGAAGAGGGATTTCACAAAATAATCTGCAGAATCTTTAGATATTTGAATGTTCAGTCAAAGTAGATGAAAATATATCACCAAAAACTCTTTACCATGTAGATTGTTAGATGGACCTCTAACTTCATTGGCTCATCTCAGGAGCTAGGTAAAAATATGGCTGCCCTATATGGTAGACCTGCTCGACTTTTTTTATATTTTTTTCCCTCTGCTGTCAAAAACTCAAGAGCTAATACAGACAGTTTGTTAGGCAGTAAAGCCCAGATAGAAAATAATATTGTTCTGCTCTGAAGATTCACATACAGAAGGACTTGACGGAAAGTTTCATGGAGAAAAGGTGGTGGTTGTCTCTGTGTCCATGGCAAAAGAAGTCCTCTTGCTTGGCTTGGCTGATGACCATTCTGTAATTTTTTCCTGACTCAGGCAACCAATATCCTTAAAGAGCTTGCACAGGTCATTCCTGAACTTAATTCCAATAATGGCATAGAGGAAAGGGTTGAGGCAGCAACGGAAGCAAGCAAGGCTATACGTCACGTCGTCGGCAATGTCCAACTTCTTGCTGGCCTCACAGTCAGTGCCATTATCGAAGGTCTTTATCAACATGACGCTGTTGTATGGAAGTTGGAAAGCCACAAAGACGATGACGATAGCAATGATAACTTTAATGGCTTTGTACTTTTCAAAATTGCGTGCTTGAAGGAGCTTCCTGATGATCATGCAGTAACACAAAGCCATTATGATCAAAGGCAGGAAAAAGCCAAAGAACATCTGGGAGATCTTCAACTTGGCACTTAGGCTTTGAATGCTGTTGGAAAATATAATGCACATGTTCACCCCATCGTTGTTGTTCACGCCACTATAAAGGAGCTCGGGAATGGAAAGCAGAAAGGCAAAGACCCAAATGCCAAGGCTGGACAGCTTGCTGAGCAACACTGTCTTGGATCTGTGACGATGAGCTGATGGAGCTTGGACAATGGCAAAGTACCTCTCCATGCTGACACACATGAGCAAGAACATCCCACTGAAGAAGCTCATTTTGTAGAGGCAGTAAATTATCTTGCACATTTCACTGCCAAAAACCCAGTTCTTTGCCACACTTACTGCCCAGAAAGGCAGGGTCAGCAGAAACACAATGTCTGCTATGGCCAGATTGAGCATATAGTAGTCTGTGCCATTTTTCAGCCTGTTAAAGTACAAGTACCTGATCATCACCAGTCCGTTTCCTGCAAGTCCCACCAGGCAGATGATTGTGTACATTGCAGGCAAGAAGGAAGAGCGAAAGGTTCGGACATCACCCTTTTGACAGACTGTCTGCAAGTCACTATAATCCATGGTAGAATATGGCACATTCTCATCGGTGCTGACGTTGTCTTCCCCTACAGCGAGCTGATCAACGACAAGAGAAAAGCTAGATATAAATATGGTGCAAATCAATAAGGCGAATTACCATAACAAAATGTTGGATGAAAATGGCCTGTGGGAGGTTTATCTGCTGCCTCCCCAGTAAATAATGCTACAACTTTCCATTCAATGTTCAATGTGAAAATGGGACTACTAGCAATGCACATAGAAACCCATGCATACTGTATGTCCAGATGAACGCATGGCCAGCACCAAAATGTTGTCAGTGTATATTCTGGCCAAGCTTAGTGTGCAATTTTTCATACAAATGCTCTTCAGGGGCAACAAAGGCATTAAATATCTAGCGAAAAAAAGACAAGTAGGGTTGGGTGATGTGTGTGTGTGTGGTAAGTGGAGGAAACCTTGCAATATTTAATATACTCATTGTGCTGTATCGCTTAGAGAACTTCACCCATAGACCACATCCTGCCTCACCTGGAGACATCTGCTCGGCTGATATTAAAAAAGGAGGCGTTGCATTGTTGGCTTTAAATACCTCCATACTGCACATGAACAGGAGCCATAGTCAGCTATTAGTATATTGTACATAGAGTATGTTTGTAGCTGTCCTTAAAGTTTAACAAGATGTAAACATACCTCATTCATTGAGGTATGGAGTCAAAAGCCAACAGCATATACAGTGTTTGCTAGGTTCGATTAGGACACCAAGGGGCCTACTTGACTTTACCCCGACACCCCTCACCAGTACAACTTTGACTAATGTGGTCTCTGCTCTGCAAAATGGAACACAGTGACCTGTGGCAATTCCTAAAGTACAGTGTCTTTTTTAATTGCTTGGGGACCCATATGTGCAAACCAAGTACCGCCAATTAGATCCCTAGCATGCTTAGTTGTTGAGGTGGCAACAATGAATAAAACAGTTTTCTGTATAACCAGCCTGGAACACTGAACATACAGTATATGCACGAGAGCCCTTATTTGCATGTCTCTGCCACAATCTCTGATTGCAGTTAAAACAAGACACTGATTCTGAGGTTAAGTAAGTAAGTAATTTGAGATGCTCATGGAACATTTTCTCTTGTTTTCTTTTCCATCTTTACTGTATGAGTGAAGAACAGAACTCTGTGTTTTTGTGTCTTTTATCTGCAAAACAAAGTTGGCCCTGCTCAAGATCTGCCCTCTTTATTATCTTGCAGTGGCAAAGCTTCACTCAACCCCAAACCACATCCTGTCTCACCTGGAACCTGTTCCTGAAGTGAAAGGGATGGAAGCCACTAACAGATTGCATACGTATTTGCCTGAAGCACCTACTATTGTACAGTAAAATGTTTATTGAGTCTTGGACACTACAGAATAGCATCACTTCAGCAGGGGGAACCCCAATAGGGAAAGCAGGATCAGCAGCTGCTGGGGGGCTATGAATATATAGAGAAGGCACCTGGGACTGGACCAGCTTGGAAATTTCAATACGTTTGTGTTTAAATATATACGGGGATGGGGGGCCCCAATATTTATGATTTGGGTCCCCATCCATTGACTCAGGAGAACACAATGAACATGATTCAATGAAGTCTCCATTTCAATGAAGGAAATAAACCTTAAAACCTAAGAGACCAACAAGGTCAGGACAATAATTTGTAGCCTTTACATTTATATTGGGTGAACCTTCTGTTTGCTTCCCTTGGTTTTAATGAAAACCCCTAAGTATACCCTAATGTGTGTTTATATACGCCATGGAATGACCCAAGTCTACTTAATTAATCTCCATTATGCCACATGGTGGATGACCATGTTATCATGTTCTGGGCTCAAGCTGTTGACTTGGCTCAATTGTGAATGAAGAAGATGGGTGTCTTGCAACTTGCTAAATGGGGGATCTAGAGTGACATGAACACGAGAAGACTGTAAGTCACTATTCATGCTGCTTAGAATTTTATTTCTTCATTGTGCCAGTTGATTCAATTTAGGTGGAGACTGCACTGACTATTAAATAATGAAGTGAGAGGGATCTTATTGTCAATAGTACTTGGGGCATGTTTGTCTGCTTACTAGGCCCAGCCAGGTGGGCAAGGCCAGTACCAAAGCCCCAACTGTTATTGAGATTGTATGGTTCATATGGCCAGTATGGACATCTGTCCTATGGGGAATAATGCAGAAAAAATAGTATTTTCCTAGTAGATGCCACAAGGTAAATATTACTTGTATTACACACTAACTAGTATTCCAGCTAACCCTCATAGGATATCTAAAACATAATTTTAGCTCATATACAGAATGAATAAATCCTGAGCCCAAGTTTTGAATGCTGAAAATGTTTTCTAAGGACAATCATACTTCTATGTATTGTAACTTTAAATAATTGTAATTTAACAAAGGATGTGTGGTTTTATATCCTTCTATCTAGGTGGAGTGTTTCCTTCACCCAACATAGGTTTTGAAGTATGTGCCAGAACACCACAGAATGAAGTAGACATAGAAGGTGGGGGGAAGGAAGTGGTGTACTGAATTATTATGTCCTCATAACCAAAAAAAAGCTATGGTTTCAAAGGAAAAGGATTTTCTGTTGTAGATGTAAGGTGTTAAAGGAAGGTCGAGTTAGACAGTTGTAGAAAAGACATAGGTATTTGATATTTTAAACTGGCAACTCACACTCCCCACTCATTAAAGACTACGGTGTGGACTTGCCTAGGGTGGCCCAGGCTCTAGTTAGCCCCAGCCGAAACATTTAGGAAATAGATAATAGAGAGCACTCACCCGAACACGCTGTATGTCGACCTTGCCGTCTGTGCTGACACATGCACGCGTTTCCGGAAGAACACGTTGGATACTGTATCCACTGAGCAACCAAATCATGGAGCACCAGGCAGCATTTGGGGTCATATAAAAAATCCAAATCTATTGAGAATAATAACGCGTTTCGTGGCCTCACGCCACTTCTTCAGAAGCACCTTCTGAAGAAGTGGCGTGAGGCCACGAAACGCGTTAAGCGTGGGGCTATGTTCACTTGTTTGCTCATCATGATTTTATGATTATTCTCAATAAATTTGGATTTTTTATATGACCCCAAATGCTGCCTGGTGCTCCATGATTTGGTTGCCCAGCCAAAACATTGTCCCATCAGACCTTTCTTTTTCTGCCCATATCGTATTAAAGCCCTTTAATATATATGACTTCTGCTTATTGCTATGACAGAAGGTCCTGGATTGTAGGTTCTCTGGTGGAACCCAGGAGTCACAGTTCAGCACTGTGAATGACTAATTAACATGTGCCTTGAGACACATTCTGAAGACTAAGTGCCCAATTTCTAAGCTCTAAGCATAAATATGGGCTAAATAATTTTGATCAAAATAGTAAAATATTACTGAAATTCCAATACGTGATGATAGCATCTTATTGACTTAGATAACATTGTTGACAAATAAAAAAAAGGTTATTTTTAAGCAGAACCAGAACTCAAAAGAAATTTCCTATACAAATGGTTTCTCCAGACCCAAGTAGAATGTGACACACTATCTTTTGGAAACGCTCCTTTCAACTTAAAGGAACAGTAACATGAATTTTTTGGATAGTGGCCATGTTGCCTTTTTAGAAGAGGAGGGCAAGCGGAGAGTTGGGCCAAGGGAATTTATCAGTCAAGGCAAGTGTGGCCCCCCAATGTTCCCACCACACCCTTTTAGGAAGTGTTAGAGGCAGACAGCATAGGCCAGTTTTTAGCTAACACTGAAGGGGTGAGGAGAAACAAAGGAACTGGTCTAACGATTAGTCTCTCCAATAGTGTTCTTCTCTGTTGCTCCCCTACCTTTCCAAAAATTGTTCTGCCCTTTGCAGACTCGTCTACTGTCTGCCCCTAGTTTGGGCCGATATTAAACCTTCCCCTAAGTCATTTTGTTGCACCGATACTTAATAATCATCCATTGTTTTTATTTACCTGAAATGTAGCCATGACGATGGGGACAATGTAGGAGATCTGTTGAAGGCCTACAAAAAGCAAAAGAGAAATCCATTGAACTATTGTTGTTAAAGAAACCAGCCATTCCTAAAACGTTACAGACCTCTGACCCAGTCAGAATGTACTTTCAGTGGCTTTGCCTTATATTTGACAGTTTTTCAGTTTAACGGAATTTTTCCATTTCTTCTTTTCACCCAGCAGCAGTTACATTGTGACACATGAAACTGCACTTACTGCTGAGTTACTGATGAGTTCTTTGCTGTTGTACCATTTTGCTTCATTAATTTACCAGAAACCCCATAAGTCCACCCTTTGTCAATGGCAATGTTTTCTACAATGGAAGACAGTGTTGGACTGTGATGCCAGGGGCCCACCAGAAAACCTTAGACTGTGGGCCCACTTTCCAAACTATTATTAATCCTCTTTATTCTCCTAGTCTTTTATATCTACTTACTATATTCTTCCATTATTAAACATTTTTTTCCCATAAAGAAACAGGGAATCACCATGAAATAGGCCAAATGGTTAAATGGTTCCATTGACAACTGAGCCCACCGGGAGTTTTCCTGGTATCCTGATGGGCTGACATTGATGGAAGACACATTGTTAAATCTCAAACCAGTATTAATTGTAGATTATAATAACCCGCTAGGTTATGTATATAATGAATGCTAAACTCTGTTGAATGTCATCATGCAGTACATTGCCCGGCATTGCTCATATTCTTGATGATATGAGAGAAGGAGATAAATCTGCACGCTTCCCTTTCCCTTACCCACACACAGATTTTCATCGCTCACGCTGTTTTCTCTTTAACCCCTGACAACTTTCTGTTTCGGTGAGTGTATCACTTTTTTTCCACTTAAATAACCGAAATGTAACGTTTAAAAGAAAAAGCTATGAAAAAACATGAAAAAAAAAAAAAAGACGTTTTTATCTGCTTCTCGAGAAAAACATTTGTTTTAGAAATCCCCTTGTAGTAATTTCACAAAGAGCTTATATGAGTGGCATTGAATACTTTGCATTTCATCCGACTTTTGACCTTTTTTTTCTGACCATGGGGGAGGGGTCACCAATTATTTCTTGGCCCAATGGAAACCGTTAAGATATGTTTCCTTATAAAGATAACACAACAATAAAAAGTCCCTAAAATCTCAAATTTCCCCATTAAAGTCATCAAGTACATCTCTGAATTATCACACACAAAATCATGAATTCCCAAATCAGAACAAGCTAGTTACATTCATTTGGCTCCACAACAATATTCACTCACAATATCTCCTCACCTGTGGAGCTTGCAATCTATGTTGCAATTGACATCCATGCTAACACTAGTGGCGCTATCTCATTTCTCTTGGTTAAAACTGAAGACCTGCTAACCATTAACAATGTATTCCTTCTGGAATTCCGATCGCTAGGGTTCCTTTTACAAGAATCCCCCCAAGGACATTACGGCATGTATTGGGATTCTGATTGATGATGCAACAAGTGGTCCCATTTCTTACCATAAAGAAGAAGGCAAGTGATGACACAAGAGTTTTAATGTCTTATAGTAAATGTAAATGTTAAGCTTATTATCCTCGTCATCTATCTTGATGTTTCTGGCTATTGATGGGTTCAGAGGACTATAATGATGTTCATCATAATATATATATACTGGTATCAATGTGATTGATTGTCAGGTCAAACATAAAGGGGGTTATTAGCTAAAAGTTGAATCTTTCTGGTAAAGGTTTTAAAGGGGAAAACACAAATGTTTAGTAGGAAAAAACCCTCAAATGTATTTATTATACCACCGAGGCTGAAAAAAGTCAGAATCCAAAAAATACTCCATCTCAAACCTGTCGACGTCATGTAGAAGTCAATGACAAATGTCCCTTTTACAATTGGAAGATATTATGATTAGCGCTGGGTTTCGTATAAGCCAAACAATTTGTGGTTTTCAGCCGATAATCCGAAAAATCGGAAACATTTGTACGCTTCAAATTTTTTTCCTGCACTGAATTTTATTGATAAGTAAGGTGAAATTGTGGATGGGAATTCGTTTTAATAAAATAATGAGAAACGTTCGAGTTTAAGTAAATAACCCCCTAAAATGTTGTGTAGAACAGGATACAACCGTAGCCAGATAACATAGATCTGCCTCATTCATTGCTGAGGCTCAGATTTCTAATTGCCTCCTAGATATCTTCACTTGGATGATTCAGTGCCATCAGAACCTAACCAAAAAACCAAACTGATCATCTTTCCACTTAAACCTGGTCCTTCTCCTTCTTTACAATTCTTACTGTTTCTATTGAAGTCATCAAGCAACAGCTAAGCCCCATGCCCTCATCTTATCCCACCTAGGCTACTGCAACCTGCTATTGCATTCCGCTACTAACCAGCCTCCCATACTCCCATCTATCCTCCCTACAGCATGTTGCATAGCAGTTCCCATACCTGTATATACGCTAAAGGATTATCCACCCGCCAAAAAAGCAATTGTGCACATATCACATCACTTGACCTCTAATAAAAAAGAATCCACAACTTACCTTGAATGTGAGCTGCCATGCTGATTGGCATTGACACAGGAAACAGAGGAGCAATCAGTGTGTAATTGTCTGTAAGTTCTTATGTGCCGATTACTGAGAGATGTGTGTGGTTGGGGAGGCTTTGTCTCTTGTGAACGGGAAGAAGTGTCAAAGACTCATTTCTGTATCTGCAGACAGATATATATTATAGACACATTCTGGGACGTCCCTTTCTACATCAGGTGTTTCCTGGGGTACGATATTAAAGGAAAACCACACCTAAAATAAACACACTCCAATGTTAGATGGGCTAGTGCAGCAAATGTTTCAGGCTTCCGCAAAATATTTGCTATTAATCTTGCTATTTTTGTGCTGGAGCAGCTGCTACTTCAACCTCAATTTAAGCAAAGAAATAAACGAGTGCTTCCTTTTACTTAATACCAATAAATGTATGAGTCAGGGGCAGACATAGCCAGTAAATGTTCCCTGGACAGAGACAATATATAGGTCCCACAATTAATGTCCTACCATTATATATATCATATACCATGTATATTCTTTGACTTTATTTGAATTTATTTTCACCTTGTTATATAATATATGTATATATATTGATCTGTTTGTTCAAAACGTTGGCTAACTTGGTTCCCCTTGGTCTTTTTTGCCCTGAATTGGTAGGTGGTAACTCATTGGTGACATGTTTGTGTTTGAACTGTATAAAGTAGTTTGCACTTGGGCAACATAGTCTGACTAAGGCTTGAGCAAAGACCAGCTAGTCCAGAAACATCACTTAAGGTCAGATATTATCAGTGTTGGACCGAGTACCTGAGGTTCACCACCAACCTGCCGACCACGCGAGTGTATTGTGTATTGATAGGCAATGCACACACACACACATGCAATCTTGTCTGCCTTGACCCCATCCTAACCACTTCCAACTCTATACCCATCCCAAATTAATGTGCTGCAATTTCTTATAAAGCAACACCTGGACCATCCATGTCTGACATTACCGGGGGCAGGGCAGGTGAAGGTACATAACAGATTGCAGCTGCCGGGTTGAGTGGGGGGCAGTTTGGGCAGGAAGGGGCCATCAAGGTTTTTCCAAATACCCATGTGTTCCAGTCCACAACTGCAATACTTCTGTTCAACCTGCAAACTAAATACATTTATTTAATGGTTAGTAAATAAATTTCCACATTTATAGTTTCCTCCTATAAACTGATAAGTTAAAGATAAGTATTGATTGAACAACCTCAACTAGATTTGGAAAGTAGAATGTCAATACAAGGGTTTTTTATCCTTGAGCGGGTTCATGGTTCATGCATGGTCAGCTACAGTACTACCCACTCAAGATGTTTCCAGAACATTTCCTAAACCACTCTAATACTTTCTCCTATAAAATAGATGTAGTAGGAATTAGGAGCTTGGGTGCTGGCTTGTCTAAAAAAATAGCTTTTTTGAGGTGGCATTTGAAAACTATAGAAAGTTGAGAAATATATAACGTGTCTATGAATTCCACAGATCAGTGGATAAGGGGTAAATGGAAAATGAGACCATTGATCAAGTCTTTACAAGTTGATATTACACATGTGCCGATTGAATGTTTGGGTTGCTGGTACAGAGCATACATTTATAGCAGAATTCTAGCAGAATAAGAGTCAAGCTATATGACTGCCAGAGAAGGAGAAATGTGGAATGCATGAGAGGTCAAGAATGTGTATGTCTACTGCAGAGTTTGTCTATATGTCAACTGTATGTGACTGTATGTCTAACGCATGGTCTTCTGCAAAGATTGTCAGGTCCAACCCTCAAAGCCCCCAGTTGTCTTGCTACTGACTATGAATCTCAGGGGCTTCTCTAAAAATAATTGTGAGATCCTTAAAATAATTATGACTGTGTAGTTCTAATAGTGTGGGGCTCTCCCTGGAGCATTAAAAAAACAGAACTGTGAATGTTTTCTACTGCTAAAGTTGTGGGCTCAGCTTCCTTAAATAAATGTCAGGTTTGTTGTTTTGATTGTATATTCTGTTGTTTACAGATAAAAACGTTAGTGATAAAAACGTGGAAAGGAGTTCAACGCAGAGGTGGAACCCTTTGAAGCTGCACATACTTTTTGTTATAGTATGATCCATATTGTTTCAGGATCCTACAAAGATACACTCTACATGGCAATAATATTAAAAGGAAAGTAAATGCCCTACAACCCGTTGGCTAGAAATGGACAATGTCAATGAATACACCAATCATTACTTGGCCTTTAGGTTTTGGTTCAGACCAACAATGCATCATATCTTTGTATATTGAGCTAAGATGTGCCAAGCCGATAAACTTTCTGTTTCAGTAATTTATTGAGCGTCACAGTGAAAATGCCAGTCCTGTGATTGCCAGTCATGCCTCACTCATTCATGGTTGAGTAAATATTATTCACTCACTCTTAGAGATAAGCATGGATATTCCTTTTGGTCTGTCCTGCATTAGCGCAATTGTATGGCAAGGATGAAGGAATAGCTCCATGGTATCCTTTATAAAGAGTCCAAGTTGTCTAGTACATATATTGATGCAACCCACTGTGGGAATCCTTAAGCTACAGCCAGGTCCAGGGTGGTGACATCTCCAGTGTACCCAAGAATCAGTTGAACCCCATTCATCAGGATAGGCAAGATGGACACATACAGTATGTGAACCTTCAGTTGTATCAATAATGATGAACTGTGTCATTATCTGCTTTCTTTTGAGTCCAATTTAAAACAGCTGCACTTGCCGGTGCATTTGTAAATTGTTATTATGTTCTATCAGAGAATTATGGGTTTGTCAGTAATACATCTGTAAATATGAAGTGTTAGCCATCTGCCGAAATTAGCAAGTCGTTGTTTTTTCTCCTTCTTCAAGAAAAACATTAGCAAAATAAGAAGTGAGATCATTGGAAGTTTATGGAAACCCCTTCACAGTCCACAAACATTGTCCCAGAAGAAAAGGGCCGTGAATACTTGGGGATTTCCCTCCAGTATATTTCATCATGGAACTCAGCCAACAGAAATGGGTGAATTTCTTGCAGAATGAGGAAACATTAGTGTCCTTTCAGCTCTTGCACTTCCCAGTATTAGTCAGTATTAACAGGGAAAGGACCAGCAAACCCTGATCTCATTACATATTTGGTTTCCATGCCCAACTAGACCCAACTAACCAACTAGTAGCCAACTTAAGCTCCCCATAGACGCGACGATTCTTCTTGCCGAACGACCGATTTTAGGGAAGCCCGACCGATCCTTCGAAATTATCGTGCGGTTAGTGGGATTCGAATGATCATACATCTTACGAATTTTTCGGCCGACATCTGTCAGGAAATTGATCGGCCAGGTCAAAAAATCTTTGTGGGTCCCAGTACAATGTATCTATGTTTGCAGGGCCAAGCAGGCAGCTCCCCTTTGTTTTCCTGCCAAATTGGTCTTTTTAGTTGATGGTAAATTCGTACGATCATTCTGAGAAGATCGTGGTCTCACGATCAGGATCTGATCTTTTAAAAATCTCAACATCTATGGCCAGCTTTACTGAATGTTCAGGGTGACTTGCACACACTGCATGAGATCTATATAAGTCTAAGAACTCTGACGGCCATTCCAAAGCCTCCACATTTGTTTTTTGACAGAGAAAATATGTAATTCTTTAGGTATGTTTTGGATATTTTAAAAGCATGTGATATTAATTGATAGCACTATATTTATTGATGACATCACTATATAATATATTTAGAGGTTATTTTTGGTTGTAAGAATCTGTCAGTGAGAATTATTTTGAATGAACCAAAAAATGTCAGTGTGCTGCACTAAAATAGAATTGGGTTTGTTTGTGTACAGCTAAAAATACACACTTTGCATACACTTCATGTTCTTTATCTCAAGAATAGCATTTTAAATCTTAAATATATTCAAATATGGGTATAAAAGATCTGTACAAAATATGAAATGATGACACTTGTCATGAAATGTGTGAGATTGTAGATCCAGATGCAGAGAGTTGCCTTCCTGTCTATAAGAAACATTGCGAGGAGCATAGAAAACAAAAAGCCACTTAAAAGATACAGAAATGTCAGGCCAGAGAGGTGAGCTGTGTGTGTGCAGGTGCGGAAAAGAACAAAGTGAGGGTGGGGTGGCAGCGAGGATATTTGCACCTAATACTGGGGCAGTTCTTATGAAACAGGCCAATCTTATTCATTGGGTTTGGCATGTCAAGGATAAAGAAAGTGTATCTAAAAGGATCACATTTCTCCTTAAAGGGATACTGTCATGGGAATTTTTTTTTTTTCATAATGCATCAGTTAATAGTGCTGCTCCAGCAGAATTCAGCACTGAAATCCATTTCTCAAAAGAGCAAACAGATTTTTTTATATTCAATTTTGAAATCTGACATGGGGCTAGACATATTGTCAATTTCCCAGCTGCCCTAAGTCATGTGACTTGTGCTGATAAACTTCAATCACTCTTTACTGCTGTACTGCAAGTTGGACTGATATCACCCCCCTCCCTTCCCCCCCCCCAGTAGCCAAAGAAAAGAACAATGGGAAGGTAACCAGATAACAGCTCCCTAACACAAGATAACAGCTGCCTGGTAGATCTAAGATCAACACTCAATAGTAAAATCCAGAGACACATTCAGTTACATTGAGAAGGAAAAACAGCAGCCTGCCAGAAAGCATTTCTCTCCTAAAGTGCAGGCACACATCACATGACCAGGGGCAGCTGGGAAATTGACAATATGTCTAGCCCCATGTCAGATTTTTAAAATTGAATATAAAAAAATCTGTTTGCTCTTTTGAGAAATGGATTTCAGTGCCAGAAGTCTGCTGGAGTAGCACTATTAACTGATGTGTTTTGAAAATGACATGTTTTCTGATGACAGTATCCCTTTAAAGACACGAAGAAGAATGGAAAGAGAAAGTTCTTCTCGGGATGGTTCAATGTTTGCATGTTACATGTGGCTTTTAATGCTTGACTAAGCAGAGGTCAGATTGAGCATCATCAATAGACATAATTAGATGTTGCCATTGCCGTCCACATAATTATCTGCAATATGACTGAATGAGGTATTTTGGCTGGTGATTTGGAAGCCGGCTATCTCATGGGCTGGTTCCTGAGAAATACCCTCACTAAATGATATCGGGGCTTTCTGGTGAATGACAAATCAATCATAGCTGAGAAACATATGTTGTGTATGCACCAGTGTCACCTTCTGCTAAAGAGCCCATACAACTAGCCAAATGATTTATTGGTTTGACCATTCAACTGATCAGCACTGGACAAGTCACACAAAGACCAATGATCAATTCTCAGTTTAGTTAGAAATAAAGAAATGGCTTTTTCTTACAATAGGTCAGTATTCTACCAAAATGAGGATCATACACGATACCTTTAAATGAGGTCATCCATTCATTTAATTCATTTGGTCCCCCCTTTTTGGCATAAGCATATCTGTCAGAAGGCCAGAGCCATTAACTGAATACTGGAGAAGGTGGTTGAGGGGGTTTAGTCTTAAGGTCAGGTTTGGGGAGAGCTGAGTGGAATGATTCTTTTCTAGACTCTCCTAGAACCATAGGATGTAGGTCAAAGAGAGGATGGCATTTGAGGGAGAATACTTATTTGCTGCTCTATATATTGTTAGAATTAAAAAGGTTTCTTATACAATATCTATAGCCTTATCATGATCCAAGATGTGAAAAATTAAGGAAAATTAAAGGAAAAAAATAAAGGAAAGAGTGTGTGTGGGGGGATCATTTAAAAAAATCAGCTGCTTGTGACCAATCTAATGCTTGAGACAGGCAGTGGTACCTGCTGACTGTTGGCTACGGATAGCTGGACCTGCTGCAAACACTACCGGTCTGAAATGGTAGGAAGGATTGGTAAAAGGGTCCCTGCAGAGGATGAGCGAGACCTCAAAGCAAAAACATGTTTTTCTGCAGGTGACATCATTTCTGTCACCACAAACCTGAGATCTGAAGAGCAGTTCCCCAACATCAGCCATTTATAAAAGCCACCTTTACAGTTACCAGAGTTTCTGGTGGAACAATGTCTACAGAAGCTGATTTTGCTTTGAGGGACAAGCACCTTCTGCTGATGGTTTAGGAGATGTTTGATGTCGGGGATTTGTGTCAGGCACCACGTAGGGCAGGCGGCCTTCAAAAACTGTGACTGGCTGCTTACCTGTGCCAGTAAAATGGTAGAATTGCAAGAGGTTTGCCTGATCAACTACTACTGCTATCAAACTGAACCAAGTAGTGGTGGGTATGACAGTGGCACAATGTATAAATCACCAAGAAAGAATATTCTGTAGGGGCACCTTCTTCTAATGTTTCCATAGCTAGCCAACATCTCCAGAAGGTACTTTATCAGTTATGAAGTATGTGCAGCGATTCAGGGATGAGCTTCAAATGCTAATCCAGCACAGAGGTCCTAACCTGTACATGTGCACCACTGCCCTTATCGGTGATTGGAGACGTATTCTTATATGGAATACCCAGAAACGCTGAAAGACACATGAAATTCGATTTACGCTAAAACAACAGCAAAACAGACAAATAAAAAAGGCCAGGATTGCTCTGAGCTCCACCGTCTGCTCTGGCTTCCGGACGACCCAACTTCCCATGATTTTATCTTCATCTGATTTCAGATTTGAGGTTCAAACAAAGTCAACATCTCAATTTTGCATAATTTGATCTCTGTAAAAATAGTAAAGGGTGAAGCGCTCCTTGTTTTTTAGGAAAGAGCATCTTAAAGGTAATACATTCATTGCAGTTGCTTGACAAGTGCTCCCTTAGGGCAATGCTCTTGCTGTGAGTTTGTACCAAAAATACAGCTTTCCGCCTCCCATAGGTTAGAATTGTTTTACTTTTAGATCTTACTCCTTAGAGAAGTATATTAAGATACAATGTTGGAAAACACAATAAATGTAAAAAAAAATTTGTTTTACTTTTTAGACCCTTAAATGTTACTTTTCTTGACATAATTAGAAAGACACTTAGAAACCTTGGTTCATCATTCAGTAATGTTTTTGCGAGACTTTTTGCTGCATCATTGCCCACACTGTATAAATGTAATTGTTTGGGTGAATTGTTTGATATTTCCGTCCCCACTGCAAAAGCCACAGCTGCTTATTGTTGTATCTTTTACTCGGAAATTGGCTTTCTCTGCAATGAGAGGAACAATAATCAGCCCACTAACCCTGCTCGGTCTGCTGGTGGCTTTCTCCGCCTCAGCTCACAAAGACGCAACTTTCAATTAATTTTGGTTATGGTTTGTCAACTGTCCAACAAAGACATGAGTTAAGTAACAAGCCGACATTTAAAGGGCAACAACGAAATGCTGTTACTCTTAAAATATGAAATGGTTCCCATGACCTTTAGGTGTATAATGACTGATGCGTGAGCACCTAACAAAATGGGTCTCGTTCCTTTGTTCTTCTGCCGTTGGCCCACAATAAAGTGGATGGGGTTGAAACCAACTCATAGCCAAACAAAGAATTAGAATTTTCACATTTTAGAGCAGATTGGTCAGGGCAATAAAAACAGCAGGATAATATTTGAGAAGTGCAACATGCTCGAGATCAAAGCCCTTTTTGCACTTAATCATCTTCTTGCATGAGGGGGTCAGAACTTTGTCTGAGTTGACCCCTATGGTGGACTAAATTGTGCCGCTCTGATCATTTGACCCCCCAGGATTACAAAGGTGATCACATCAGGGTCAGGAGAGGGCTGAATCCATGACTCAATGTGGTCTTCTAAATGGAAAGTTCTCCTGCCCAATCCTTCAGCCAAATCTCTTAACCTGGAATCAAGTTCATATGTAAATCCAACCTGACATGTACAGGACTGGTGCAACACAGTTTGTAAATAAACATGGGTATTCTTATTTGAACGTTCCCTTTTCTGGTTGGAATTTTGGGAGAGGATCACTTGGGGCTGTAGAGTGAAGTAGAGTGTAGCTGCAGCGGATACAAAACTGGTGAAATGGAGAGCGAGTGGCATAGAAAATGACATCTGTAACAATAAATCACAGAGCAAAACCACAGGAAAATATCTTTACGTTTTGTCTCACACTGGCTGTATAATTATCTGCAGTTGGGGGTTTAGGGTGAAACAGCCCCACCTAGTGGTTGGTAAAGTACAGTTTGAGCAATTTTAGCCCCCAACCATCATGTTCTTCATCCACGATGATGTGTTTCCCCCTCAGGGGGAGGTCATGTAGAGGCAGAGAAAGGTCAGAGGTGATGGAGTTGTTGGGCGGGCAGACAGGGTTAGAGAAGGTGCAAGTGTACAGAGGGGTCTGCAGAGAAGAATTCAATTGATTATTTGCTAATATTAAGGTAGGACCATCTTGATGTGTTTCCTGAAATATTTTTTAAAAATCCGTCATTCCCAAGATTTACCAAATGTCAATATTGTTTTGTTCAACACAGACATGAGAATAACCCGATTATTATTATAATATTCCACAAATGGTCTGTGTCCTCCTGTTTTCCCAGCTGATAACTCGTAGCCACTAATAGCCCCAACGTATCCCCAAGAGCAGCACTTACTTGTGTCCCTACGACTGACCTTATCACCAACCTTTTAAACACAGACTTTTCTCACCCGCATTCACTAGCAAAGCAAATCCATAAATGCAGCACAAGTGCATGGGGTTATTCTCTGCCCCTCGTTGTCTCCCTGGGACCCTATAAGTGACACTTGCACAGACGACATTCAGACAAATCTCCTTCCCAGCAAAGAGAATGTCTTTGTGATACATGAGATGGAAGCAGCGCCTACACAGACTTGAGCTTTTTATTGTCAATTAGTTGGACGTGTTTTGCTTTTATACAAAAAACTGGGCCCTGAGAGCCCGTTGGGACCTTAATGATAGGAATCCTTATCTCTCCATGATTCTTCCATAGCGGCGCCACCAAACAGCTGATGGTTCTACTTGGGACATTCTCATTCTACAATACTCCCCATTGCATTTATTTTGGGGTACATCGTTAAACGTGTAATCTAATACGGGGGTACAGATCAGAAGCCCGGGTTATTCAGGAAGCGTCCTATTATGGCGGTCATTTCACTTGCATCATGTGCTGGAAACTGCCCAACCGTTTTTGTGGTCAGCCCAAGTACCATGAAGTCACTGCTAAGGCCTCAGTTTGCACAAAGGGGTTTTCTGCAGTTTACCAATAACAACAGCTTAAAGTACAACAACCTGTCTGTCGCCATTGCATAAAAGCTTCCGTTGTTATAACGTTAAATTCTTTTATTCAAAATCGACTGCCTTTTGTTGAACCCTTCCCTCTTAAAAAGGCCTCTCCTTGCTTGTGTCAGTTATTAAAGGAGTTGTTCCCTTAAAGGAGTTGTTCAGTATGACGTAACGAGGGATATTCCGAGACAATTTGCAATTGGTTTTCATTTTTTTATTATTTGTGGTCTAATGAAGACCAATTGAAAAGTTGCTTAGAATGAGCCCTTCTATAAGATACTTAAAGGTGAAGAAAGAAAGGTGTGCGCGCATGAAATGAATGGGGCTTTATGAAGATTGTTTAATAGAATTTTTTTTCTGAGAGTGTTACTGCTGCTGTGTGTGTGTCTTTGTGCGACCGCAAGAGAAAGTGTCAGTCACTCGCATGTTGGGTGTTATCATGTTGGGTGTTATCATGTTGGGTGTTATCATGTTGTGTGTTATCATGTTGTGTGTTATCATGTTGGGTGTTATCATGTTGGGTGTTATCATGTTGGGTGTTATCATGTTGGGTGTTATCATGTTGGGTGTTATCATGTTGGGTGTTATCATGTTGGGTGTTATCATTTTGTGTGTTATCATGTTGTGTGTTAAACATTATCAAGGTCCGTGACTTCCGCCTGCACAGACCTAAAAATACCATGTGGTAAGTGAAAGTAGTTCCGTGTGTTCAGGAAATCCCGACGCAGAGACTGCTGTGCCCCAATTTCATTCATGTGAAGCAATGGGAAGCGAGTGCAGAACAAGAACATTGAGCACAAACCCAAGAGCCTGTGGCCCAGATTTACATCAGTAATATAAATAGGGCTTGAACCAGAAACCTCTCCCAACGTTTCCTTTTATTCGTAAAAAAAAAACAGCTTCTACCTACTTACTGCTCTGCCTAACATTTTGACTTAAAGGGATACTGTCATGGAAAAACATGTTTTTTTTCCAAAACACATCAGTTAATAGTGCTGCTCCAGCAGAATTCTGCACTGAAATCCATTTCTCAAAAGAGCAAACTGATTTTTTTTTATATTCAATTTTGAAATCTGACATGGGGCTAGACATATTGTCAATTTCCCAGCTGCCCCAAGTCATGTGACTTGTGGTCTGATAAACTTCACTCACTCTTAACTGCTGTACTGCAAGTTGTAGTGATATCACCCCCCCTCCCTTTTCCCCCCAGCAGCCAAACAACAGAACAATGGGAAGGTAACCAGATAGCAGCTCCCTAACACAAGATAACAGCTGCCTGGTAGATCTAAGAACAACACTCAATAGTAAAATCCAGGTCCCACTGAGACACATTCAGTTACATTAAGTAGGAGAAACAACAGGCTGCCAGAAAGCAGTTCCATCCTAAAGTGCTGGCTCTTTCTGAAATCACATGACTAGGCAAAATGAGCTGAGATGCACCTACACACCAATATTACAACTAAATACACTTGCTGGTTCAGGAATTACATTTTATATTGTAGAGTGAATTATTTGTAGGGATGCACCGAATCCAGGATTCGGTTCGGGATTCGGCCAGGATTCGGCCTTTTTCAGCAGGATTCGGATTCGGCCGAATCCTTCTGCCCGGCCTAACCGAATCCGAATCCTAATTTGCATATGCAAATTAGGGGCGGGGAGGGCAATTGCGTGACTTTTTCACAAAACAAGGAAGTAAAAAATGTTTTGCCCTTCCAACCCCTAATTTGCATATGCAAATTAGGGTTCGGATTCGGTTCGGTATTCGGCCAAATCTTTCACGAAGGATTCGGGGGGTCGGCCGAATCCAAAATAGTGGATTCGGTGCATCCCTAATTATTTGCAGTGTAAACAGTGTCATTTAGAAATAAAAACGACACCCTAAAAATCATGACAGAATCCCTTAAAAAATTAAAAAGCCCAAACTGGCCAAAAAAGACTCAATGAGCTCCGTATAAACAACCACCCTCTTCGACATTTGTTTTGCAGAGGTTCATTATATCAGTTGTTTATCTGAACACTGGGAGTCTGACGAGAGCCCCAATAACCACAGATTTCTCATATAGTCTGGGCCTTTCTTAAAAATGGGTCGGCAAAGAACCTTCAAAACAGAAGTAGGAAATCAAAAGAAGTTCCTTTGTCCCTCGTACTTGTCCAGTGAACAACATCACTTTGCTGTTTGACTGTCTCACCAGAATGGAGCTGTGAGCATTGGGCTACTGGTTTTATGGGCAGGCGGAGTAGTAAATATCAACAGGTCAATAATCATGAAGGTGCCAAAGAGGCAAGTCCCATGAACAGGTCACGGATCAGGAAAACCCTGCAGGTTGACCCAAAGGCAGGACTGATCCCAGCCATGAGTGTAATGACCAAGCAATAATTAGCAGGGACCTTATAATAACTGGATTGCTGCCACTAATTAATGAGGCCAGAGGCAGAAACAGTAGAAACAGAGATAATAAAGGATGCCGCCTATGAGTATTACTGGTAAGTCCAACCTTGGAGAACCTTCAGTGGTTCAACAGGTAAATGTACAAGTAAGTTCACAGAACAATCATGGGTTCAAATCCAGCCAGGTCCCCTCTGACCTAATAAAAGTTTATATTATGATATAGACGACACTCTGCAATTGATCCCTTTGACTCTTGGTTTTTTTTCTGGTGTATTCCAATCTGGTTTTGTTTTCTGCTCTCTAGATCAACAATCCCAAGAAATCAGAACGAAGATTGATCCTGAGGACGTATTGTTTGTTTTATTATGTTCCTTTCTGGCCAAACCATCTCCTATTCATTTCCCTCACTGTTATCCAGGCCACTACCTAGCTGGTGGGCTAGGTAGTGATAAAAATATTTTTTATAGGTTTTGAAAATTATTTCTCTCTTAACATTGCTCTATGTGTCCATCTTTCATATGGGCCGTGGGCAGTACTAGCCAGTCTTTAAAAAGGGTATAAACAGAACAGCCAGTACTATTTAGGAGCAGGAGAAAATTTTGCCAAGTTTCAAGCAGGCTTGAGGAGAAAAAAAATCTCAATATGAATCTACTCCATTGCCCAGGGCTGGTCCATGGGCTTGCTCAAGTTCTCACCACATTGATCCAGAAGGAAGCCCTGTTATATGGGTCTGTGGCATAGCTAATTATATTTATACCTTGTGTCATGGAGGGTTCTGATATTTTATGGTATAATATCCAAAAGTAATAAAGGGTCAAAAGGTGGAAACCAGGCGTACCTTCTAAGTGGAGCAGTCTGTTAATGGAGAGATAATAGCAAATATAGTCACGCAGAGTTACTTGTATATCTGGTACAGATTTTACAGCTCAGAATGAAGAAATTGGGACAACAAGACCATCACATGTCTACGTTCTTCTGTTGTCTTTAGTCTCATGCATCTACCACATCCTATAACATATATTTCATTTCTCAGCAAGGAGAGACCAAGAAGCCTTTGAGCTTTTGTGTAAAATCCTCCTTTTCTATTTATCGACCACAGGCCATTGATGACTTTGCCACAGAATCCACGTTATGATGCCCTTGTGATCCACAGTAGAATTGACGGGGTTACAGTCCTATGACAAAGGGGAAAGGCCACAGAACGATGACTTGGTTGCCAAGAAGGACAACTCTCTATATTTCCAGAAAACGAGAATTATTTCATAAAACTTGCAAAGGCCCACATTACCCTGTCACCAAACGACTGCTCCAACGTAAGGTCCCTTTCTAGGTGGATGCATGGTGCATCAGTAGATAAAGTGAGAAGAGCAGCAGCTGACCCTCAGTTCCTCTCAGATCCGATTGCTCTGGTATTATGATAACTGTCCGCCTTGTAATTGGCCACACAGAATATAATCCAGTTGTTCAGCCTGATCTGTCAGTTACACTGAAGGTCCATCAATGTAGGCGCACCATACAATTAATGTGTAGGGTTTTGATTAAATATTCCATGGCTGCCATTCACCACTAGGTGGAGATCCTGTTTTGCCAAAGTAGTAGGATACTGACTCTGTTGATTTTTTACCACCTCTACCTTGAAATGAATTCCCTTCCAGAAGCCTATTGTGCTTTATGAATTAATTATTGGCATTGCCAGATATCTCTTCTCCAAAATATGCCTCCTGGGCTGAATTAGAGATGCAACAAACAAGGCTAAATTACAACAATTTGCTGCTCGTTTGCTTCTTGCCTTGGGTTGTCACTTGGCTGCTGCCATGTTAGCAGAGCAGCTAATAAATCCGATGTCAATGTTATTAATGAGGAACGTGTAGATCAGATATGGGAAGTTGTTTCTGTTTAGAAAACCTGTTAAAAAAAATCCAATTCACTGAGAAGCTTCTGTATAATGAGAACTGGCAACTATCTAGAAGGTTAACCAGTTGTAGCTGAGGGAAAAGTTTGGTTACTCAGTGGACTAATTTGTTACATGGCTTCAGAGCTT
This sequence comes from Xenopus petersii, assembly GCA_038501925.1. Taxonomy (NCBI): domain Eukaryota; kingdom Metazoa; phylum Chordata; class Amphibia; order Anura; family Pipidae; genus Xenopus; species Xenopus petersii. The sequence continues at coordinate 118,981,064 of CM076689.1, forward strand.
TATTCATGTTGAAAAGTATATGTTTATGTTTGTCTACCACTTGTTCAGGGTCCTGGAGGGTTGTTGCAACACATCACATCACCTACTGTGAATGAGGCCAATCATGTAAACTGGAATTTAGAGGCTTCTCCAACAGTGCAGGAACGACCCTACAGATGCCACTGGACTTGCAAAGAAACACAACACATGTTGAATAACCATGGCTGAAGTTCCTCGTATAGCTTTACTCCAGGAAACATGCCCTACTCATTATTAGGCATAGAAAGGTCAAGTAGAATTAGTGCCCAAGGCAATACTTCTTGGCCATTAAACACCTCTCCTGCTGCTCCATCCATTTGATCTTCCTCATTTCCCCACCAAACCCACCACTGATCTCTTCCCACTGCTTGTTCCTCATCCAGTGGCATCCCAAACACTTACTTCATGTTGACTCCTAATTAGTCGTCATGTTAATGGAAAATAAACAGTGTTGGACTATATGAATACATTAGATCAACATTCACAAGAACACCCTGACGGTCCTTCAGAAATGTTCTTTCTGTTCTCATGCAGAGGATACTATTGCTCCCGTCCAGGGATTTATTTCCATGGGAATATAAAGCTGGCTTGCCTGTATACGCTCAATACTTCTGTATGTTCTTTCTGGTATAAGGCAAAACATCACGTAGGAGGGTGATTTATCGATTCTCTGCTGTTACTGCCAAGTATATCACTACTGAAGGTTTTTGCAGAAAATAACTTGCAGGATCCTTTATTCCCATATGTGATAGTGCTCGGTGCTGTGCAACCCTAAACATTACCACCACGCTATAGACCAGACTATTTCTCAACTTCTCAAACAGCAAAATGCTCACATTCTGCACAAAAATACTGGAGTCTCAAAACCAGATGAAAAAACATAAGTGCACGAAGGAAAACGGTTAGTGGCCAAGTATGCTGTGATATTCAAATACTTGATCTGTTTATGGGCACCATACCACATGTCAGGAACCTCATCTGTTGGGAGAATAAGAACCATGTTGACCATGACCAAGCAGGCACAGATTATAGCACAAATGCTAAACATGAAAGAGCTCTGGTTGTGTGCTACAGTTCCACTTCCAAGAGAAAGTTCTAGCTATGCATGGGCAGCTTATGATCTCAATTCTTTGTTTAGAAAATGTCATGCTAGAAGATATAGTTGTTCCACAGATGAGAAACTGGAAACGTTCCTGTATTTCTGCCCTAATCTTTCCAAAGTTCGTCCTGATGGCCACTCAACACTTAGTCATTATATTGTGACCCGTTGTGATGACCATCGAGCAACAGCGTTTGTAGCATAAGGAGGTTTTTTTCATTCTCTAATTAAATGGCCAATTATATCAACTCAGGCCATGGCCTCTGCTAGTGGGACAAAGTAGGAGGACATCAAGACACAATGGATTTGCAATGTTGTTTGGTTTCAATACCTCTCCAAATTATTTCTAGTGGAATCTTTTCTGACGTCCCATTTCTTTTTAGTTCCAGACAGGACACTATAATACACTATAGTCTAATAAATCCGTGCCCTAGTGCCACAGCTTAAGACGTATGTTAGACAATGTTTCAGAAACATGTTGTGCTAGTTCCCAGACGCTGGCATGGGAATCGCTTAGTCATTAAATGCATGAAGGTACAGGGCGTGTAGAAGAAATTCCCTAGATTAATTAGGAGGCTCAGCCAACACAATGGGAAAAGGATCCAGTAAAACAATGAAGCTGCCAGTCTTGCCATGATGATGTATTGCGTATTGTGATATGGCAACCAGAGGCCAGACAAGAATGCCACTAAACATACACTAGACATCTCGTTATACCTGAATGACGGGGTACACTCCCTGTTTCAGCAGCCATTTCTTTATGCAGATGCCAGTGCATTGGTGCCAGGCATTGTAGCTTGCCACTCTCCAGTGCTTGGGAACCATTGCTGCAATTAGTTGCTGAGTGGAGAATCTTTGCCAATATTTGTATCTGCTAATATCATATCTGCTAATTAATATGCCTCTGCTAATATTAAATATCTGCTAATATAATACATGTATCTGCTAATATATCTGCTAATATAATACGTCTCTGCTTATATAATATACGTATCTGCTAATATAAGATACATGTCTGCTAATATTATACATGCCTCTGCTAATATTTGTATCTGCTAATATAATATGCCTCTGCTAATATAATACATGCCTCTGCTAATATTAAATATCTGCTAATATAATACATGTATCTGCTAATATAATACGTCTCTGCTAATATTATACATGCCTCTGCTAATATAATATATGTATCTGATAATATAAGATACATTTCTGCTAATATAAGATATGTATCTGCTAATATAATATACGTGTCTGCTAATATAATATACGTGTCTGCTAATATAAGATATGTATCTGCTAATATAAGATATGTATCTGCTAATATAATATATGTATGCATGCATGCATGGCAGACACAGAGGGATGTTTGATGGAATCGTTTATTTGAAATTCATTTGTAAAAAAAAAAAAAACAGTAAAGTATTTAACATAAAAAAACTTCACTTTCTATGCCTCTTATCAATCCCTCACCCCTAAATTCATCTGTAACCCTGACAGCTTTTTGCATTGACAAACTGACTGGGTAAATACAGTGAACCCCCCTTAGGGCAAACACAGTGGAAGCCGCACCACATTTGATTAGACCCTCTTTCCTGTAACTTCCTATAAATGCAGGAGGATCCAGTGTGTCTATGTCCTTAGGGCTAAGGGACTCCACTCTCTGGCTTACTAGGGAATTCTAATCTTTGCTAGAAGTGAACAGAAGCCGAAGGCTAACAGGCTAAGTACAAGCTAAATGTGTGTCCTAGCACAAGCCTAATATATTTAGGAATGGCTTTCCCCATGGCCACCCTACAGAAATAGATAAAACGCCACAAAACAGATTTAGGTGAATTGCTAGTGTCAGTTCTTGGGATCAGTCTCTTCCGCTACAGAGTCTGTGGTTGGTTCTTCCACGTTGTTACTGTTGCTCTCAGAGCCAGTGTTGCTGTCGCTGGTCCCTTCATCTAGGGTGCTGTCCACTGCCTCCTGCCCACTCTCCTTGTCATCTGGGGTTGATATCCCCTCTTCACCATTTTGTTGGCTCTCACTGGTTTCATCCGGTGGGGGCAGGGAAGGGGTGTCTTCTTTAGAAAAAAAAAAAAAAATGAAATCACTGGGTGGGGGTAGGTGGCACTTGAGATACTGGCACCTTCTAAGTCAATTTGCCTATTCCTTGTGCTTTAAGAATAATAATAATAATAATAATAATAATGAGCCAAGCTGTACTATTCAATCCTCATGTGAAAGTAACATAATATAAGCCTTAATGGAGCATATGCAGGTCAGAACCAGACCTTAAAGAGAGCGAATGGCTGCCAACGTATTTAAATTAGCGATAGGTTACTGTTTGGAGGTAACACAGTCTGCAGGAATTGATCCAAACAGGGGTATGATGGTTTCCCTCCTCAAGGTTTTGGTGTGATTTACAATTGATTGCTTCCTCCGCACCTCACAGAAATAACTGTGCAACTATATCTGCTCAATGTCTGGAGCCCATTACTGCACTATACTCAAAACAGAAATTCCCACACACATACCTGTCTCCATAGGGGTCTCCATAGGGGCCTCTTCCTCCTCAGCCTTTTCTTCTGGTTTTGCCACCTCTTGCTCTTCCTCTGCGGTGGCGACTGCTGCGGCTGCTGCATTTTGATTGCGCTCTGCTTGTTCAGCAGCCTCCTTCTCCCTCTCCTCCTGGCGCTTCCTTGCCTGCTCTTCTGCTTGAGCGATCTCTGCTGCAATCTTATCCATATCCACCTCCACCTTCAAACTACAGAGCTTGACAAGAGAACAGAGCAAATCCCGTAAATATCGACTATCCAAAACTTTTTTTTTTAACTGCTTTCCATTTTTGAATGTTTTTTCTAAAACTGAAGTTTAAATTTGCTGTTCCTCTATCTGGTCCTAACCCTTTATTTACCTGCAGGTCACACAAATGTAAAAAGAGTTGGGGAGCAACAAAAGCATGAAAAAGTGCCAAATAAGGGCATTGATTGGACGTCTATATGGACTGTCGGCCTACAGGAGACACCGTTTAGCTGTTCATTTGGTTTTTATGCAACCAATACAGAAATGTAAAACTAAAGCACCTGCGTTGAGGCCACTGGGAGCAACATCCAAGGGTCACGGAGCAACATGAACCACTGGTTGTGTATGAAATTAGATTATAAGCTTTTGTGCAAAGGATCCTCCCTCTGATCTCATATTCTGAAACTTTGGTTAAGTTATATAAAAGAGATAGGGAGATTCATTTGTGAGAATGATGAATGTTTATTGGGTGATGAGGCTTATGTGAATAATTTACCCGCTTCAACTCATTGTTAAAGGAATCGGTGCTTTCCAAGAATTTTCTCTTCTTTTCCTGGTGTCGATCCTCTATCTGTAACAATTCTGCCTCCAACTTGCGCTGGCAAAAGAAGAGATGGACAGTTTAGATTCGAGTAAGCGAATTTCATTGACCAGTTTGTATTACGGTTTCAGCAGACTTCTCTTACACTTTGTTAGAGAATAAAGGTTTCTTGAAGTGTTCGAAGAGATTCGTATAAATTTCCCCAGGAATAATGGTGTTAAAAGTAGTAACCCCATCATGGAATTCAATGACTGCCAATCTACCGTATATACTCGAGTATAAGCCGATGTACCTAATTTTACCTCCAAAAACTGGGAAAGCTTATTGACTCGAGTATAAGCCGAGGGTGAGAAATGCAGCAGCTTCTGGTAAGTTTCAATCAAAAAATTGAGGGTTTCTGCTCCCATTGGAGGTGCCGGCGTCTCGTTTTTGGATGCCAGCGACCATTCTTGGATGCCGGTGAATATTCTTGCAAACAATTCTTGGACGCCGGCGACCGTTTTTGCGCTTGACCCGAGTATAAGCCGAGGTAGAGTTTTTCAGCATATTTTGGGGGCTGAAAAGCTCGGATTATACTCGAGTATATATACAGTAAGTGAAACAGATCCCTGCCAATCTGACTATCATGGTTTCCTCTCAATATATTTATTTCTGGCAGTTTCGATTTTTTCTGCACCTTTTGTACAAACTGAAGGAGCTCATGTCAAATTAGGTTATTATTTCCTTTTAACAATCAGGACATATGGGAAAACCGGGCTAAAAAACACCTAAAGGAGCCTTCTACCAAATGTGGGTAGCACATTATTTTGGCAACAACCCAAAGTCATGCAGTTTCATGACTAACAACGTTTTTTATTAGAGCCTCTGCTTGCGAATTCCAGTCCAGATATGGGACTATGAAAAGAAACACACAGGCAAGTTCTCTTCATGTTAGAATGAGTTGCTTATTTTGAAGCAATGGGCTTGGGATTAATTATGTTCACGCAGACTACGCCCAAGGATTTGGGAGAGGCCAGCTTCTTCCCTGTTTCTAGTTATGACATGGAGTAGAGAGACAGGTTTCCTAATAAAGAAAGGCATGTCGATACTATTACACCTGAAATAAGGATAGTTGGGTTGGGTTCCATATGTACGGCCATTGCTGAATATATTCACAATACATAATATATTTACAATAAAATAAGCACCAAAGGCACATAATGGCAAACTCTGCTTCCCCCTTTGAAATGTAAACTAAAAGGACAAGTGCAAATGTTTTTGTTCTTACCTGGTGCACCATGAGCGACTGAACTTGTCTTTTAAGAACCTGCATTCGAGCAGTCGTGACTACTGAACGGACATCGGGCACCACACTTTCACTGAGAATTTCACTGATCAGTCTGTGATTCCTCTGGAAACGGGCAGCTGCTGTGTGCTTCATGGAGAATCCATCGTCATAATCTGGAAGACATTATAAAGCAAAGGCTCATGGGAGGAGGCTGAAGTGGCGGCATTTAGCAAATAAATCACCTGAAAATCTGTGGGTGCAAAGGTCTCAGCTTGGTTATCTGTTGCTATGGTAGCACTTACCCTAGCAACTACACAGCGGTGTTAATGAGGATGGAAAGATGCTCATTAAAAGGTGCTGAATCTAGCATCCAGAGACATGTATGCCTATTTTACTGATAAATCAATCACTACACTAGGCAAAGTTTTGTGGAAACAAATGGTTTGTACAGACTGGGGCATGTATAAGTCTATGGACCTCTGCAGAGCAGAAAGATAACCCAAAGTGCTCTCACACATAGTAAAGAAACTATAAAATTATCTGCAAGTTATAACCAGGAGTTTGATTCCAGCTTAGGTGATATCTGCTAGGAGTCTATTCTCCCAGTGTCTTTGTAAGTTTCTTCCAAGCTCCCCGGGTTGCTCCCACACTCATTCAACTGATACAGGTTAATTGGTAGCGGATAGAGATCCAAGTACGGCAGGGACCTTAGATTGTAAGCTCCACAAGGGAAGGAACTGATGAATAATATCCTGTATTAAATACAACTCAGCTAAGAAATATGATAACTTAGTTATACTGCACTTAAGCACATATATTTAAATACAACACTCATACAGTATGTCATATAAACATATACAATGGGAATCATTTTTTTCCTAACCCTAATACAATAAAACTACAAATGCAAAATAATGCATAAACCAGTGGGTAACGCCATTTCACCTTCCCACCAAAAAAAAAAAGACATCTAAATAATATTAAAAACACCTAGCGTGCTTTTTGTGAATTATAACAGCCATAAAAACATATATTTAGTACTTAGAGTAGCGCTTATTTAGAGGATACATATTAATGGAGGCCCATAATGAAGGGCAGTTCTGGCGATATCTAACTTTGTGCTCTTAAGGTGGCCATACATGGATAGATCCGCTCGTTTGGTGATGTCGCCAAACGGGCAGATCTCCCTCCGATATGCCCACCTTGAGGTGGGCAATATCGGGCAGATCCAATTGTGGGCCCAACGATCGGATCCTAGCATTCGCAAACGGGCAGTCGGATCGCGGGACCGCATCAACGAACAGATGGGGCCGCGATCCGACGTGATTTTTAAACCCATCCGATCGAGATCTGCCTGACTTTCGGCCAGATCTCGATCGGGGAAGCCAGTCGGGGGCCCCCATACACGGGCCAATAAGCTGCCGACACAGTCTGTCAGCAGCTTTTATCGGCCCGTGTATGGCCACCTTTAGTTATTGTTAACATGATGAATACTCGGGAAGCTGTAACCTTGCTTTTAGACTGAACAGGTCACGTTGTTACAGCCACAGACAAACAAGTACTAGAATAGATGCTGCAATTAAAATACAACACGCACAAACACGTCCTGCTTGAATAAAGATAACGCCTATAAATTTTATCTGCCTTATCATAATGTTCTAGAGTCAACATGAGCCAGTTTTAAGGTTTACTATACAAGGGACAGTAAATACAATTCTACTGATTGAAATCAAAATATTGTGTTCCCTCGATCCCACCAAACTGCTCCATCAACATTCCAGTATACACCGTGCAGTTTTGACTGTCCCAAATGGGCCATTTTACAAACTAGGGATTATCTTATGCAATATCTTTTGGAAAATCAAGAATCATCCGACAGGGGCTTCAGGTTTTACTTAGGGATGCAACGAAGAAAAAAGAAATCAGTTTTTTTTAAAAATCGGGATTATTTGGATCAAATGTAGTCTATGGGAGATGGCCTTTCTGTAATTCGGAGCTTTCTGGATAACAGGAACCCCATTAAGCTGTTGCGGGATTCTCCAGGTTCAGAAAGAGCAACATGACGGAGATGTGGAAGAGCTCACATTCCAGTGTTCCCGAGCAAGACAGGGTATAGAAGCTATCCTATGTCAAGCACAAGAGGGAGCTGTAATGCTCGATTTGTCAGACATTAATATATAAGTATAGAAAATATAAACAGCATTTCCCAAGTATAGAAGTACAGACATTTTGTCTAAGTTTAACTTATTCTTCATATAGTTATTAATGCAAATAAAGTATTCCAAAAGTACAGTTAGAATTTGTACTCTATAATACACAAGCTAAGGCTCTTAACTACAAGGGTTTTGGAAATAATATTCAGCACTTGTATAGGGGGTTTCGTTTATGATCGTTAAGCCAATTTTATGAGTTAAAAGCCGTCATTCACCTTCCAAACACTTGTTTCAGTTCAATTGTTTTTTAACCAGAAATAAAGACTTTTTTCAATTACTTTCCATTTTTTACTGTTTTTTCAAAATCTAACTTTAAAGTTGAATGTCTCTGGTGTTTGAGTCGGGCAGCTCAGTAATTCAGGCCCAGGCTCTAAACAGTTACAATTTTGCTTCATTTCTCATTAGAATCTATGGGAAATATAAGTGCAACTATTATATCAATACTACCATAATATAACAGAGTAAGTTAGGTTGAAAAAAAGACACTTGACCATCAAGTTAAACCTTTTTTTTTTTTTTAAACCCGTCAGTTGATCCAGAGGAAGGCAAAAAAACCCATCTGAAGCCTCTCCAATTTGCCTCAGAGGGGGAAAAAATTCCTTCCTGACTCCAAAATGGCAATGGGACCAGTCCCTGGATCAACTTATACTATGAGCTATCTAAGCGTACCTTTAATTAAACAGGGATTCTGCTCAGCAGGGACAAAAGATAAAAAATGTATTAACTAAATGTATCCATTAAAAACAGTTTACGAGGTCGCCGACCTCCTCCCTTCCAAGAGCTGCTGTAGAAGGTGAAAAATGAAACTTTACAATTCAATATTAAAAAAAAAACGGTCACACAAAGTGTCTATTTCTGGTGAACTGTCTAAAAACAACTAGGTGTTTGAAGGTGAACAACCCCTTTAAGTTTGCCCATGTCGAGTAACCTATAGCAACCAACAAGAAGTTGGCTTTTAAACAGGTAACCAGTAAATCTTACCTGCTGATTGGTTGTTATGGGTTACTGCTCTTGGGCAAACTTAGCACCTTTAATTACATATGGGGGTTTGACTAGAGGTGGCACAAGCCAAAAGGACTGCTATCTTCGGCCGTATGCATTTACTAGGAAGGCAAGGTCACTAACCATCAGGATCTTCAGCAGGCTGGATGCTCATGTATGGCTCCCCCTTGTCTATACGCGACTGCCTCTGGCGACTTTCCTCTTCGAGTGCGGCTTCAGCTCGGCTTTTGGCACTGATGTAAGCAAGATAAGTAGGAGAGTTGTGGTAGGTCTTCATCGATTCATTGTACTCAATCTAAAGTGGGGGAAAAAAAAAACCCAAACATATTATGGGCATTGAATATATAGTGATCAGCAAGTCATGCCTTGACTGCAGATCGATGCTTCTAAATGGCAATGAAATGCTTCGGAAAATGCAGTAAACAAACTAGAAAGACTTTTAAAGAAGACAAACGTATTGTGAATTAGAATTGGATACAATAGATTTAACATGCCTGTAGCACTGGATAGAAATGTCATTTTCATTTCTTAATTGCTTACATGAGCAGTACCTAAGAAACTAAAGATGAAACACTTACTACGCGAGGGAAAGTAGGATCAATCATGTGCCGTGTGTATCAATGTTTATATCTAAAGGTTTTTAATAAAACACACTCATTTTACCACTGTATTTATTTTATGTATATTTGTTTCTCTGTAGCTCTGACAGCTATTAAACAATCTGGAGCTCCAAAGTCAGCCTTTTAACAGAACCATGGGCAAAATATATATATATATTTTACATCATCAGAACTGTTTGGGGAAATGCGGGGCAAATACAGAGCCAAGACGCAAATAAAAAGTAGCAAATGCCAGCCATGCACATTTTACAATCTACCCCAACTTTGCTCCACCCAGTAAAGATATCTGGGTAGCAGGGGGCCGTAAAGTATCCAAAATAATCCCAGTTTGGGGTGTGCTACTTTTTCTATACTGGTGCTGCTTTTTGCAGTTCCCCCCTTTAATGCACTGAAAGACACACGCAAATGATGAGCCAGATTTATTTTAAGAAAGAAGGAATCTGTAAAAAGAAAATTACCAGCAAAATAAGTGAGGCTTAATCAAATCAAATGTGGGATTTTTCACCAGGGGATACTGTTACACGCAATGGCGTTGGAAAGGTTTAAATAGAATTCTTACTGCTGTCATTTAATATAAACCATTTCAACTTATGACATGGGGTGGCACATTTATCCAAGGTCAAATTCATGGGTTGTTTTTTTTTTTTTTTTTTTTTTGTTAAAACTCCCATAAATCCAACTAGTCGAAAATGTATTAATAAAATCTAATTTTTCCAACTCGGGATGAATTTAAACAAACCAAAATTATTTTAATCTTATTAGATCAAACTCGTTTCTAGTTTTTTCTCTGTAGAAACAGGAATGTCAGGAAGGCTGCAAACATCTCCAAGTTGATCCCATGACTTCTCCCATTGACTTAAACAGCAATTCGGCAGGTTTGAGGTGGCGAATAGTCGAATTCGGGCCAGAGTATGATAAATCTCAAAAATCTAATTAGAGTTTTTTTTTTTAAAAACTCAAATCGAGTTTGGATAACTCCCTAGTCGAATTTGACAGTTTTGACCATAAAGAAATTCTACATTTTCAATTTGATAAATCTGCCCCAAAGTGGCTTTAATTTGAGAAACTGTTTTTAAATTTAAATTTTGTCATCCAAGATTAAGAAATATCCACTTATTTGTTTTGGGAAAATCTTTGCTCCTGAAGTAGAAACTGATGGGAAACACAATGTGAATAAGCAGGTTACATGAAGAGGTAGCCATGTAAATGTACTGCCACTACTTCACATATATCAAGGCTGGAATTGCTAGGGAAGCATTTATAACTGCATACATGCAGTTATTTATTGCCCAATTGCATATAAATTGCAAATTTAGTGTAGATTAATAAGCATAGGCCAAGTATCACGTTTAATAAGCATAGGCCAAGTATCATGTTTAATAAACATAGGCCAAGTATCACGTTTAATAAGCATAGGCCAAGTATCATGTTTAATAAACATAGGCCATGTATCACTACTCTGCTGGAACCCACTCACTTGTGTGTTCTTACCCAGAGGCCCTGTGTTGGTCCGGGTTCAGACTCATGAGGAAGATTTCAGTGAAAAATGTGCATAATTGTACCTGTCTGTGGTGCTCAGTGTGGCTGCACCCAAACCGATGCAGTGGGCGGATGCCAGAGGAAGGGCTGTTTCTCTGCCTGCACTTTTATGCAGGCCAAGGAACAGCCCTGTGTGGATCCTATTTGTGGAACTCCATTTTCCATTTCTAGGTTTATTTGAAAACTATTGTTTGGTACTTTCCTATGAAAATGAGATTGATGAACATCTATAACACCAGTTACACAGTTCCCTTTTCTTCAGACAACTGTTTCACAGGGACTGGTCTTTTCAAAGGTACATGGCCACGCTATATCCCCATTGGCACATGTATATATATATCACTAGCCAGATGTGACCCCTCTGCAAGTCAGTAGTGAGCTGATCAGGCTGCAACTTAATCCAAGCGATTGCATTAGTGTGAGCTGAAGCGGTTAGAAGGCATATGTATATATCTTTTCTTACCTCAGATCATTTACAGCACAAATCTTCTTTTGTAGGGAGCAGTGCACCTCAGAAATATATTTAACCAGTTGGTAAAACATTTGCAATGCTAATAATCCAAGAACCTTCCATCACAAAGCTGCCTGCATAAATACTGATGGCCCCACTACTGGAACAATTGAATGAACTGCTGAAGAGACTAGTTAATGGACGTTAATCTAGGTAGGGGCAGAGATGAGAGGTGCAAGCAGCCAGGGCACAGTGCTTTAACAAGACTAGTGGTGTAACTAGATATTAATGGGCCCCACAGCTAATTTTTTTAGGTCCCAAAAATTTCTAGAGCTTGACTCGTTTTACCAACTTCTCTTGGGCCTCCCTCTTCTTCCTCTATATTTATGCCCCTGACCAATACAATGTCGGCTGAGCAAGCACAAAAAAAAAAAAAATCTTTATAGTGAAGGCTGTTTATTTATAAATACAATGGGAAAAGCTAAATTTGAATAAAGCTGAGCTTGAACCCTTTAAAAGAAAAAACAAAAAATAAACCACCATTAAGTTTTCAGCTTTTTAAAACTCCAGCCCACCAACTATTACTACTACGGAGCATTAATGGATATATTCCTTTTGGATACTTTCAACGGATATTTTCCAGCCTGGGACCTAGTGAACAAAACTGGCAACCCTTACATTTCAGAGAAAACAAGAGTGGCAAACCTTAGGCTCTATTGGGATGGGATTTGAAAAAAAAAAATATTGATTTTCTTTGATTTGATTGGTTTTCTACTACTAGTTCCTCGTACCTTTTCAGCTTCATATTCGTTCAAGTACTCTTGCTTCTCCTCATCGGTTAGGTCTCGCCACATCCCACCAATGATCTTGCCAATCTCCCACAACTTAAGGTCAGGGTTGGAAGCCTTCACTTGGTCCCAGACCTATTCAAAGACATCGGGGCATGGAGAGGGTTTTTTATTAAGGTGGCGAATGTTTTAACTATAATGGTTTGGTGTAGTTTAGTGGCAGTTAAGTGGGGCCCTGGAATTTCATATTAGTGGTGCACAGTCTCTTATTCCCCAAACTAGTCACTTACCTTCCTGCTGTATCTCATATATGGCATCAATGGCTTATCTGGAGGCTTAGGAGGTTTTGGGATAGTAATGCCTGATGATGCCTAAAAAATGAAAAAACAGATTAACTGAATGCAAAAACAAATCCCATTTTTAACAATTCACTGGGTAAACATGGGTTTACACTACTTATAAAACACATATTGCAGTGATCAAAGCATCATGAAATGCAGAGTTTTGTACATGTGCACTGAAATCAGAAGACATAATATGAACACATACAACATATATACTCGTTATTCAAACTCTTAATACATACAGATACAATTGGCACAGATGCTGATGCTACTTGAGCTGCCAGGTAGAAAATATACTGTTGCTTGCCATTGCTGGTCTATGGCACATAATACAGACTGAACAATCAGCACATGATTTGTCTTGGTTGTCGCTATCAGATTTAAGCATAAGGAAGAGTGCATATGTTTTCGTTCTCTAGTCTTATTTGGCCTCAGGGAAATGCAATTGTTTTCACTAGTGGCAAATGAATTCAACAAATCCATTTAGTTGCCCTAAAGCTACAAGAAGTATCAGGCCCAAATACAAAATCACCTTCCAGAAGTAGCCAATCATTTATATAGTGCCAGCAAGTTACAGTGGTGTACAATAATATAGAACAGGGTTACGAAAAAAAAAAATAGAGCCCTTAATATTCCAGTTCGTTACAACAACATATGGAAGCAAAAAAGGAATGTGTTGTGTCAGATCAGATGCATGGTGCACAGACCAGGCTGTAAGGGGACTAGTACAGGAGGATACTATGCATATTCTGATTTTCTAAGCAAACGGAAGATGTGAGGGTTTAGTTTCCCTTTAATAATGCTATGCACTGTGCTAGATGTGCAAGTAGTAACAGTACTGATTTTGGGCTGCAGATGGTGCTCACTGGCTAGCTTTCTCATTTTTATACTAAGAATCAGCTTTTGTTACAACCATTCGTCTCCAAACTGGGTCAGTTCTAGGAAGTGCCACAGCCTCATAATATCATTACTGGCACATGTAGTGCATTTAAACTAGAGTTGATTTAATAGTACCTGAAGCTCTTCTTCTCTGACTTCTTCACTGTGTCCTCACCTCTGACATAAATGCATCCATGGTATGCAAAGACAATTTGCTCAGCCAAATACAATCATTAAAGGGTTGGGTTTTCTTGTTATCTACTGAACTAAACAGGAAAGGCAGAAGCGACTCCATGTTTGCAGTACTTGCAAGGTAGATAATTGAATTATCAGTATTCAACCCTTTCCTGTGACAGTTTTGCTTGGTGCATCCATACAAATACTAAATATTGTGTATAGCAACAATGATATTGGAAACTCAAATGAGAAACAAGTGATAGTGAAAGAACTAATCATGTCTCAGGATGAACACTAGCAAGTTAGGTTGGCACAGAAGTGAACTGAATTACTTTGATGTGCATGTTAAACCAAGTCACCGGCATCAGACCAAAAATAAAGCATGTACTCTGTATAAACAAACTCCTCCATTCCCACAGCTGTAGGTGCATGTGAGCTGATGAGTTTATTATACAACAGGGAAGAGATCAAGTGGAAAATTACATTGTTTCAGTTGCACAGCTTGGTGCAAGAGTTGCTTTAAACAAGATGCTCACCACAGGCCCTATACCTGTACAGGTATGGGACCTGTTATCCAGTATGCTCGGGACCTGGGGTTTTCCAGATAACGGATCTTTCTGTAAGTTGGGTCTTCATGCCTTAAGTCTACTAGAAATTCATATAAACATGAAATAAAGCCAATAGCCTGGTTTTGCTTCCAATAAGGATTAATTATATCTTAGTTGCGATCAAGTACAAGCGACTGTTTTATTATTACAGAGAAAAAGGAAATCATTTTTAAAAAAATTTGATTATTTGGATAAAATGGAGTCTATGGGAGATCGGGTTTCCGAATAAGGGATCCTATACCTGTACAATGGTATATACTGTCCCTTTAAGCTCAACAATTTATCTGCATAATAAAGATTTTGTAAGTGAATACATGGGATGTGTGAGTAGGGCAAGAATGGTGATTAACAGAATACAGAAACGAAGCACTCAACACAATTTAACACAAGCCCAACTGAAAGAATTCATGTCAAAAAGATGGTTAATTACAACTAGAGCACTGCAAGGAGTATATGCTTAGACTACAAATAAAATATACAGGAAAGTTATAAAGATACAATTGGTCCTGCTGTGTGTATGAATGGGACAGAGACAGATATGTATGATGTATAATCTCTACAAAAGAACAGCAGAATTAAGTTGGCGCTATCGAAAGCATAGTATATAAAATAAACACAAAAAGGGTTTGGTTTGAATGAGAAGAGTACAGCTTTAAAGGGATACTGTCATGGGAAAAAAACATTTTTTCAAAATGAATCAGTTAATAGTGCTGCTCCAGCAGAATTCTGCACTGAAATCCATTTCTCAAAAGAGCAAACAGATTTTTTTATATTCAATTTTGAAATCTGACATGGGGCTAGACATATTGTCAATTTCCCAGCTGCCCCAAGTCATGTGACTTGTGCTCTGATAAACTTCAGTCACTCTTTACTGCTGTACTGCAAGTTGGAGTGATATCACCCCCTCCCTTTCCCCCCCAGCAGCCAAACAAAAGAACAATGGGAAGGTAACCAGATAGCAGCTCCCTAACAGAATATAACAGCTGCCTGGTAGATCTAAGAACAACACTCAATAGTAAAAACCCATGTCTCACTGAGACACATTCAGTTACATTGAGAATGAAAAACAGCAAAAAAAAAAAAAAAAAAAATCTGTTTGCTCTTTTGAGAAATGGATTTCAGTGCAAAATTCTGCTGGAGCAGTACTATTAACTGATGTGTTTGAAAAAACATGTTTTCCGATGACAGTATCCCTTTAATGAATGTTAAGTGCTAAACTTACTAGTGCTATATAAATAACTGATTATCATTTGGCTCGGTGCTCTCTTCAAAAATGAAAAGAAATGAATGAATGAATTGTAAGAGGTTGTAATGTGCAAATAACAGACCCCTTGATTACATGTGATATCACCCTTTACACACAAATCAAGGCCTGTAGTTTCAAGGTTGTATTGCCGACAACCTAAACTGAAGTCAACCTGAATGCTCCATTCATTGGTGATCAAAGTAAAGCTGAATCTGATGTGCCCAATACAGGGACGTACTCAAGCCTTTTAGAGATCTGTATATACCTCAAAATAATGGCAATGTGCCCAAGCATGCAGTAGTATGGAGCTCAGATACGCACAGACCTTAATGGCAATAGCTGGCTACATGGCTATAGAACTAGAATTTATCCTGCTGAAATAGACACAAACAAAAGTGCACAAGTAATAAGACCACTGCTTGGCGGTAGTTAATATGGGAACAACCAATCATAGGACTGTGGGCTGTGTTCCTCTGCCTTCAACAAACGATGGAGTGGAGGGCAATGGCCTTTGATGTTTACAGCTTAAAAACTTTAAATGTAATGAACACCCATGCAAATATGATTATTTACAGATTATGCAAACAAATTAATGCAAAGCATTCCAGTCAATGCTGATGCAAAATTTGCTTTTCACCACTGCTGTTTCAATATCAGCTTTCCCCAAACACCAGCTTCAACTGTGCAGTAACGCCAAGCATGACGTATCAAGTGATTCTCCTACCGTGGCCCTGCTGTTGCTGCCTGCGTTCCCTCCCAGCCTGTAGTTGTTGTAGGCAAGATGGCTGTATGGATTGTATCCCACAAACCCTGGTGTGCTGGGCATTTGCTGATGGAAACAAATGAGACAAAAACACAAATGAGAAATGAGCTCAAACTAGTGGGGAAAACAATTATATGCAAAGGAGGCCAGAATTGCTCTAGTTTAATAGCAATTTATATTCAAAAATGGACATCTGAAAGTTACAGTTGCTAAAGACACTTTAAGGGGCAGATTAAACAAGGGTCGAGTTGGTGTTCAAGGATTTACAATGAATTCTACATATTCAGGCCTGTCTAGTGGCTTAGGGAGTTTTTATGGCCTCCAGCCTGCTTAGAGGCTCCCTAGATTTCTTTCTATAATGTCATATTAATATAATTTGGTCTGACAAAAAAAGCTGTATATCAAAAGCTGTAAAGTCCACTTCACTGGAAATAGTAACAGGTCCGATCTGATAAAACTTAGAATCTTTGGATATGCAGTGCATGGTGATTGCAATGAACCAATGTCTCTAATCAGGTTAGATCGTTTGAGCACTCAGTGTTTTTAACAGCTACAGAAATTAACATTATTAAATGTAAGAGTGCTAGTGATTTGGGGACATTCCCCAACAAAGCTTAAAAGATATGAACAGGGTGTACTTTATGAATGATGTAGTTAAGGAAGGGTGAAATGTGTTTTATAAAATCACTGACCATTATCTTATATATTTCAAAAAAAGGGACTGGAAAAACCCAAAAATTCACACTTCACAAACACACAAAATGACCGCACACATCGGACAGACGCTCACCATGTATTTTATGAGAAGAAGGTATGGGATTTTATTTTACAGAGAGAGCCAAAATAGTTTTGTTGCCCATTAAAAGATATTTTCTAATTTTAAACCACAAAATTGTGTTTTAAAATTAGTGCACATCCATTGACTGGGTTTAGCATTGTATCTTGAATTCATTTCAAGCTCAATTTGTCTCGTGTGTAAAGTCTGGACCAGCTGTAGCAATCCTATAGGTGCCATTTCACAAGGCCAGTTGGGTCCATTTGTGAACAGACTTGTTAGCATGCGGCACCCAAACAACCATCTGCAATAGCAACATTGATTAATGACAGTACTCATTTCTTTATAATATAATCGTTGACAATTTTATTTTACTCACTGCAGCGGGAGCCGGAGCTGGAGGTGGAGCATATGATGGTCGTTCTGTAGAAAACACAACAGAAAACAGTATATTATTTAATGCAGATTTATAAAAACCATCATTAATGAACTAGGGCTTCTTGCGTATTTCGTGGGTGCTTGATTTGGAGATATGGAAATGTCCTGGGGGCTTGATTTAGAGATATGCAAATGACAATTACAAATAAGGAACGAACAACTTGTTGCACAATCAACAACATCTTCTCTTCATAGTTTTATTTAGAGAAGATTGACAGTTGATAGAATGCTTCCACTGGTTGTTACATACATCTTTAAAGGGGAAGGAAACCTAGTCGTCGCAAAAACCCTCCCCCCTCCCGTGTGTTGCCCACCCTCCCCCCTGGGCAAATGCCCCTAACTTGTTACTTACCCTTCTGCGCAGGTCCAGACCAGGGAGTTCACAGACGACATCTTCTGCCACTCGATCTTCTTCCAGCTTTGAACGGCGTTTTGGCGCACGCGCAGTAGGAGCATTTCGCTGGTACGGATTTACTGCGCATGCGCCAAAAGTCACGAAGTTTTCACATGCGTGACTTTTGCCGCATGTGCAGTAAATCGTACCGGCGAAATGCTCCTACTGCGCATGCGCCTGTCACAGCAGGAAGAAGATCACGTGGAAGAAGATGTCGTCTGTGAACTCCCTGGACTGGACCTGCGCAGAAAGGGTAAGTAACAAGTTAGGGGCATTTGCCCAGCGGGACGGGTAGGCCGGGGGGAGGGTTTTTGCGCCGACTAGGTTTCCTTCACCTTTAAAGGTGTTGTGCACCTTTGTGTTAACTGTTCGTATGATGTAGAGAGGGAGACAATTTGCAATTGGTTTTAATTTTTTATTATTTGTGGTTTCTAAATTATTTAGCTTTTTATTCAGCAGCTCTCCAGTTTGCAATTTCAGCAGTCTGGTTGCTAAGGTCCAAATGACCATTGTAACCATTCATTAATTTGACCAAGAGACTGGATTATGAATAGGAGATTGTTTAAATAGAAAGAAGATAAGTTACAATTACAATAACAATTGAAAGCTGAAAAGCGTTATAAGAAAGAGGCAAATAACAACAACACTATAAAAAATGTCGACCAATTGAAAAGTTGCTTTTGGCGATTCTAAAACAATATAAGTGTTTATGTAGAGGTGAACCACCCCTTTAAAGGATCTGCATTATATAAAATGGTAAAAGGTGAACTTACTCGACATGTTTGCAGATTTCTTTGGTTCAGACCTCTCCCATAGAACCTACAATAATACAAAAAAAACAAGTAGAATTAAGAAATGTGCGTAAGGCAAAAACAACAACAATAGACACTCCGGCTGAGCCAAGGAGCCCAGAGAGGCAGGAGCTGGTTTTGTGAGTAGTGATTGGTCACCGTTATATCAGGGATCTCAATACAGTCATATGGCTGATTCTATACAATAACATTATGTGGCCTCCAATACAAGACAAGAGAGGGGGAGCACATTGGATATATAGACTGTAACATGAGACCCACATTATTGGATATATAGACTGTAACATGAGACCCACATTATTGGATATATAGACTGTAACATGAGACCCACATTATTGGATATATAGACTAACATGAGACACACATTGGTTGCACAGGCTACAAGGATAACAACAAGTAGTGGATTGAGTGTTTAGTGCAGGGCTGTATAGAGATCGGTGCAGTCTGCAGCAGGGGGTGGAAACGATGGATCCAAAGTGCTGAGGTGCCAATAATAATAAATAAGAGGGGGCACATATAACAAGACCACAGGGAAGGCCCATCAGCAGAACAAAGGAGCTGAATGAACCTCACGATTTGCCCTTTTCCCCATTAATAAAGAGACATGATCTGAATGTCCCTTCCCCTCAGGCCTACTACTACTACTGCTCCTATTACTGTTCCTGGGTCTCGTCTTATCGTCCACTCGCACTCCCGACCAGCCCGGTCCTAATTAGCCACATAGCAACCACATTACCCCACGGAGTCCTCCCGTATAACCTGCCGCACTACCCCCTGCCCGTTCCACAGCCGCACTCACCTCCTCTTTGTTCCTCTCACAGGAACCAGCGCCGCTCTCTCAACTTCCGTTTCCGCATTTCCGCTACAGCCTCCGATACAGGCGGGCGGGTAGCGGTGCATTCTGGGAGATGTAGGACATTACAGTAAAATGGCGCTAAAGATTATTCCTCTTTGCTGAGGCAGCACTTAAACAACAACACACACACGTTACACATCCCAGTGACTTTTAATGATCATTTTGGTGTAAAAACGCGAGTTTATTTCAGAGATTTTGTGAGTGCAACACTGAACAGACTTGTCACATGGGATTGTTGGATTTGCAGTCACTGAAGAAAATGATTCTTTTGCGCTTGATAATTCCAGAGGCAAAGTGCATATTTATAATATGATTTTTCAGCCTGTACAGTGTTGTTCAGTTTGGTATAAACAGGTCATAAGTGGGAGTCAAAATAGGCCCTGGCTTTCCAAGTACACAGAGATCCAAACAGCCACCCACAGGCCACTCACTGCCAGTCAGGGCCTGAAGAGAAAGTGAGGTGCTGCAAGCTCCCCCATATTACTGTGTGTGTGGAAAGGAACCCCAGTGGCAGAAAAGCGCACTCTGTTTAGGGTGCGGAAGGAAAGGGGGTCCTTGTCAGGGCTCTGAAGAACAAAGCGTGCTCTTCTCAGGGCACGGAAAGCCAAAGGGAGTCCTTGTCAGGGCTCTGAACAAACTGCCACATAAGTGGGGTCCCCCCAGCCTCTCAGTGACCAAACTATATATAATAATATATGACATTGCTCCTGGCTGCTCCAGTCAAGTCTGGACTGGGAGTCAAAATAGGCCCTGGCTTTCCAGGTACACAGAGGCCCCACCAGCCCACTAAATAGTGATTGTCTGTGACATCTTACAGCAGCCCCTCTGCCATTTGCCTGAACCCACTCACTGCCAGTCAGGGCCTGAAGAGAAAGTGAGATGCTGCAAGCTCCCCCATATTACTGTGTGTGTGGAAAGGAACCCCAGTGGCAGAAAAGCGCACTCTGTTTAGGGTGCGGAAGGAAAGGGGGTCCTTGTCAGGGCTCTGAAGAACAAAGCGTGCTCTTCTCAGGGCACGGAAAGCCAAAGGGAGTCCTTCTCAGGGCTCTGAACAAACTGCCACATAATAGGGACCCCCCCAGCAGTTTACAGACCAAACTGTCTATAATATTATGTTGCTCCTGGCTGGCAGTGGAGGAGCAATTGCTGACAGAGCATGTAAAGCGATAGATCCAATATTATGGGCAGATATAGCAAACAAGCAGAGGTGCAGTAGCTGGATCCAAGTATGTGCCTCCTGTAATCCATTTTAGAAAATATTCTACATACATGCGCATTGGGTGGTGCCACAATACCCTGCTTTGTGCATTTAAGAGGGGTCAGAGGTAGACAGCATATGTTCTGTTGCATGTTTTGGAAAAACACAGTGTCATAAATAAATACATTGAATAACTTGATATCCCAAAGAATAGGATAGTAATGGGTGCACATCAGTGGGAATAGAGTGCCGTCTTCGCTCCATCTTAACCATGAGAAATAGAATAAAATTTTTTTAAAAAAATACTCATTTAGCAATATTTTTTATTTTCTTTACTTCTATTTAGATGTACCAAATACATCATTTGAAATGATATTTTGAAACTGTATATTGAATCTTCACCATCAGATTCAGCCATTATACAGGAACATTTTAACCCTGTAGTAAGTTGAGTATTGTAATGCTTATATTGATTCTCTCCTGGTCCACTTGGAATGCAACAAGAACAAGCTAAAATGCATCACTGGTGTTTACATCCCACTGAAATGCACTTTAAAATGAAATGAAGTACAAGCAATAATACATTGAAGTGAAATTACAGGATTCCGAATAGTCAAATATATATTGCATCCTGGCAAATGACTAAATCAAATTCTTGATTATGTTCATTCTTACCCCAACACATTCTGTTCACATAAATGGGTCCCCCAAAGCCCAAAGTATTTACTTACAGCAGGCTTGTGCCAGATTAAACATTTTAAAAAATTCTATTTTTGATTTTGGAATAAGGAAGGATTTTATTCCCCCTCTGAGGCAAATTGGAGAGGCTTCAGATGTTTTTTTTTGCCTTCCTCTGGATCAACTGGCAGTTAGGCAGATTAAAAAAAAAAAGATTTGAACTTGATGGACGTGCGTCATTTTTCAACCTTACTTACTATGTTACTATGTTATTATTTGTTACCTTGCTAAGAGCTCCGAAATTGGAGCTATTTGGAGATCTGAGCAGAAAATGTGAGGCGGTGTGTGTGTCCTTTACCTTTACTTTGAATCACCTTTTCCCTGAATAACAGTTCCAATAACTCTCTTCTTTGTAGCTTAGATGCTTCTAATAACAGATCCCACCTGGCAACTAATTATTTTATTACTTTTGCTCCCACCATCACCTAAGCTGCAAAAAATGTGCATAGCAGGATCACTGCCTGAAATATACATGACTGGCTTGCTCCCTTTATAGAATTCTTTTCCCCAAAATATATCAGTCACAGAGGAAAGGGGAGCAAGGAGAATTATATATGAAATTAAGCTAAAACAAAACTATGTTAACATTCCACTTCCTTCTATAGAGGAATATATGCATTTCCTTTGGTGTGATTTTTGCATAGCATGGATACATTCAAGTTTCATTTATAAATCAGAAATATACAGTATAGTGTATTGGTTGCTTTGCTCTAAAGGTAAGATTTGTTTCTCTTTGCACATAGAATAAAGGTAGCAGATTAAGGTCCTTGTCTTTTGTAGAGGTATCTCCCCCCTCCTTTAAAGATACCCTCTAACCTAGAGATATTAATAAACATTGCGTTGAGTGGGCTGTGATGGAGCCAGTAAAAAGTTATGCTGAATCAATAAAATATTCTGTCTACTAAACTGTATATCTTGAGCCCACTTATTTACTACTTGTGGAAAACTATGGGGTGTAAATGGTAGCTTTGTCATCAGAGTGGACAGAGGATAAAAGGGGGCTAAAGGAGAAGGATGTATACATGTGGAGGATTTTTACCAAATAACCATAAACCTACACTTTTTTGTTAAATAGTGTAACATGTATAGTATTACCACTTTTTGTTGCAGATACAAACATACTGTAGATCAAACTCTTTTCACCTTTTGACAGTATTGTGCACTTTGCCATGAAATCCATTTTGTCCATGAAGTTATCTTTGCATTTGCTGGAAGTAGCTCATGGGCTCATGGAGGGAATGCTACATGAGCGTCTCATTATCATCCGAACCTCTATGTCTTTTAAATTTTCCTCTTGCTTGAGACTGGCTTGAGAGCCCTTCTCATCAGCAGCAGCCATGTGAAGATCAAATCTCAAGGACATTGACTTCTTCCTAAGCTTTGGATTATCTTTAAAGAACGATCCCTCCCATTCTTTAATAACTTTGCCCACTTTGTCAGTTCTGTGAAAATAAGTTAGCAATATCAGCCCATTAGTACAAATAATTTACTGCAGCTTCTCCTGGCGAAAGGTAAATGTGAATCTGTGTAACTATGTGAACCACTCCTACTCCAAGAAGACAACAACACTGAGCTGTTATAACACACTGATATCATTAAAGTTCCTTTAAGGAAACCCTTAACTATCCATACTCATAGTATGACTTTTGCTATGGTATTTGTGGGTGTCTTTGCTGCATTAACAACCGAACCCTGAGCTGAAGAAATAAGTGCTGATATTTATTAGGAAATTATTTAAAATATTTTACTTTTTTTTTTTTTTAATATATTGGTTGCAAGTCCATCACATTAATTAACTTCATTGGCAGGGGACATAGAGGATCTAACCATGCCATGTAGGACAAGGTCTGAAGGTTTATGTGCTTATAAAGTGATGTGAGTGTGACCAGTATTCTTTACAACTAATGCATTGTCTTTGGTGAATTCATTTTGACCAGGGATTTGTAAAGACGAATACCCAACCCCAGAACCAAAACAGTTCCTTCTGACCTGAAGCTAAGATATTGTTTTGAATAAAAACTTACTGAAAAGTGCCGCTTGCTTCTAAACCTTCTTCCTCAATTTTTCCATTAAATATTGGCCACTTTTGTTTGAGTTCATTGTCGCTCTCAGCAATCTTGTCAACACTTGAGCCTGTAGGAAGGCATTTATTTGGGGTCAGTCAATGCTGTGAGGTTGCTCGTGAACATTGAAAAGGTTTAATTCTCTACTTAGTTTTGCCTTACTTTCATCATCCTCGCTGAACCAGCTCCCCGATTCCTCAATGCAGGTTTCACTCTGATTCTGTGAAGCCTCCTGATCAGCATCCGTCTCTGAATCCCAGCTGATACCTGCATTAACCAATTAGGTAAGAAACCTTTACTGTTATAGAGAAAATAGTTGATTACTTATGTCTATACAGTGCACAAAAGGGTATGTTATCCCATATTTGCTATGGCAGCTGCTGAAAGACATTGTCAGTATCTTAGGGCATACACACTCTGCTTAAAACATTTGAGACGTCACTTGGGTGGCCAGACAACTGCAACTTGGGACATCCACTTGGGTGGCCAGATAAGTGGCAGTTTTCAGGATACTCACCAGGAGGAAAGGCAAACGCTATTCTACTTGTGGATGGTTTTTTCTCTTGACATTTCCCAGCATCAGAACCAACCAATCTAAATGTAGAAAAATAAGAATATTTTTCATCTGACATTACAGAAACAACAGCTTCCAGGTTAAATCAAGGATTTGAGAATGTTCAATCACAGAGGGGGTTTTCAAACACAGACCGGTTTATCAAAATGTGTTGATATAACAGTTTATTTTCCAATGTGGAAACAAGTTATCACACTTCCTATATTTACTTCTTTCTTTTACAGAAAGAAATCTAAGTAGTGAGTGGTATTCACATGTAATCAACAAATTTGTGCAGTAAAATACGTGTGCATAGTGGCCCTTTACGGGGAAACATCTCTCCAGCACAAACCATGTTGCAAAACTGGAGAACAGTTACATTAAGTATCTAGTATAGGTCAATCTAAAAACAACTGGACTTGCTGAGTAATCAATGAAGACGTTTCACTACTCATCCGAGCAGCTTCTTCAGTTCAACTGAAGAAGCTGCTCGGATGAGTAGTGAAACGTCTTTATTGATTACTCAGCAAGTCCTTCTTCTCAGTTGAACTGAAGAAGCTGCTCGGATGAGTAGTGAAACGTTTTCATTGATTACGCAGCAAGTCCAGTTGTTTTTAGATTGACCTATACTAGATATACTATGACCTGGATGAATGAAAACCTTCATAGTCATGTTACATTAAGTACTTTTGCAGATAAATAACACAAAAATCTCTAAAAGGTGGCTGAAGATCCTAATTGCTTTGGGAATATATCTAAAATGTGTTTAGAAATAAATCTTATACATTAATGCAGTACGCAATACAGGTATTCTTACTTAAAATAAATTCACCTATTTTCTTCTCTCTCCAGTAGGGTTCGATAGGCTGAAATCTCGTACTCCAACTTCATATTGGTATTCAGGAGCATCTTATGCTTTTGTAGTTGGATTCTGATGCCTTGCCTCACCTCTTTCAGCTCTTGCTCCAAATCTACAATAACTGTAGCCAGATCTTTGAGTTGCTTCTGGTGTTGCTGTTTGGTAGCATGCAGTGTGTATTTCAAGCTCCTTTCCTTTAAAACAGCATAAATAAGAAAAACATTCTTAAATTAATACTGTCATTTCAAAATCATGATGGCTTTTATATAATGTATCTTTCCTTTGTAATGCTAAGTGTCAAGCTGTTAATAATAATTTGCTTGACTTTGCTCATGGTAAATCATCCTGGATGCATATTTAGACTGTTTCCAGGAAAACTCATTAGTAACTAGTTTGTCATCTCTTCATAAGAAAGCGCTGCATAGAATTATTTGTCAGTGTACCTGATAACTGCTATGGTTACAAAATGTAGCCTGGTCTATTTCATAACTAGTGTTTCTGGGTCCTTCATGACTACTCACACACTTCAATGCTTTGTAATATATACCAAAGCTTGGAGAGTGTCAATCTCTGCTTGAAGGCTTTTCCACTGTCGCCTGGCTTCATTCAGGTTGGCTCTGGCTTCTCTCAGCTCTTCTTCTTCCTTCTCCATTTTCATCTGTGCTTCTTCCTCTAACTGTAAATGACATAGACACTGCAGGCTGTAGGTTCTTTAGAGTACAGATTTGACGTATGCCTAGAATCTCATGTAAACGTGATAATCACAGAATAATAAAGGAACTCCTAATACAGTTAGAACTTAAAATGAAAGAAAATCAATAAGTAAAGACCTAAGTAATGTCATCATATTCTTTCTCACCAGTGAGAGCATCTCCTGATCATTAGGCTGTATGCCCAATCTGGTTTTTACATTTATTTCCTCAACCTAAAATTTGTTTACAATCACTTACTATGAAAATAATCTGTTTGAACAAAAGGTCAAATGGGCATTGGAGCAACTTTTTTTTAACTTGCCATTTTAAGCACAGTTCCAAGAGTACTACAACATAAACATATCTCAAAGTGATAAAAAGCTCCTATGAATATCTCCACAACCACATTCAACCGGACTTTGGTCAAGTGGTAGTTGTCTCTCAAGGGGCATTTTGTCTGCCATTGCCCTCAGGTGGAGATAATACGGTATTACTCAGAAGTATGATGGCAAGTGTAAAGTAGCCAGCACTGTTTTCAACCTAAAAGCAGTAGCAGGCCATGTTCCACGCACTGAAGCAAATAAAACAGCTACAGACCGTTGAAATGAAACTATCCCATGAATGGGAATGATAGGCATCTCACAACTCCATCTACTCCAGTACAGCTTTCTGGCCTTGGCCTAGTGCTGCTCCCATCATAAATGGTAGAGTGCCAGACACAGACTTACTGTATGAGTACATGTCCACAGAAGGTATTAGTTAAAGTAGACTGAAAACAACACAACAAGGATGAGCAACAAT
This sequence comes from Xenopus petersii, assembly GCA_038501925.1. NCBI lineage: Eukaryota > Metazoa > Chordata > Amphibia > Anura > Pipidae > Xenopus > Xenopus petersii. Next base: position 119,007,588 of record CM076689.1, read on the forward strand.
ATAGACCTGGTTCATATTTAGAGTATACTAGATTTAAAGGAGAAGGAAAGTCAGCTTGCACAAATGTTAGGCACCCCCAAGTGATTTTATTGACAAGACGGAAGAGCGATCTGTGGTGCTCACTTGTATAACTTCGGGCTAATGCAGTTTTCAGCTAATAGGAGCACTGGCCCAGGGTTTCAGGTAAGTCAATTCAATCATTTAGGGGTGCCTAACAATTGGCACCCCCAAGTACAGGATGCCTTTCCTTTAAACATAACTTTTTCTTCTTCTTATTTTCTTATTTTTGTGTGTGGGATTATTAGCCTCCCATTTCGGCCTCGTTACAGCATGCAAACAAAAAAAACCTTTACTGGTTGCTGCAGTAACTGAATTAGTATCAGAGAGCTATATAAAATTGCATAGAAACCAGACTAAGCCAAACTAAGGGAAGAAAGTACATAGCAATTACGGTGTTGTACCTGTATAACTGCTTTGGTAGCCTGTGGGCAAAGTACAGGTTTCCATTTGTGCCCCAGAGAGATGTGGGATGGGGCAGAGCTCAGCCTATTGTGACTCTGCAGCAGAGCAGGAGATGCTGCAGGACGGGTCGGCTTTACATTGTGCCTGTTACATTCCCCCGAGTAGCAAAACCGTACAAAATACTAGAGTAAACAGCTTTTTTTTGTGCAGAAACTTTTCATTTTAAGGCTCAGAACAAAGTCTCCCACACAAGGTCACTGGGTTGGAGCATCCAAACATCTAATACAAGTTAGCTGAGCATCGCAGGGTAAATGCCATACTCATCTCTCTTTTTATACCATCTAGCACTGCAAAGAGATACTCCAGGTGTAAATATAGTCTGAAGGCACAAAGACAATAGGGAACATGAACAAGGACGATGTAAATGTAATTTCAGTACTAGTATTAGAGGCAGCTACTGGGTTAATCTTCAGAAATACCAGGGGAAAAATGGCGCTATAGGACTTCGTTTTGACCAGAGAGACATTACTGCATGAAGACCACCTTATGATAAACCAATAAACCCAACATCCCATATCAATGGATTAGATTTAAAGCCTCATATCATTTATTTCTATGCATGGTGCTATCAAGCAGTATGGGGCGTTTGGGTTTAAGTCATAAATGTCCCACATCCTTTCTTAATGGATTTCTATTTAGGGCTGTCAGAAGTAGGGATTTTTTAAAAAAAAAATTAGGATGGACATATCCCAAGCAGAAGAGTCCAAGATCTGATGGTAGTCGGGGGACAAGGGAAACATGAACTCTTTTAGGAGAAGGATACATTAGAACATTATGGAAGATGACACCATAACAAATATAAAATAAGGCCGTATATTGCATCTGATGCAAGAAAGTGAACTTGCTGATAGGATCATCTGCTGCAATAGGCCAGAATTCAGCACCAGGCCTATTGATATTCAATAATGCAAATAGGCATTAATCCAGCCGATCATAAAAGTCCCAGGCTAGGGTGCATGCTGGGTGTATTGAGCTGGATGATCAGCATTTAGTAGTTTGATGCCCTCTGCAGTGGCACTCCCTCCCCAATATTTATTGCACTAAGGCAGCAGGAAAAAAGCTGAGTCAGGCAGAGGATGACTCTCATGCATTCCCCCCCCCCCCTGAGGTCTCCCTGGCCGAGTCAAATTGTTACCTGGGTGCTGGTTGAAAGGTCCAGAGACATCTGACTGCTGCTGATGAGGGATTCATAGTGTGTCCTGATCTCATTGAGGAGCTGGGACAGTTCCATCCTGCTCCCCTCCTCCACCACAACAAACTGAATCTCATCGATAGGGGGAATTAACTGCTGCACAGCCTGGACTGCCTGCAATTTATTAAGAGAGACAGAGACAGTGAAAACACAGCACCAACCACACATTCAAGTTAAACAGAAATATAATATAAACATTATATTTGAATATGCATATAACTTCTAGTCTAGGAAAAAATAAAATTGGACGATTAGTGCATTCTTTAAATCTCTCCACCAAGGACCTACTAATTGTATGTAAAACTTAAATATCTGGGGTCTTAAAGATCCCGAAAGTCACAAAACACCAAAGTCTACCCTTTTTTTTAAGGAAGTAAAAATAAAGTCTTGAAGTGGGCTATGGTGTATTTTTGTGTTATTAATTTTTTTCTTCCAAATGTTACAGCAGACTGGTGCAGAAAGTCTGTGTTGCCAACTGGCATTAAACCTCTAAACGAGGGTAGTGTCTTCTCGGTCTGTTATATAAATATTTAAGCAGCGGTTCTACATAATGGATTAAACACAGTTTTCTAGTAATATCATTCTTCGATGTCGTTGGGCATTTATCGGACATACCACAGTTTCTTGGACAAACTGGGTGGTTATGTGGTAGATTTAATTCAGTGTTGCTAAATGTACACGGCAGGGGCATAATTACCAGGGGAGCAGGGGGGTGTGACTGTCCCAGGACCCACACTCCTGGTGGGGGCCCCCTGGAAATAACCAGTGGCACAACTAATGGTCTAACTTGTAGGGCTTCCAACATTACAGACAGAGTCCAATGAAGTCCAGCAAGCCCTACAAGTTAGACCATTAGTTGTGCCACTGGTTATTTATACCTCAACACAATGTTTCCTAAGGCAAATTGAAGAAAACTTTGTATGGATTTTCACCTGGATCAGCTAAAATAGTAAAATAGGGTTTACTTGGGTAAATCATTCTCAACTATTATTTGACTTGTGGAGAAAGATTTGGTTTAGGCCTCATCTACTTCAAAACAAGGGTTGAGGCACATGAAAACATTGCCTTATAAGACACCTTGGGGTAAATTTATCAAAGAGTGAAGTTCTGCCACTAGAGTGAAATTCCGCCGCTCTCCATTCATTTCTATGGGATTTTGAAAGGCGTATTTATCAATGGGTGAAGTGAAAGTTCACCCTCTGATAAATACGCCTATAAAAATCCCATAGAAATGAATGGAGAGTGGCGGAATTTCACTCTAGTGGCGGAACTTCACTATTAACTTCACTCTTTGATAAATATACCCCCTTATGTTTCCAAGAATGTCTTTGACATCAAATACAGTACATATTCCTCCCAATATGTCCCCTAAGTGGCTCACTCCCAACACCCCATCCCTTGCATTGGCCCCAATAAGTGGGAGAGCCCAACAGTTGACAAATAGTGGCAAAGCCTCATTAGTTTTACTGCATTTCACCAAAGAGAGACTTCCATGAGGGTTATAAACCATTGACACATCTAGGGGCCAATTCACTATGGGTCGAATATCGAGGGTTAATTAACCCTCGATATTCGACTAGGAATTTAAATCCTTCGACTTCGAATATCGAAATCGAAGGATTTAGCGCAAAAAATGCAATTGATCGATCGAAGGATTTTTCATTCGATCGAACAATTAAATCCTTCGAATCGAACGATTTGAAGGATTTTAATCCAACGATCGAATGAATATCATTCAATCAGAAAAACTTGGGACCTTCCCCATAGGCTAACATTGACTTCGGTAACTTTTAGCTGCCGAACTAGGGGGTCGAAGTTTTTTTTAAAGAGACAGTATTTCGACTATCGAATGGTCGAATAGTCGAATGATTTTTAGTTCGAATCGTTCGATATTCGTAGTCGAAGGTCGAAGTAGCCCATTCGATGGTCGAAGTAGCCCAAAAAAACCTTCGAAATTCGAAGTTTTTTTAATTCGAACCCTTCACTCAAATTTAGTAAATCTGCCCCCTAGTGTGCCACTTGGAAATTCCAGCTATTTTATTTTCTTGCACAACAGGAATAATAAAGCTTGAAAATGAGCAGCAAGGAAGCTGCTTATATATATATATATATATATATATATATATATATATATATATATATATATATATATACTGTAAGGCTTCATTGTAGACATTGTTCTCTAATAAAGAGATGACTTTCATCTCATTTAAACTATGGGAAGTTGTAACTCTGTTCTACCAGATGTATTTGCTAATGTCCCCCTTTGGATATTTCATAAACAAATCCCTTACAAAATAAACCTGTAAAATTGTGGCAACTATTTCAAAACTGTTTTCAGGTTTGGTTTTTGTTCTTGGTTTTCAAGCGTCTGCAGGCTTTTTCATACAGACAGGGAAGCGGAGCTGCTGACAACATCAAAAATTCATTTTTCAGGTCACTTCCCAACATCAATGAATGGGCTGTTGTTTGGACTCTCTTTATATAAGGCAAGCATAGCAGATATTTAAAGAAGTCAGGGCCAACACATGGTTCTTGTTGTATAATACTGAGTGTTAGAGATCACCAGTAACAGAAAACTAGTTGCTATAGGGAGAACTAACAATGAGTCTCATGTTGTATGGCTGCAATTATGTTGGGAGAACACTCTCCCTGTACCTTGACGAAAACAAAGAAATAACTGGACTTACCTCTTGGTGACTCAGCTTCAAATCTTTGAGTTCAGCCATCTTGTCCTTTATTGCCAATTCTATATCTCCGACAGAAAGGTTGATTTCTACAAGCACTGATTCCACATGTTTCTTTTTATATAAAACATCTTTGTGCTCAAATTGCTCATGATATAGCCTGGAAAGGGATATATTATATACTTATGCTTAGGCAGAAGATTCCAATGACAGGAGCTTATATGTGGCAAAAAAGGGAATTTTCAGGAAATGAATTTGTTCAAGTCTGGTGGTTCACCCAATTTCAACCCATATGTATTGAGTTGAGCATAGCTGTAATATTCGTAGACTTAAGGCTCTTATTCATTAGCTGCTTCCCATTTATTCCAAGAGTAGAACTGGGATCAGGTACTTTTTTATAACAATGCTAGTTAGACTTTTTGGATGTTCCTTGTGATCCCTCAGCCCAGGAGCTATAGCTGATGGCTCCTTCTTTTTAACCTGGTATGTTAAAATGAATTATAAATGGGTAGGTCTATAAAATGTTTGTTCTATTGGCAAAGCCACAGGCAGAAGCCTACCTTTCCTTAAGAAGTGTAAGTTCCATGAGGTTATTGTCAATATCTAGGGAGATTTCGGCATTTTGCAGAGCTGTTTTCCTAATCTGCAAAAGAAAGACAGAGGTGTAATTAAGGGAGAGCATAGCCAAAAGTGATGGATTATTTCAAACGTTAATAGGCGGGATTGAGGTGCCAGGTATGATTCATGTCCTTTATAGCTTTCTGGCACCCAACAAAAGGATTACAAATAATTATCCTACTCATTACTAATAACAGACAGGGAGCTGTTTAACTGCATTATTAGCAAATCAATTTGTTACAAGTGAAAAGGGAAACATCACATGGGCACTGAGCTAAGTACAGTGTATACAGTTCTGCTGTGATCAAGGGTAACTTCTACCTAATGAGGATGAGCAGGTAGGTGACTGTGGAAAGGAGAGTTTCTTTCCTAGTTTGGGGCCCTAGTTTTAAACACTGGGCAAGTTTGCTCCTGGGCACCTACACCTTTCATTGTTCTACCTGCAGCTGAATTAAGGGATACTGTCATGGGAAAAAACATTTTTTTTTCAAAATGAACCAGTTAATAGTGCTACTCCAGCAGAAATCCATTTTTCAAAAAAGCAAATAGATTTTTTTATATTAAATTTTGAAATCTGACATGGGGCTAGACATTTTGTCAATTTCCCAGCTGCCCCAAGCCATGTGGCTTGTGCTCTCATAAACTTCAATCACTCTTTACTGCTGTACTGCAAGTTGGAGTGATATGAACCCCCTCCCTTTTCCCCCCAGCAGCCAAACAAAAGAACAATGGGAAGGTAACCAGATAACAGCTCCCTAACACAAGATAACAGCTGCCTGGTAGATATAAGAACAGCACTCAATAGTAAAATCCAGGTCCCACTGAGACACATTCAGTTACATTGAGAAGGAAAAACAGCAGCCTGCCAGAAAGCATTTCTCTCCTAAAGTGCAGGCACAAGTCACATGACTGGGGGCAGCTGAGAAATTGACAAAATGTCTAGCCCCATGTCAGATTTCAAAATTTAATCTTTTGAGAAATGGATTTCAGTGCAGAATTCTGCTGAAGTAGCACTATTAACTGATGCGTTTTGAAAAAAACATATTTTCCGATGACAGGATCCCTTTAATCAGTGGGTTGCTGCCCAATGTTTAGACATGAGTCCACTTTGTTGTGTTGCCCCTTGTATTGGAATTCTGCTCTTATTCTGCTCAGAGAAATGAGCTCTGTAATAAGCAGAACTTTAAAACAAGCAGGAACTCGCCTTTAGTTCTTTCAGGAGTAATATGGGTCACTGATTCAGTACCAAAATGTTCCATGTCCCCAAGATCAAGATGAATGGCTGGGGTTGGATCAGCTGGTGTTTGATGGCAGACGACAGCCATCCATTCATTTCTTTGGGATTTTTAAAGGTGTATTTATCAAATGGTGAGCTTTCACTTTCACCCTTTGATAAATACGCCTTTAAAAAACCCCACAGAAATGAATGGAGAGAGGCGATATTTCACTCTAGCGTGATCTCTAACTTCACTCTTTGATAAATGTACCCCTTTGTCTGTTGCTGTTGAGCCCCACAGTCGAGGCCGTGTGCCTTACAATCCTAAAGTTCGTGTAGGCCTTAGCCTTTAATTCGTTTGTTTGGTTTCAGACAAAGTTCTTTAGGGGTTCCTTTGTGTATTGTGCTCAATGTTGCGCCAGTACTCCAGCAATCAAAAATGAAGGGGCTCCATACTACTCCATAAGTTAGCAGGACCCACCCCCTCCTGGAGTGCACCCATTATTAACCCATCGGTTACCAGGGTTCTGGGAGGAGGACCATGCCAAACAGTAGAATGGTCATGGCCATGATCCACTGAATCACAACCAATTCCACTAAAACCCCACTCATGATCCGCTCATTCCCCACCCCATTCACAGCCCTTGAACCATACTTTTATAATGTCTCCTGGAGACCTTTCTGCCATCAGACCTCCCCCCCGATGGTGGTCCTGATTGCAGGTAAAAAACATGGTGGATTGTGCAGATTGGTGTACTACGCACTGCTTTAAATAATGTGTCGTACATGTTAGTTCTCTCTAGATACTAGGGATGCACCAAATCTAGGATTCGGTTCGGGATTCGGCCTTTTTCAGCAGGATTCGGATTCGACCGAATCCTTCTGTCCGGCCGAACCGAATCCGAATCCTAATTTGCATATGCTAATTAGGGGTGTTGCGGGAAATCACGTGACTTTTTGTCACAAAACAAGGAAATAAAAATGTTTTCCCTTCCCACCCCTAATTTGCATATGCAAATTAGGATTCGATTCGGTATTCGGCCGAATCCTTCGTGAAGGATTCGGGGGTTCGGCCGAATCCAAAATAGTGGATTCGGTGCATCCCTACTAGATACACCCTGTTTTGCTGCGTCACTGTGGAACAAAAAAATATCCAAAATATGTCATAATAATAATGATAGGGAACAACTGAACTTACTGACTGCAGAAGATCATTGCTCTCCTTTTCTCTTTTTTGCCAGTCATAACCCACAGGGGCAAATTCTTTCACTCGTCCTTCAATCTTCTTTTGCAACACGTGATTGGACTTTTCCAGGTCGCAGCAGTGTTTCATGAAATCGGCCAGTCTGTCATTGAGATTCCTCATTGTGCCCTTGGGGTCAGAAATTGGGAAATCAGGATTCCATTCGAGAATGAAGTCCTCCATCGTGAAATCCACGTAGACTTTATCATGCACTACTCAGACGACTGGGAGCCTGGAAAGGAATATTTCCCATTGTCACTATTTTTTCCATATTTGTGCTGTATGATATAAGCACTGTATAAAACATTGGATTATAACTCACAACGAGGGTATGATACTTGCAAAATGAACATCAGCTATGGTCCTATGGAAGTTCTTCATTAAGTCATGGAGTAATGTGATATAAATAATTTAAGAAAACATGCAGAGGACTTTCCTTTACATTTAGGAGGTGACGAAGGAGGAAATAAATAAAGGAAATGTAGAGAGAGAGAGAGTAAGAGAGCTCAGGACAGGGGGGCAGAATATCCAGAACTCCTACCTACTACATGCTGAAGCTCCCTGGGGCTTGCCAATCCCGACCAAATGCCTTTAATACTCCCAGAACCCCACTCTAGCGTGCCTGGGAGTTTGCGTCTAGTGAGCGAGCTATTGATTAAACACAGCCAGAAGGCAACAGAGGGAGGGGCAGGGAGTTTCCTTGTAACCCTTTTACCTTATTGGCATGGAACTTTCCCAAAGCCTTGCTGTGTAATGTCATGTAAGCTTAATTCCTTCAAATTCCAATCAAATATATAAAAAAAAATATAACGCATTTTCAGGGTTTTATAGAAATGAAAAGAAGTAAAACCCCTCTCTATTCAATTGACCACCAATTAAAGAAAATTCAAGTATTAGTGCAGCAGTGTCAGAGTTTATTAACAGTTTCGTTAAAGGTTACTAACCCAGTGTTGCTTCAATTATTGGGCAGCCATTGCTGGGTTACCCAATAAAGTGCTATGTGCTAGGTGCTAATAATTCATCAGCAATTAAAAATCATGTAACAGGATTAATTAATATTGTGCTATAAAGTGCTAGTGCTTCAAATGAAATTAAGAAGTTGACTTAAATAACCAGGATTAAATTGACCCAGGTGAGATTAAAGTTAATTCATTATTATATATCACACATTAAAACCCATTCATTATAGAAGATTGTAAATAACTGATTAACTGTTAAAAAGTAAACTTTACTAAATTCATTAAAATTGCTGCAAATCAATTAAGGTAATCTTTGAGGACTGCATAAAAATTGGTGAGTAATAATTAATCCATACACCCCCGTTAAAGTTATTGGGTGTTAAAAAACGTTTGCATAAAATTATTCAAAGGAGACCAGCATTGAAAGAGAAAGGAGGAATAGGAAAATTGTTAGAGGTGGAGAAGTCCCAAGTTCTAGCTGCCTGTATTTTTCTAAGTCTGGGACCCCACACGGAGGAGAAAGTAGGTCACTGGGGACTGTAGTCTCGATTTTACCTTGCTATCTTATAATTCGGAGAGCTAATCTTCCCTATAAAACTACAAATCCCACAGTGCCATTGGATAACAGGTAAGATTTTAAAAGAAGAATCAATGCGGTCGCAAAGGTTTAAAATCAATAGGAAATTATTTTGCAATAGTAAAAATAAGGAAAGCGCCCAGGAGACTTCACAAAAAGCGCTTCCCAGTGTGCCAACACGTGTTTCGCCTGCTGGCTTTGTCAAGGCAAAATCTAAAAGTGACTCGTTTGGTGTGGTATACGCTATATTGATGATATCCTGATCCTATGGTCTGGCACGGAACAGGAAGCTCTGGAATTTATAGACAAGCTCAATATTAATAAACTCAATATCAAACTGACTGTGAATATCTCTAAACAAATGGTTTCCTTCCTGGACCTATCAATTATGATAACAGAGGAGGGCAAATTGACTACTGACAACTACAGAAAAGAGACAGCCACTAATTCCTTGCTAAGTTTCTCTAGTCATCATCTGTATTCTGTGAAAAAATCACTCCCTATAGGGGAATTTTTAAGACTAAAACGGAACTGTTCCTCTCATGTTCTCTTTAAAGAACAAGCGGTACTACTTAAAAACAGATTAAAACAAAGGGGATACTCCGGTAAACTCATAAAGAGATACAGTTTCTGTATGCTACAGACGTAGCCCTAATCTGAAAGACCTACTATGGAGAAGTCACTTCCAGACACCCAGCAGACCCAATATCATTAAGGGCTGCTTCCCCTGTGGAAATTGCAATATGTGTGATCACATGATCAAAAGCACAAAATTCAGTGATAGATTTAACATTAATCATACAATCAAGGATTACATTAATTGCAGAACCAAGGGAGTAATTTATGTACTGGAGTGCCCTTGTAAGAAACAATACGCTGGGATGACAACACAGATGCTCAAACTCAGAATACAACAACATTGCAGTTCAATCAGAAATGCGGATAAAATAGGTAAATCAGATAAAATATTATCCACTGTTGCAAGTCATTTCAAACAATTTCACAATATGAACCCCTCCAATGTCAAATTTTGGGCTATAGAACAGATCCAATTGGGAATCAGAGGGGGTGATCTGGAACAAGAATTACTCAAACGGGAAACACATTGGATTTTCAAATTAAATTCAGTTTCACCCAATGGGATCAATGAAACTATACTATTTAATGCTTTTCTTTAATAATCATGATTTAGGTATTTGGTTTAACATATCAATTCCTTCTAATAGTAGACACTATTCCACTAACATTTTATTTAAATAATCTTGGTAATAAATAATAATAAGTTTTACTAACATCTCTTCCTCAATAAATACTGGTGGTTGTTATAGATACTAGTGAGTTATATATCGATTTAACCAAATACATCTGAAATGTGACCGTCGCTTAGCAACGATATACACATATCTTCCCCAATGTAACTCTCGCGAGATCTCATCGCGAGATCCCATTTCCAAGTACTGCGAGATCTCATCGTGAGATCCCATTTCCAAGTATCGCGAGATCTCATCGTGAGATCCCATTTCCAAGTATCGCGAGACTTTGTATTCAGGAAGTGATAAAGATACCACACCAAACGAGTCACTTTTAGATTTTGCCTTGACAAAGCCAGCAGGCGTAACACGTGTTGGCACACTGGGAAGCGCTTTTTGTGAAGTCTCCTGGGCGCTTTCCTTATTTTTACTATTGCAAAATAATTTCCTATTGATTTTAAACCTTTGCGACCGCATTGATTCTTCTTTTAAAATCTTACCTGTTATCCAATGGCACTGTGGGATTTGTAGTTTTATAGGGAAGATTAGCTCTCCGAATTATAAGATAGCAAGGTAAAATCGAGACTACAGTCCCCAGTGACCTACTTTCTCCTCCGTGTGGGGTCCCAGACTTAGAAAAATACAGGCAGCTAGAACTTGGGACTTCTCCACCTCTAACAATTTTCCTATTCCTCCTTTCTCTTTCAATGCTGGTCTCCTTTGAATAATTTTATGCAAACGTTTTTTAACACCCTATAGCTTTAACGGGGGTGTATGGATTAATTATTACTCACCAATTTTTATGCAGTCCTCAAAGATTACCTTAATTGATTTGCAGCAATTTTAATGAATTTAGTAAAGTTTACTTTTTAACAGTTAATCAGTTATTTACAATCTTCTATAATGAATGGGTTTTAATGTGTGATATATAATAATGAATTAACTTTAATCTCACCTGGGTCAATTTAAGTCAACTTCTTAATTTCATTGGAAGCACTAGCACTTTATAGCACAATATTAATTAATCCTGTTACATGATTTCTAATTGCTGATGAATTATTAGCACCTAGCACATAGCACTTTATTGGGTAACCCAGCAATGGCTGCCCAATAATTGAAGCAACACTGGGTTAGTAACCTTTAACGAAACTGTTAATAAACTTTGACACTGCTGCACTAATACTTGAATTTTCTTTAATTGGTGGTCAATTGAATAGAGAGGGGTTTTACTTCTTTTCATTTCTATAACACATTATTTTGGTAATCACACCTCTTTCGTTCGGAAAACGTATTGCTTTTTTAGGAAGGTACACTGAACAATTCTTTCTTTATGCATTTTCAGGGTTTGTCATTAATAGGATTGAGCTTCTTGTTTTAATTGTTTACACTCGTCTTCTGTTAAAGGGGTCATAAATGTTCTATAAGTGCGATGTTTCATCCAGATATTGCTGGACTACTACGCTCCAGTGTGTTGGTAGGATGTAGGCAGGGATGGCTTCTTAAAGGAGAAGGAAAGCTACGGAAGCATTTTATTGCCAATAGATTAGCTGCAATAGTACAAGCTAGAATGCTATATTTATTCTGTAGAATGTTTTACCATACCTGAGTAAAAAGCTCTAGAAACTCTCTGTTTGTTTAGAATAGGAGCTGCAGTATTAATGTGGTGTGACATCACTTCCTGCCTGAGTCTCTCCCTGCTCTGGGCTCAGATTACAGCAGAGAAGGGGGGGGAGAAAGAGGAGCAAACTGAGCATGCTCTTGCCCAGGGCAATGAAGTTTAAGCTGAAGGCAGGAAGTCTGATACAGAAGCCCATGTGTACACAATAGAAGGAAAGAAATGCAGTGTTTCTTTTGACAGGAGACTCAGAGCAGCATTACTTTGGGAGTTTACTGGTATATTTAGGTGGACCTTTCTGATAAGGCTTACTTAGTATTAACCTTTCCTTCTCCTTTAAAGGAGAAGGAAAGGTCTTTTTACTTGGGGGTGCCAAAAGTTAGGCCCCCAAGTGATCGCATGTACATACCTGAAACCCCAGGTTGGTGCACCTATCCGTGAAAACTGCACCAGCCCGGGATTAAATAATAGGCAAAATGATGATCTATTCATCACATTCAATACTCTGCTCCTTTAAGCTGTTCCTGCCTGCTTTGTTTACTCCAGGCTCCCTGTTTATTGTTCCTGCAATCATACCTGGGGAATAAAACACTTTCATAGCCCTGAACACCCAAACAGCACTAAAAATATCAATATTGATCAAATCCCCTTTCCTGGAAGTGGCAATGACATTTTCCAGGAAGATCGTTCACCTAAAAAATCTGATCAATTCATAACAAATCCATTTCATTGGTTGCGGATGTTGCAGTAAAAAGTAATTATGGTCGTTATTGACGCTTGCAATCGATTGTTCAGAACCAACAGTAAAGCTGCCCCTGTGTTGCATGAAGACTCTTTATTTTTAACATATGGAAGTCTCACATTATTCTGCTAGAGGAACACTGTCATAATCTTACAACACTCACTGTGTATCAGCATTTCCGCAAACACAGACATTCTTTTGCATAATTGTCCTTTATGTTTTAAGGCATCAGAATGTCTATCACGCCGCATGGAATGACAAAAATGCAGAGCACTGCAACCCAAACTCACAAATACAAAATGATTATTAGACTAGTCCCAAGTCACATTCAGTTTGTTGTTGGTACTGTGAGTTGCGTGCAATGGGTATCTGCCTGCCTTTGCAATTACACAATAAAAATATTTGTGTTTCAAGCTATGCCACTGGTACCTTGCCTGGTCAGGTTATCCAGTACTTATGATTTTTTTCTCCACTGTGTTTCAATATGTGATGTTGTTCACTTTTTTCTGCAGCTGTTCTACTACAGGAGTAGTAACAAAATCCCCAGAATGGCCAAGCTAAACTCACGAAGGAAAGTCTAGAAACAAATGTCTTATTGGTTCCTCTTAGTTCCCTCAGGTTACTCAGGGAAGCTCCAGGCCCAACTAGGAGTACTTTAATAGGTTAGTGCCTTTGAGGTCCACCATTTGGCCAAGTAACCACTGAACAATGGTTGACCAAGTCCACCATTGGACTTCTCTTAACCAATATATAGTCATATAATTCCAAGAGTAATCAGCATGCAGCACAACGCTTACCTGAGACTGGGCTCCCCTCTGTCAAGTTTTAGGCCTGTCTATGGTAACACAAAGGAGCCTGTGCTATACATATATACTGCATCAAACCAAGTTAGTATTCATGACTCCACAGAAAGAAAGAGATAAGGCAAATGTAGATTATTTGAAGAAGGACATCACTGTACCTGACTGAACCCAAGCTACTGTATAATGATAATGCTTTATGGTCACACAAGAATTTTGTTGAACAAAAGATACAGGGCAACATGCAAAATTCGAATTTCAATCTTACATGTAAAGGTGGCCATAGAAGCACTGATAATATCATATGAAACAAATTTTCGTACAATATTCGGTGCGTGTATGGTGGGAGACGAGCCGACCGGTATCGGCAGACAAAATGAATATCAGTTGGCTTGTTGATCGGGCTGGCTGGAAGTTTTGATCAGGCTCCTTTGAAGGCACCCAAACATCTGCCACTGTTAGTGCTGAATCAGCAGATACAGGTAGATTTCTATTGTTTCTACCTGCATTTCTACCTGTATATCTGACGATTCAGGGCTACATGTGTGTATTAAAATGAATGATGTTTCTTTTCCAGGAAAGATCTTAATAGTAACGTCTATGGCCACCTTAAGGCAACAGCTTTTAAAAAGTCTGAAGGTCCTGCCCAGTCTATCATTATCCCTACAAACCCAAACTTATAACTTTTATAGCCTTCGTTACTTCCAGAATTGTTTTAAGTTCTATGTTTCGAGTTGTCTCCAGTTTATATAATCATAGGCATATGCTTATTTTCTGGGCTACAACGAACAAATGGAAAGTGTGCTGATACCTTAACATGGCTCTAGCCAAGCTGTTGTGCTTGAGTAAGGTCATATAATAGTGCTACTAGGAGCTGCTGAGCAGATCATCTAATACAAAGTCAACAATGACTCATTTAGAAACCAAACACCTGGAGCATCTTGGGAAAATTAGTCAGTATTTCTAATCTTAGAACTGCAGGTTTTAGTCAGACTAACTGCAATAGGATTATGGTACCTGATACAATTAAGACTTACTAGTGAAAGCTTTTGGGTGTCTTATCTGTCTCTAGGACTTATTCGTAATAATTCCTATACTCCAATTTCTAGCCAGTTTCCAGTTGTGTAATTAGAAGTCGCTGGGCCGAGCAGCACATTGGGGCCTCCCAAAACTCTTTGAGAAGGTAGCCTGTTTTGCAAATCATATTGAAACTGTCATACAGTTTGCACCCCACATTGTTAAAGGGATTCTGTCATGATGTTTATGATGTAATTTTTAATTGATAAATTACACTGCTTACACTGCAAATAATTAATTCCTAAGCCAGCAAGTGTATTTTTCTCAAGTTGTAATATTGGTGTGTAGGTCGCCATCTCGAGTCATTTTCAAAAAGTCAGAATCCGAAAATCCGGCATCTCAGACCTGCCGAGGTTGTATATAAGTCAATGGGAGAGGTCCCTATTCTATTTGGAAGTTTCTGTGGTCTTTGCTGGAACTCTTTTTGGGCAAAAATCCGAAAAAAATGTTTGACTTTTTGGGAAAAGGCCCGATTAAACATACGATTCAGGAAAAAACTCCAAAAAAATCATAGGACTAAGGTTTTCGCTCGATTTTATTTTAAATTGAGCTTTTTAAATAACAAATAAGGTCAAATTGTGGATTCTAGTTTGGTCTGCACAGCCACAATAGCAACGTATTTATCACACTGTATATTTGTGTTTGTTCTGGAATACTCAACGCCCAACCCTTGTTTGCTATTGTTACTCTGAACCTCCATAGACACAGATAAGAGACGGCCGCAGTACTTACCGATATCCCGGTTCCAATGCAAAAGCTGAGTATTATTATAGGATCCTGCGATGTGATAATTCCCTTTCAGTCAGAGCGGGAGGTGAAGGCATTTCTTCTAAGCACTGCCACGCTGGACATTATGGAAAGTTTAACCTTCCTGAGAATGCAGATTATAAATGTGTACACTTAAATAAGAATGTGGCTCATCTGGTTTTCAGCCGGTTTTAAATCCTATTGCACTTTTTTCCGGGGGAATATTATATTAGAGCAGGTGGCATGTTTTCTTAGTCTATCTTGGCCTCTATAAGCAAGAGCCAAAGCTTTATTTACAAACAACAAAAATATATAAAACGGCGAAATAAAAAATAATAATTGAGCAAAAAACATAAATAATACACACACATTTTGGAATGCTTTCCAAAACTAAGAATGGCCCCCCTTTCACAACAACATTGGATGGGCAAGTGAGATGGGGCATTCATAGTAGCACCTTTCTGGAGACCAGATTCACTAAAGGGCGAACTGTCGCCAGCAACCGCTTCACAAACATCGCACCACTTCACCAGCCGCAAATTCACTACCACTACGCTAATCCACTAATATGCGAAGTTGCTCCTAACGTTGGTGACTTTTCGCTAACGTTCCTTCAGTAGTGCGAGCACTTCATAGCGAAGATGCGCCAGCGTTCGTTTGTGCCTACCGAAAATTTGCTAGTGATCTTGCATTTAGGTCAATATGCATAGGGCGGGTAATTTAAATTTGTATGGAGGTATTTATTATAAATGTTGGTGCAAATGCTTGAAGTTACCACTTTTTATTACACACGTCCAGGGAACCTTAATAAAGACAAGAGAATTAATATAATGCCCTACCCATGAGCCCACTGTAAAATTAATGTTCCCTATGTTATGAAATGTGTGGAGAAAACCGGTTACCCAAAAAAAGTCTAAGTTAGGACTTTTGCAGCCAATCCAGCTTAAAAAGGAAAAGTCGCCAGCATTTTTTTGGACTTTATTGCATCTTCAGGACACAGGATATGATTTAAGTGACAGAAGATTGAGGAAGATTTTGCTTCTTTTTAGCACTTTGCCTGGTCTGAGGTGGCAAAGTCAAATCTGGCAAAATAGGTTACGTTCAGTAAAATCCGAACTTTAGTGAATTTGCAGAGTAACAATTGTTCGCCAGAGCGAAAAGTCGCCTGGCGATATAGTGCGAATAAATGCTAGCGACTGTCCCATTGCTAGTGAATTGGCGCCACCACCTATTAGTGAATAGGCGATGTCCCTGCAGGTGGCAACGCTGATAAAAAGTCGCTAGCCACTTAGCCCTTTAGTGAATCTGCCCCCATATATTGTACCCCGGGAGTTTTCCTGGTATCCCGTTTCAATGCTTTGACACTGGCCTTTCTCCCCATGCTCCATTCCTAGTTGGATCCTTGTTCCTGCACCTTGCCTGCACCCTGCTACAAAGCCACCAAACCTCATGAATGTAGGCAAACAAATACTTTATTCACACCAATATTATTGAATCACACCCAAGTCACCGTGTACACAACTTAGCAAAAACCCCGAATAATGCTGGAATCCTGGAAGAAGGCTGGATTGCGGTTAAAAAAACATACCAGTCAACTTATCCTGACAATTGCCTTAATTATATCTGACCTGTATAGTGTGGTTGAGTATAAACTCATCATGTATGGGCCCTTCTTCTGCAGCTGTCTCATTTATCCCATTGTCAGTGAAGTTTCAGCTTTATATTTTAACTAGAATGATTGATTAGAATGGCATGTAATGACCTAGTAAATGAATGGTTTTAAAATATTTCTTTGGCTAATGAGGATAATTGCAGAACTTTAGCAACAGACGTGCCAAGGTTACATCATCGGTTTCCTTCCCTCCAGGATAATCTACATTGACTAAATACTAAATAATACCTCTGTCATTACAAGAGGATGGCTTTCAGGGAAGGACAGCAGAATTCCAGACAAAGCTTTGCATGGCTTATAGCATACCTTGCTTTCCTTGGTGAAGGATCAGTAATAACATTGCTGCTATAGTTCTACGTTTAATGAGCTAAGTGTTATATCTTAATCACTTTAGAGTCATCGGGAGAAGTCCAAAGCCTGGCAGAGGCATAGTAGGTGTTGAGGTTGTTGTCCAACCCCAAAATGTCTTTGTTTTAAACTACAATTCCCAGCATAATCATCAAAATCTGAAGTCTTGAAAGTTGTCAATCCCCCCACTTTAACCAGGGGTCCCTCTGATGCAGGGGTTTTGGAAAATAATATCGTGGGAATGCCACTGTCCCCTACACTGTCCCTGACAATGGCCTGCTGTTCTTTAGCTTACCCCCCTAAGTGCAAGTTCATCAGGTGCCTGAGCCAGAGACATTGCACTCTAATTGTGACCATATCATTCATTTAAGCTACAGACAAAAGCACATGCATAGGGGTTTATAACATAGTTAATACACTTGCTAATAAGCAAGTCATAACAGAAGTGTTGAATGAATTATTTACTTAATCACACAGAGATATATGGCCACAACCCTTGGTTGTTACACATTATACAACATTAACACATATATTAGCCCCGAAAAACACAGTCAGAAAAGCTTTTATGGAAACATGAATTTCCTCAGTACCAGAACCTTACACTCATAATAGGCAAGAATTATAGCCATTATTTTCATCTTTATGTCATCGTATCTCATTGCCTATGAGACGGGATATGTATTACGCACCTTTTAATATGCGCAGAATGAGTGTCACATATGGCTTTTGTAAAAACGCAATATTGTAGATTTGGTTATTTTTGAGTATTGGTTCATAAGATTTTAGTAGTGTCCACCATCAAATTGAAATCAGCCCATTACTGGTTTATTGATTGATTATTGTTCTGAGACCTTCTTAGATGTGTGTCCTTCAGATTTCTAAGGCTACATCACAAGTTTCCAGATAAAGGAACTCATTTCCATACCATTATTTTTAAATCAACAACAAAAGGAACCCCATGAAACCAATATTCAATATTATCAGAGTCAGAACAATATTATTTCATGCTGACTTGCTTTTATGCTGCCTTTTTTTTTGTGAGTGGTCTTCAAGGCATGTCATGAAAACTAGAGCCAAACAAATTGGTGACTTCTAAAAAAGACTTTACTTTAGGGGTCATTGCAGAGCACTACAGAGTGCACAATAAGTGCTCATTCAGCAAGCACTTCTTTCCTCTGCCTGTTTGCAATCTAGTGTAAGGACATGTATCTGTTTGTTCCATAACTTGTGTGTCTGAATGACCCATTGCTCCTGTTTATCTCTAGTTACTTATGTTAGGTTCCATGCATGGTGGTACTCATTGCATTGCATGTACAATGAGACCCCTGGACCTAAAGTCACTTGTTATTGTTCATTAGAATGTTGGCTACCTAGCAATAGTCTAAGAACTTCAATACTTATGTTAGATTCCATTCATGGTGGTACTTGTTGCATTGCATGTACAATGAGACCCCTGGACCTACAGTCACTTTTTATTGTTCATTAGAATGTTGGCTACCTAGCAATAGTCTAAGAACTGCAATACTTATGTTAGATTCCATTCATGGTGGTACTTGTTTCATTGCATGTACAATGAGACCCCTGGACCTACAGTCACTTGTTATTGTTCATTAGAATGTTGGCTACCTAGCAATAGTCTAAGAACTGCAATACTTATGTTAGATTCCATTCATGGTGGTACTTGTTGCATTACATGTACAATGAGACCCCTGGACCTACAGTCACTTTTTATTGTTCATTAGAATGTTGGCTACCTAGCAATGGTCTAAGAACTGCAATATGCAAAACTCTGATCATTAGAATTCAAGAATTCACATAAACGGCAACTTTGCTTCAAAGGGAAAGTTTATTTTAAAGGCAGACACCAGAGATGGACGTGTATAATTCTTGGAAGAGTAAATACTGTAGATAATGTAGCAGGAAAGAGAAGTGATGATGTCAGGAGGCTACCGTGCTTCAGAAAGTTAAAGCCAGCTTTTAAAGGTCAGATCCGTGTTGCATATACTGGTGAATTACTCCTTCCTTTCTGTGACTTGTTGAGATACAACTTTTCCATTAACGAAGTCTTCAACGATGGTTTTGATTACTCGGGTTTTACATGGTTCTGTAAATCCAATTGAAAACATCATTAATTCATGAAGAGTAGTGTATTGTAATGTAGGTTGTCTACACGGGACATTGGGGGGCTACACAGTTAAAACCTGCTTCTCAAAAACTAATATTTTAACCATAACATACCTTTTGGACATGGAGATGGATAGGATTTAATGCTGAAAAAAAAACAAAGACATTTGTAAAACTTTTGGAAAATAGCAAGAAGTAACAAGCTGGCAACTAGCCTTAAAATAATGGCATTTATTCCCACATCTAAACCACACAGTTGTTAATTTATGCAAGTACTGCATATAGCATATATACTGTATATATTATTTTCACTATGGATTTGCCTAATGGAAAGATTAAGAACTGAATGTATATTTTCCTTTTGTTTCTTCATAAACGGTTGGCTTTAGTATGCTCTTCAATAGCTTGGCCTCTATGGTGTTATATTATCATTAGAAGAAACCAGAAGAGAACATGACCAGTCCCTGGTCAAATATTATGTATGTATCCACTCCTTGATAAATATACATACACTAGACAAGATAATGGATGGAAGATAGCAGAGAATGGATGATGCCTGGCCAATGAATTCTGCATTATTGTCAAGATTCCTTATGATTCCTACTCACCATGGCTCTCCATCAAGCAAGCGGCGATAGGTTTCTATTTCCATTTCCAGTCTGGTCTTGATGTCTAGGAGCTGCTCATACTCTATGCTTTGTCTTTCCATGTCAGTCCTGACTTCACATAGTTGTTGTTCAAGGGAGCTGATCTTTGCTTGGATTTTGGCAAGCTGAGCGCAGTAGTTCCCTTCAGTTTCAGCCAAAGAGCATTCCAGTGTTTTTTTCTAAAATGGGAAACCAGAACTTTTTTTTAAATATATCTTACATTCTTAAGGGAGCTTTAGGCTTTCTAAACTGACCAGTTTACATCCACAAGTTAATACTGTGGTATTTTCTGTTTTAGTTGTTAAGAAACCAAACATTTCCACCTTCTCCTTCGGTACTAACAGTATATCATATATTTACATTTTGGAAATTGACTCAAATTCCTTTTACTTCTTTAATGGTTCTCCCTTACCATAGCCAGGGCAGCTTGCAGGTCTATCTCTAGGGCTTGGAGGGTTCGCTTCAGATCTGTGATCTCAGTTTTGCTGCACTGAACCTGTTCGGCACCAGATGATATTTCTTGTTTGAGTGCTTTACTCTGAAACAGATACATAAAAAAACAAAAAACAAATGAATCCTTCCATATCAACCCAGGAACTACTTTTTGAAATGTTCAACTATGAGTTTTACCGCTTCATTGAATCGAGCCTCTGCCTCTTTACGGTTCTTCTCTGCCAAATCTTCATAATCTGCTCTCATATCATTTAGAAGTTTTGTAAGGTCGGTTCCTGGTGCAGCCTTCATTTCCACACTGAGGTGTCCTGTGGCACCCTGGTAACTCTTCATCTCCTGAAATATATGGGAGAAATAAGCCATTAAGCATGAACAAAAACTTGATTCAAATTACAGCAAAAAGCAAACTGCAACTTTTAGCATTTCATTTGAGACCTATTGTATAAAAATAAAATGTGCATGAGCTGGCAAACAGAAACTAGGTAGGGACAATACATATTTCTTAACAGATGTATTTAAGAAGGGCAATTAATGTGAGTTACCTCCTCATGGTTTTTCTTGAGACAAACAATTTCCTCTGTTAAGCTTTCAATCTGAGACTCCAAGTCGCATTTGGCAAGATTCAATTCATCTAGAACTTTGCGGAGGCCACTGATATCGGCTTCTACACCATGGCGGAGGCAAAGCTCGTTCTCGTACCTTCAGAGAAGCCCAATGTTATTGTAAATGCTTATATTGTGTTGATACATGCAAACAGACAAGCATTGGGCAACCTATGAACGCAGCATCAACTTACTTCAGCTTGAAGTCATCAGCAGCAAGGCGTGCATTGTCAATCTGGAGAATGACCCGAGCATTTTCTACACTGGCACACTGAATCTACATGTGAGAAAAATACCAAATTATAGAGTCCCTTCTGGCAGGCACTCACATTCTCAAATCTAACATGCTTCCCCAAACAGTATGATCATGAAAGATAGAGTAAAATAAAGTCACTGAGTTTGATACATCTGAAATGATTCCAGTATTCCCAATGAGAGACAATAAAAGGTGATTAAAATGGCAGATTTATTAAATATACATTTGATTTTTTTAAGATTCAAGCTGAAAATGACTTATACGTGTTTAAAGTGCCATACCTGCTTTTTTAGATCATCAATAATATGGTAATATTTGCTGTAATCCCTGTCAGGCATACAAGCATTCCGGTGCTTCTCATACCAATCTCTAATTTTGCACTCAAGGTCGGAGTTGGCTTCCTCCAGATCCCGCACTTTGTTGAGGTATGCAGCCAGACGATCATTTAGATTCTGCATGGTTTCCTTCTCCCCACCAGCAAGGAGGCCCTCTGCACCAAGACCAAAGCCAAATGCTGCACCAGAGCTTACACCAGTAGCAAAGTTGCCAAACTCACCACCCATGCCACCAGCAGCACCTCCACTCATACTACCGCAATAAGCACTAGTATTACACGCTCCTCCTGAGCTTCCAAGAAAAGAGCAAACAGAGGTCCCATATCCACCACACCCTACAGATACTCTTGAAGATCCACAGCTCTTTTTGCAAGACATGTTTCTATTGGTACAGAATAAGCTGTATGCAGATTCCTGGTCTAGAAGAAGTGAGGATGTAGTAGCTCTCAAATACGAATAGCTTTTATATTCAATGTTACATGGGTGTTCCTATTTAATGCGTCCTCCCAAACAAATTTTATGGTGCCTTAATGGTTAGTGAGGTGTTAATTAAAATGTCATTTGATTGTGTCCACTTTGCTTTATCTGTCAAATTCCTTTGGGCTGTGGTTATGATTGAATGATAACTGGGTGGAGCAAGAATAAGTATTATTTTTATGTCTTTTTAATCATGTAAATGCAGACAGATATGCCATGTACTGGTGCATCCACTTCCTCCTCCCTGTGTATTTTTGTCTAAGTATTTTTGTGGCTAAAAATGTCATCTACCAGATGTGTTTTTTTTTTTTACATTTTTTATAGGACTTAAGTGATATACCTTTTATTATTTTTACTGTTTTTTTGGGTAACTTTTTAAATATCTATCTAATATAGTGGCCACTGGCACATGTTACTTTTTTTGCTTGTTCTTCGGTAATTGAATTGAAGTAACATCTGAACCCCACACAGATAAAACCTCCACACCTTATAGTGCTGTTGATAGAAAAGTAAATGTATAGCAGCCCCATAAGGCACAAATACACATATTTGTGACACAAATTGGTGGCACGTTCGTCCAAAGATGCTCTTTGTTTGGCCTCCTAACCCAAATAGCATGTACTGTAGGTAAAACACTTGGTGGGACATTCACTAAGAATCGTAGTTGTGCTGGCATCCACTTCGCCGCACTTCGCCAGGCGTATTTTCGCAAGCGCTCTGCAAATTCACTAAAATCCGAAGTTGCGCTCAGGGGTAGCGTAAGTTTGGGAAGTTGCGCTAGCGTTAATTCGCCTACTACACTAGCGATGGTTAATTTGCATACGGCGCCAAATTCAATTTTCAATGGAAGTATTCGTAGCAGCACTACACAAGCCTGGAAAACCTTCAAAACATCAAATAAAATTTTTATTTTGCCCTACACATGTGCCCATTGTAGCCCATTGTATAGTTAAGGCACCATGAGTTAGGAAATGTAGGGGGGAAGGAGGGTAGCCCCAAAAACATTTTCGATCTTTTTCAGCCTATCACCCATAAAAAATGAAAAAACGCCAGCATTTTTTGGAACTTAGAAAACGTCTTAACTTTTTTTGAAGCAATCCCTATCTACTCTATTGCGCTTCGCCTGGTCTGCGGTGGCGAAGGAAGTCTGGTGTAAAAGGTAGCGTTCAGAATCATTCATGCGCTAGTGAATTTGCGTTGTTACGTCCGTTGTGCAAATTAGCCAGGTGTAAGGGTGCAAAGTAATACTGGCGAATTCACGCTAGCGTTAGGCTCTTCGCATTTAGTGAATTTGCCCCTTGGTGACTTGAGCCTGAAATTGCACTCTGACTATACATTTCACTGTTCCTTCCTAACTGCTAGTTGAGTATTACGAACATTAAAAGCCATAGAGGAGTTCGGTGACCAATAAGGGACAAGGCTGCAAAATGTCTTATATCCATATGTTTTGGAACAGTGGGTGGGATATTTTTTTATTGTACAGTTATGGGATCTTTTCTCCAGAATACTTGGTACACAAGGGTCTTCAGGGTAAGGGGTCTTTCCTTTATATGATACACTATGCCTTAAACCTACTAAAAATATTGTAGAAGATGATGATTTCACCATCAAAATTGATTTATGCTAGATTAATAAACATCAAGCATATAGCAAGGTCTTTATAAATTGAGAAGAAATGCAAATCGCTCAAATAGGACATTGTGGGAACTGGTATTGAAGGGTTTGTGGATAATAAATCCTACACCTGTCCATTAGAGTTATTATGTATGTGAATAGACAGTTGTATACAGAGTCAGACTGAGGTAGGGGAATGAGCTTCTGGTGGACCTCTCTATTAATATTTCTGGGAAATATCCCCAGTTTCTCCATATCAGAGACCAGAGTGACCCATGCAATGGAAGCCATGGCTTTGGGACCATTCCGTTGACTATTTATCAGTGAAGCGTGACTACCTTCTGCTTTGCAGTGGTGTTCATGACTGGTCAGTCCTTGACATGATGTTCGGTATCCTCACCAAGGAAAAAAAAAAGTCCAATATATTTCAAACTGGGAGATACATTATTTCAGATAACAGGAAAAATACAGAAGAAATGATTAGATTACACATTCTATTGATTAGTTGGCCTGCCAATGAGTTTAGTCCTCTGCATTGGTTTTGTATGAAGGGTCGAGAGAAACATCAATAACATATACTATGTATATATTCCATTGTTGGAGGTACATTACTTCTTCACACACACGTACATTGTGGTAGGAATAATGTTTTTCTGTTTTTTTTATACTCTTCTTTTGTTCTATATTTATTTGTGGAAGGTGTTTGCTTGGGAGAAGACATTTTTTGAAGGAGATTATGGTAGAGGGTGAAGGACATTCAGTAAATTCATTGTTTGGGGTGATGAAATTTCAGGGAGCAGATCGTGCAAAGAGAAGACTGTTCTAGGAGTTGATTGTAACTGGAAAAGGATTTTCAGTTAACTGATTGTTCAGGAAGGTGACTTTTTTGGGAGCTGATTGTTCTGGGAGAAGCCTTTCCAGGGAGTTGATGATTTGAGTGAAGGCGATTGAGAAGGATGATTTTCTAAAGGTTGATGTTTCAGTGATGTTTTTTATTATGGAGGTGGCAGCTTTATCATTGAATGATGCAACTGGGGCAGAAAACTGTTTGGAGGAATGTTTTCTGGGTGAATTTCCTTCAGTGGTGGCTAAAGCTTCTATTCTTCACTGTGAAGTGACAAATATAAAGACATTTCACTTGATATTGTGCTCTTGGGGGTATCATAAAGATATAAACTCACAGTAAATTTGAAGATCTTATCTGCTATAAAGTTATTGCATTAAAACATAGCAAAGAGTTTAAAGTTTCAATATGTAGAACAATTTTCTGTAGTGTTAAGACAGGATTCCTTTTGTGTGACAGTTAGTACTCCCTGAAGATGTTTAGTTTCTTTGGCACAGCCCAATGTTTGCCTCACACACAAGATACCCAAAGTGGTTCATAATTAGAGCGTTAGCAGAGGCTGATGATAAAATCCTCACTCGTAATTATTTTTCAGCAAGGAAGTCATTGTTTGGCTTCTCTCCGCCCTATGGTTACATTAGCGTGGATGCTATTTGTAATTGCCCTGCTGTGTAAATAAACTGAGTGCATGTTGCAGAAGCAGAATGTTGCAATTAGTTACTAGGAATCATATGGCAAAGCACATGCAGAGTATGCTTTACATTACTACAGTATCATTTATTATATGTCGCACAGAATGAGAATTTCGGACATCGTTATGCCTGCTCTCATTAGATGAGATTGGGCTAAAAATGCCAATTTACCCCTCATATCAGCAGATGATAACCATTAGTCACCAATTGCTGCCATGCTTCTAAAAGAGACAAAATACCTGTAAGAACTAGGGGCGACAGAACCCATTATATAGAGAGATTCTCTTGAATAGTCCTAATTTTTCTCATTACCATACCTTTTCCACTATAACATTGACCAAAGTGTTTTCAAAGGAAACTCTGGGTCTCTTATTAATTGTTCTGCCTGGGGATCGGATATCTTTGTCAGTTTCCCAGCACTGCATTGGGCCCCCTCTCTTTGGAAACCACTGCTCTAATACAAGTCCGGACTGGGAAAAATAGGCCCTGGCATTCCAAGTACACAGAGGCCCAAATAGTCCTCCACCAGCCCACTGAATAGTGATTGTGTATGGGACCTTATAGCAGCCCCTCTGGCATTTGCCAGAACCCACAGATTGCCAGTCCGGGCCTGCTCTAATATATAAAGTCCTCTTCTGTTCTATGGTATCGGGTGCTTGGGTGAGCTTCTGAGGATCACTCTTCTTGAAAAGCAGAGGATGAATAAAACTAAAAGTTTATGGTGTGAGAATATATTTGAACCCCTTATTGTTTCCTGTTGGTGATGGGCTTTACTCACCTGTCCTTTCGTTTGCCTAATGTAGTATGTATTTTCTTATAAGGCTTATGCTTTTAGGTGAGTAACTTGCTTCTTGCACTCTAGAGGTTCAGTCAACCACATGTAGATTCAAACAACAAATAGGACACACTGATTATATCTGCAAAGGGTATTGAGGGATACAAAAAGAGATGGTGCATCCAACCTGTATAAGCACTACTGAAGTAAATACAATTTCAAAAATAGAATACTAGGAGGACATACTCACAGTTCACCCCAGTCCAAGGGCGCATGTACATAGGAACAAAAACAAAAATGTGAGTTCCTCCAAAAATCAAGCAGCAAGTAAAAAAATACAAAAAGTTTATTAGGACATATTAGGACTTGGCCTAATGTGTAAGTGCCCCAACAGGCACAAAACACATGTTTTTGCTCCTATGGGTAAGATACTTGACTTTGTTCCAAATCATAAAGCTACATGTTTGTGGCAGCATGGTTTTATGTGTAACAGATCTTGCCAGACTAATTTAATTGCCTTTTATGAGAAGGTGAGCAGGAATCTTGACTTCAGGATAGCAGTGGATGGGATCTACTTAGAGTTTGTTAAAGCATTTGATCCAGAGCCACACAGGAGGTTACTGGTCAAATTAAGGAATATCGGCCGGCAAATTGGCAAATGAGGTTCAGTGTTGATTAATGCATTTTGGTAGAAATAATATAATTGTGAGTTATACACTAAATGGCAGTGTGTAACTGTGTAATTCCAGGCATTGTCATTCAGTGACTAGTAAAGCAAATAAAGTTGTGTCTTGCATAAAAAAGGGCATTTAGGAATGAAAACATAATTTTTTTCTCTTTATAGATCCCAAAAGGCATTGCCTTAAGTATAAAGAACAGCTTTAGGCTCCACTACCATGGATATTATTGAGCTGGGGAGCGTACAAAGACAAGCAATTTAATTATTTAATTTAAAACAACAAAAACATAATATATATATATATATCTATATATATATATCTATATATATATATATATATATATATATATATATATATGTATATATATATATACTGTATATGCGCACTGGGGTTTGTGTGTAGGGGTTAAACTTGATGGTCATTTTTCAAACTATGGGCATGTACTGTTGGTGTGTAGCGTCTACTTGTTGTCCGCCATCTAAATGTAGTGTTAATTAACACTTAATTATAACCTTTGCCTTTTCAGAGTCAGCATGCAGCAGAAGACAGTGCAGCTCAACCCAGCATATAATCAGTTATTTGCCCATGCAATGAAGTACTAGGACTAGTTTTACATACTGTATACTCAGCGCACTGCTTATTATCTTCTATTGTTCAGTTCTACAGTGGCCTCTTGTGGTGACAAACCTTTTAGTTCCCAAAGTCATTGATGGCTGCAAATGTTCCTGACTGATAAATCTGTTTTAGAACAAAGTGCACTAAAAAAAACCTCTCAGATCAGCAATGGGAAGTTTCTAGGTACAATTTGCCAAATTATTTACCCGCTCACTGCAGCACTTTCCTAGAATTCCATCATCATTGCAGCAGGGCCACCCACAACTACCCTGAAATTACTGCTGAATTGATAGCCCTCCTGTAACTTCACTTTGGGATCATTGTGCCCACCAGTGTGCCCTCAAGAGATTGTTCACTAATTGCAGCCACTGTTCTCTAAATCTCCACTCCAGTTGTCCAAGGGTGTTGAAGACTTGCTGGACTACTGTTTCTCCTCTATATATATATATACTTCTTCCCTAAGACAATTGATAAATTAACCTATGAAGATTTTGCTTTATTGCTCTGGTTTGTATATTAGAATGCATTTCAATGATTATCTTTTTATTGGCAGTAGCGAAGCATATCACTAATTGAGGATAATGTACCCCCTATTTAATTCATGAAGACAAAGAGGTGTTCTGTCACCATATAAAGGCAAAAGGCCACAAGTCTTGGAACTCTTTCACTTTTCAGTAGGGTACAATATTCTTTATAATGTGCAAATGTTAAAGGCGAACTAACCCCCCCGTAACTAGGGTTGCCACCTTTTGCTAACTTTTTTTCTGGTGGGTGGGTACAAAAAGGGGTGGGGTGTGACGTCAAAGGGGACGGGCGGGTGACATAAAGGGGCGAGCCATGGCGCGGCCAGGACAAAAATGGAGGAAAAAGCTACGTTTACAAGGGATTGGGGTGAAAAAACCCCCTGAAAAAAACCTGACCCTAAAATGCACCATCTTCTGCCCATTTGTATTCTTTTAAGTCTCTTTGCCAACAGTTGGGCCTAGTCAGAAATCGGCTTAAACTGCCAATGCTCCTGTTGGTGTTGAGAACGGAAAAGAATGTGAACAGGCAGAAGAATCTCACAGGGGTCCCACACTCCAAGGATCTCTCTATCCCTGAGCCTAAGCAATTGAGTCCCTAAGCTGGCAGCCTTGTCACTGCAGGGTACTAACCCTCCTGGTCTCTTCATTGGAGCCTCTGGCTGCTCACTAAATAACTCCTGATCCTGTCTTTCACTCCTAGAGTGACTATTAGGGTTAGGGTATAACATATCATAGTGATGATCTCTGAGGGGCTGAGTTGGCACACATCAATTTTTTATTATTGCCCATAAAAATATTGAAATTTAACTTCTTTTAGTTGATAAAACAAAATCACATTGGGGAGGACACAATGTTTGATAAAGGGGCCAAGCTTACTTGCAGAGGAGTGATATAAATGTAATATACTTTTTTAATGTATGTTGATGCTTATCCAAGTAGTACTATATGAATATATACATAAACATATTTAAATTGATGGGAAAATGCCAGAAATTCCAAATGGAACCTTTGATAAAGCTCTTCCTTAGTCTGCGAGACTTAGTCTGTGCTAGGGGTGCCTAGGAAAGTTAACTAAGACAATTGGTGTCCTGTAAATGTTGACCTGACCTAGAGGAGAGGTTGTCAACTTCTGATAGCTATATTCTTTTCTGTTTATTGTTTAATTCCTTTGTTTAAAGTTAATGTTCTGTCCTATGCAAGTAAATATACATCTACTTATCTACATGTCTACTATAATATTGTCACCTCAAGTAAACTTCATTTTAATTTCACTTTGTATGGTTTTTAGGTTCAGGCTCTGAAAATTCTGTGAATATGTTGGAAGAGTGATATTGTGTTGATATGGTACTTCATCCACTTTCACTAGTTTAGGAATAGTGGGGGATGAAGATGGGAATTACAATCTCTACCCTTCAGTGAAATGACCCATGCTTGTTTAAAGCTGGTGGTATATTAACCTCACAATGTTGTTCTACAGAACTCAGACACATTTAGAGGTACAGGAGGTGATGTCTAGTTGGGGTTTGCCTAGAGAGACAAGTTTGAGGGCTAATGCCTATTCTTCAGTGGAGAAAAGGCTCATTTTGCCTGTTTCTACATTGACAGGACTGGAAATGGTGGAGAAAAACTGCTGCATGTGGCATGAGCTATAAGTCATAAGTCATAATAAAGCTGGGTATAACTTGCATCAGAAAAGAGTTTATTGAGAAAAGTATGCAAAGAGAAAGAAAATAACAAGGAACAGCATGAAGTGACACATGATCAAGTTAATAAATGTTTTCACTAGTGTAATCCATGTGCTCGCTCCCCAGTCTAAATCAGTGCCTCAGAAAGTAAAAGATAAACATTAAGCCTCCTGCTTTCGGAAACTGCCTTTATTTGGGGGTTTTCTCCTCTTCAACTTCCACCACCATGGATGCTGCTACTATTCAGCCCAAAGCTTGTACAGATTTGTTTATGATTTCCAAGAACCTTATAGAGAAAGAACACTGGTGTCAGTAGGGATCTCCACAAGCTTCAGTTTAAAAGGAACAAAAAAACAATAATTCAAGAGGCCCCAAAAGTAATAGACATTGTCAGTTTGAATTCTTTTTTTAAAGTACAATAGAAAGCAATACACAAGCCAAAGTAAAACACCCTTATTCCTCTAAAACACTATATCACCAGTAACCAGTTCCTTAATCTCACTCCAATATCCCCCAAATCTCTCATCCCATACATGAGAGACTATAATCTCTCTGGAATTGGTTATATGTGAAATTTTTGCACATAAAATGACATAAACCTGAAAGTAACTTACCTCTGCCTTGTCCCTGTCCTTGTCCTTGTCCTTGTCCCTGCCCTTGTCCTTGTACCTGTCCTTGTCCTTGATTGGTTTGTATGGCCCTGTGGTTTAGAAAAGACATTAGCAACAGCATATAACATGCAATTGTAAGCAACTTGAATATGGTATGGATCATCCTTACCCTAGTTTATCCAAGAGGGATCGGTATGTGGCAATCTCAGTCTCCAACTTAGTCTTCATTTCCAAGAGCTGTTGGTATTCAGATTTCTGACACTCGGACTCGGCTCTGAGCTGTGCCAACCGCTGTTCTACACAGGCAATGGTCTCCTGGATATGTGACAGTTTCATACAGAATCTTCCCTCGGTCTCCGCTAATAGTATTTCCAGGGAGTTTTTCTACCAGCGAGAAATTGAATATATTGTTAGGTTCTCATGCTTTTGTCTTTCAGCATCTGACATTTCTACAAGACCCTTTTGACGTTCTACAACCCAGTTCCTTATAACTATGGACTATTGCTCTAAACGTCAGGTCTGTAATTAGTATTTTTTTATGGACAAGCCAAGGACATTAATGCAAACAATTGACCTTTAGGACTAAATTGCTTAGAGGTTGTGGAGAACGTTTCGGTTCTGTAGTTTAGTCTTCTGGGTACATTTGTTGTAAATTAAACTATAAACAGTTACATCCAAAACTATATACCCCCATTACTTCTCTAGCTTCTCAGCTTTTGTAGCTGAAACTTGTCATATACCACTCACAGCTGAAGGCCACAACCTATGAAGGTCAGGTAAGAGAAGGTGGCTGTGCAGCCCCACCTGAGTTAGCAAATTATCACTCAAGTCTCTCATTCACATAATCAGTTATCCAGAATTTGTTAAAAGGGGGTATTTTTTTGCATATACAAAATGCTTGGGAATGCATGAGAAATCTGTAGAACTGGAGACACACATTTTAGTTACAGAGGCTTACAGTATCTACTGCTGGTATTTCATGCTGTACCTGGGCAAGTTGTGACTGAAGCTCAATTTGTAGGGCTTGGAGTGTTTTTTTAAGGTTTGTTACTTCCGTCCTGCTCTCATCGATTGTAATCTGTACGTGTTGCATTTGGTTTTTCAAGTCAGCACTCTAGATTTAATAAGGAGCAAGAGATGTAGTAATCAGTATACTGAACAGAGGTAAGTCATTCTCTGTGTGGGTGGACCTATTCAAGGAGAATAAACCAATATTTATAAAGATATATGCTGTCACATGTTCTTACAATTTTGTTGAAATTGTTTTCTGCTTCTTGGCGGTTCCTCATAGCCAGGTCTTCATACTGAGCTCTCATGTCATTCAGAGTTTTGGTCAAGTCCGTACCCGGTGCAGCGTTCATCTCCACACTGACTTTACCAGTTGCTGGAGCTTTGATGGCTTTAATTTCCTGAAAGATAAAATGTCAAAATATATCTTTATATTTTTTAATACCAGAGTATGTTATAATGTAAGCTTGTTTATTACATAAAATATCAGAAGCAATGGCACAACCAGTGCTTGTTTAGTGCTCTATTTACAATAGATGACATTACTTATGGCCATATCTTACTTCATCATGATTCTTCTTAAGATAGGCCAGTTCCTCAGTAAGACTCTCAAACTGAGCTTCCAGTTCCGACCTGGATAGGGTAAGCTCATCCATGACTCTACGCAGACCATTGATATCAGCCTCCACTGAGTAGCGAATGACCTGCTCATTCTCATATCTGTCAAGAATAATACATTCAATGCATTTTCAGATATTTTATCTCAGTCATGTACATGCCATGCTGCTTTTAAAAGTAACCATCTGTGATCTTAATATGTTGGATTAGTCTCTTAAATAGATTTGATACTCTGAAATAAATGCTCATCCTTTATAATAATCTGGCTCATATATTAAAAAAT
This sequence comes from Xenopus petersii, assembly GCA_038501925.1. Taxonomy (NCBI): domain Eukaryota; kingdom Metazoa; phylum Chordata; class Amphibia; order Anura; family Pipidae; genus Xenopus; species Xenopus petersii. Next base: position 119,039,696 of record CM076689.1, read on the forward strand.
ACTCATCTAATGGGGAAGTTTTCATGCAGTTTAAAACTAAGATGTTCAATTTATTAAGTGTATTTGTTTTTAGGATCTCCTAGTGCATACCCATCTTTCCCAACAGCCCAGCCATTAGGCTTCTTGAGATCTTTATAGAGAGTTACAATATTCATATGGGCAACTTTTGGCAAGGGGATCCTATAAAAGTCTATTGAAATGCATGTTTGTATTTGTGTGAACTCACTTCTGCTTGAAGTCGTCGGCAGCCAGCCTAGCATTGTCGCACTGCAATAAAAATGCTGCATTTTCTTTGGATGCTGTGATGATCTACAAACATAAAATATAAATCGTCCTTGAAAATGGGATATAAGTTAATAGATAACGACAGCACAGCTCCGAACCATATAATGCAATATATACTGCACAGTAAATAAAATATACATAAACATAGGTCAGTCGATATTAATAAATGTAATATCAATGCAAACAGGAGAAGAATGTGCAATGCACCAGAGTTTAGCCTCAACCTGTAATATAAAACATGAACCTTGAATGGAAATTATTACCTACCAAAACATTACATTTTAGTTGTTTTTGTTCATTTTCTACAATAAAAACAATGTTCCTGTATTTGTAGTTCAGCTTCACATGCAAGATTTAAAGAGGCTCATGTGTTGGACAATAATGGACCCATATTTCAGACCTCTTGGATTCAAGCCAGCCTTAGTGGCCCCGCATTTGGCCAGGCATCTCCTTTTCACATTTTGAAATGCAAAAGACTTTGATCCGCTTATGTTTAGCACATACACATATTTACTATACCTGTACTTTAAGGGCCTCAATTTGGTTAAAATATTTGCTGTAGTCCTTTGGTGCCTCAGGAGGTGCTGGCCCATGTTTGTCATACCAGTCCTTAATCTTACGTTCCAGCTCAGAATTTTTTGCCTCCAGTTCATGGACTTTGTCCAGATAGGATGCCAAGCGGTCATTAAGATTCTGCATGGTTAACTTCTCATTTCCACCAAACACACCACCACCATAGCCGCCACCATAGCCACCTCCAAAGCCACCACCTAAGCCACCATCAGCTTCAAATCCACCAGCTCCAAATCCACCAGCACCAAATCCACCAGCACCAAATCCACCAGCACCAAATCCACCAGCACCAAATCCACCAGTACCATATCCACCAGCACCAAATCCACCAGCATAACCACCAGCTCCACCGCCAATGCCACCACCAAAACCAAAGTCACCAGCCCCAGCCCCTACACCACAAGAATAGCCACCACCAACTTGACTGCCTGCATATCCTCCTGAACCATGGTGGCTTGTCTTAGTAGTCTGTTTGAATGACCTGTAAGACATATTGCGGAAGCAAAGAGACACCCTTCTAGTGACCAAAAAAAGCTGCTATGGTGAGTGCAACAGTGAAACAATACTTAGTCTTTATATATGATATCCAAAGGGTGTGTCATATCAGATTTTTTGGAACAGCAGTCTCCATGCCAAATTATTGTAACACCTTTGTTCCAATCAATTATAATTATTAACTTGCATCACTTTGCATTATCCCCATAAAGCTGTTTGTTACGCTATTTTATTGATGGGTGGAGTACAATTGTGCCTCTGTAGCAAAAAGAGAAAATCAATAAAGTATCGAATTATCATCCTGTTTGTACAGGCGATTTCTGTTTCTCATATGTTTTCTATCACAGCAACTGCAATAGGAAGAAATTTAAGTACATATACTGTATTATATATATATACATCCATGGTATTTTGGTTTAGCTAATAAATATTTTAATGAAGTTTCAAAAGTAAAATTCTAATAAATTAAATGATTTTACGCTGCCCCATCATGGGGTATTTTTAAATAGTTACACTCATTATTAAAAACTGTTCTCAAGGATCTTCCGTTGTCTAAAATCCAAGCAATAACAATTCGTTGGAGCAAAGGCGGAACTTGTCCGCTTTAAGAAAGGGACAAAATCGGCAGCAAAAATAGATCCTGTGACTTTGATCTGTACATAAAGATACAGTATCCTAAGGGGACTGAAACGTTGAGACACAATATCATGATGTATGAATAAAAGTCATGTTTGAGTTGATCCATTGAATTATATATGGTTTCTATAGATATTTATGGCTCATATAGATCACAAGTATTCCAAGAAAATAGTCAACTCCTAAGTATTTGGTACAAGTGCTAATACCAATGTTTCCTCCAATTTTGAGGGCAGTGCACACAACAAATTGTGGTGCACACAAAGAATTTTGTGTGGAAATTTGCATTTATTCTGCATTTCAAAAATGTGCACACCAGTTTAAAATGTGCGCACAAAGATGAGAAGGCATTAGAGGGAACATTAGTTAATGCAATTTTTATTTATAGTTAGATAAAAAAAGCATAGGACCTATAATTTAGAGTATATGGGAGTATTCCACCCTTGCTCGAGTGCTAACGAGGCATCAGTGACTCCTCCTTTTTATATACATGGCCGCCTAGCATTGGAACCATGAAAGCATCCACGGCGAAATATCAAGAGTCCGTAGGATAAGTCCTATATTTAGGGGTAGATTTAGCAAGGGTCGAATATCGAAGTAATGGGAGTTTTTTTTTTGAACTCCCATAACTTTGAAATTCTAATAAAAAAAGACCAACCGTAATTTATTTAAAAAATCAAAGTTTTTTTTTTTGCGGGTGAATAGGGTCAAAGTAATCCTTTTAAAGTCCACCAAGTGACTCCATATGGGTTCTAGGAGGTCCCCCATAGGCTAAACAGCAATTCACCAGGTTTTAGATGGCAAATGATTGAATTCGAAGTTTTAAAGAGACAGTACATGATAAATTTTCGATATTCGAATTTTCGAATTTTTTTCCAAATTCGAATCGAATTAGGACTATTCCCTAGTCAAAGTACACAAACATAGCTCGAAATTCAAATTTTTTTTACTTTGAATTTTCACTTCGACCCTTGCTAAATCTGCCCCTTTAAAGTTAAAAAAAACAAAAATTACAACTCATTTGTTTTTTGGTAATGAAACAATTTTATTGGCTTAATACAGATTCAGATGGAGAAGATGTTGTCTATACTCTTCCATGTTGCAGTAAGTCAGGAATTTCTCAGCGTTGTTCCAGTGTCATTCCTTATTGTTCCTTCTGTAACTTGGTCGGTCCTCAAGGCTGGAAATAACTTGCATCAGAGAAGAGTTTATTACACACATTATGCAAAGGAAACACAACAACAAGAAACAACATGAAGTGGCGGGTTGAGTCAGTAACTGTTTTCACAGGTGACTCCATCCACTCACTCCCCAAACGAAAGCAGTTTCGCATAAAGAGTAAAAAGAGCATGTTAACAAAGACACTAATTACATTTCTTTAGTAAAGTGGCGTTTTGGGCTAAAATGTTATATATTTACAACTTCTTTCCTTTTAATTCTTCCACTTGCACCATAGTGGGTGACACAACTTTCCAGCCCAACACTTCCAACACTTGTTCAGATTTCTTATTCATCATGAATATGACATATTCTTCATAAACAAATCTCGCTGATTGATTGAGGTGCCTCTGTTTTTATTACGTTGAACTTTTGTAGAATTAAATATTGGTTGTACATGGCATTTTAGCATGGATGTTATCTCATGTTTTTACCAGGTACCAATTTAGCACTGAAATTCACACACATATCTGGTTTTTAATAAGTGTGCAACACAATGTTGTTGAAATGGTCCTTTGCATCTCTGTGGTTCCTCATAGGCAGGTCTTCATGTCATTGAACGCTTTGGTCAGTCCATACCCGGTGCAGAGTTCATTTACACTGTGCCAGTTTCCGGTGCTTAAGTTCATGCAAGATGCCAAAATACATGATGTAAGTTTAATTATTTACATAAAGCAATATCACAGCCACAGGCTCACCCAATTAGTTTTAAGTGGTTGAGTTGCAATAAATGATGTTCCTTATAGCCAAATCTTACATTATCATGGTTCTTCTTGAGATAAGTATCTTGGCGAGGACTTTTTTTTTTTAATATTAATAGTGCTTTTTTCACTTTCAGGGACGTTTATAGGGGTACCATTAATTTCACTTACTTGAACAAGAAATCATATAAACGTATTTTTATTTGCATTAAAGCAGGACTGATTTTCAAATTCCCTTACCCCTTAGCGTACAATACAGAGATTCATGCCTCCTATAGAGCTGAAAAGCATTAGTAATAGATAGTCAAGTAGCTGATGTAAAGGATTAATAGCAAATCCACCCATATACCAGAAATATATAAATATATATTATATACCATATTGCATTGCCACCTAGTGTTAGACCCATGAGTTAGCATCCATTGTGAAACACAAGAATTGATGGAATACCTCCAATATTTATAGCTAAAACGTCCTACACAAAAAGTGTTTGTATAATCATCCTAACAATATCATTGCTTCAGATTATATTGGAGATCATCATTCAAACAACCAAGAGAGTCTATCTTCCCCCATAAGGCACTTAGTCATGTGGTTCTGTAGTGTTTGTGTTCATAATGAATTCATCTTGTAAGTCACTATTCTGATGTGCTCACACATATAATATATATGTATATATAATATACATACATATAGAATATAATATACAATTTATTTTTACAAAGATTCACATTCAGAGCCTTTTGTGGGTTCCTCTGAGGGTATTGAAGAACCGAAGTGATTTGTTTTAGTTTATCTCCCTCTAGTCTATGTGAAAAGCTAGCTCTTAGCTTCAATATCTCCATAGTTCATTTGGAAACCCCTCAGCTAGTCTAGCTTCTCCTTTATGCCATCATCTTAGGGCACATTTGGATTGTAGGACTCAGGACTGGCCTGGATCGCCCATGAAACTCAGACAGACCAAGCAAAGATATTCTTTACAAACTGTACAAAGCTCACAGGGCATTATCTGGGGCAAATCTCAAAACAGTTGGCTAAAAATAGTCGAGCAACAAGGCTGGATATAACTTGCATCAGAAAAGAGTTTATTGATGAAATTATGCTGTGATGCTCCATGTGATGTTGTTCTACCAATGCCTTAACGCAGAAAGAGTGGAACTAAAGCTCAGATAAGCTTTGCTCAGACAGGTAGATATCAAGAAAACTCTGTATTTCTTTCAAATGAAACATCTAAATATTAGAAATATAATATCAAAGCAGCATTCTATTTATTTAGAGCCACTTCTCCCTCTTCCAAAAAACCCTTCTACTTTCGTGTTGATGAAATATGCTATAAATAAAGGAATAACATTCATCATTTGTATGCTATGATTCACTTATCTCTGTATATAACATTATAGAACATATATCTCCTTGAAGTAGCTCACCTGTTCCTTGTCCTTGACCTTGTCCCTGCCCTTGGCCTTGTCCCTGCATTTGAACTTGTCCTTGGGTGACTTGTATGGTCCTGTTAATAATAATCACATATACCATAGACCTCCCCTCCCTCCTTCCCCCCTGCCTAGCTGCTTCCCCGGGCAAATGCCTCTAAGTCTTTACTTACCCCTCCGTGCAGATTCTGTCCAGGGGAGTTCATGGCAGCCATCTTCAGCTGCTTCGGTAATCTTCGGAATGAGACCGGCGCTTCGGCAATTTTCGTGAGTTTCGGTGCATTGCTCCAACTGCCGGTCTCATTCAGAAGATTACCGAAGAGAAGAAGATGGCTGCCGTGAACTCTGCTGGACAGGTGAAAAGGAAGCCTGAGCAAATTTACCATGTGACTCTTCTTAAACATTGGAATTCCCACAACCCACTGAATTGAAAACACCTTGTACCTTGTCAGAGTTACAAAATATAAAAGGGCCAAATTATATTAGTATTGTATTGTACCAAAAATATGTGGCTTCAAGAGACACCAAAATATAAATTGTGCATTTGAATTTTAGCATTTTGACATCTGTAGTCAAAACATTGGGCTTTGTTTACAAATTCTAAAAGGGCAAGCACAGGAACCCAAAGAGACACAAAATAGCACCCCTTAGGGGCCATCCATGGAGCACTTGTTCCCCACTGAAGCTGCACAAGGCATAATGTGCTGCATTCTTGGCAAAAAGTTATAGGCAGGACTCTCTTGTGTCTTGTGTCCATTAGTGCTCCTAATGTAAGTAAGTAAGCCATTCAATGGGATGCCCAGGTACTTTTTCTAATAAATACTGTGTTGCATAATAAGGTTGTGTTGCATATAAACTAAAGAGCTTTTGTACAACAAGAGTATAGAGTAGCCATGGGCCTTAGATCACTTCCCTTACTATAGGTAGAAAATCAACTCTGAGCTGAACTGGCTTCTCATTTTATTTCCATCCTTCTTTCGTTTCTATCTAGTATGTTCAAATGACATTCTAGCTGTGCAAGTCTTATGGGACATTATTTGGTACAAATCTGATTCATACATTGCCCTCAAAGCATGTATTAATAAGGAAAAACCACAAGGCTGTATATAACTTCCACCAGAAAATAGTTTATTACTGAAATTAAAGATAGAAAAGCACAAGAAACAGAAAGTGTCAGGTTGAGTCAGTCATTGATAATTGGAATCACCAGGTTAGTCGATGTGCTCACTCCCCTGTCTAAAGCAGTCCCACAAAAAGAAAATCAATATTAACCAAGCTGCTATCAATAATGCATTAATAATGGTGATTTGTAGGGTTGAAATTGAGTTTATTCTTTTTTTAACTTATTTCTTGTTTTCTTCTTCGACTTCCATCATGGTGGATGACCCACTTCAGCCCAGGGCTTGTTCAAATTTGTTTTTTCACCTTTAATGTTTCTGTGGGGCTATTAGACAAAGAAAGTGCAAGAGTTCATTTCAAAGCACTGGACATTGTTGGGTGCTCCTTAGAGCTTACAATCTATATCTTCATACTTGCACACATTCTCAGCTAACTTTCATCTCAGAAAATGAGCAGAGGAAAGAAAGCAGATTATTTCCCACTGTCTCATATTATTTAACTAGTGATGGTTAATGGATCATTTAGGAAAATGCTGGAGAACTTTTATTGTTCTAAACACACCAGATACATCTACACCGGCAACTATAACAATCCTACTACTGGAATAAAATCAAGATGTAGATTAAAAAAACAAAGTAAAAATTCACCACATAAATTGAATTAATACACTATAAACAAATTAATAAGATTAGTAATTATTACCTTATGGCGAAAAGTGCTTATATTGTGGGGCCCTTTCATTAAGTTCGAGTGAAGGAATAGAAGAAAAAAAACTTTGAATTTCGAAGTGTTTTTTTGGCTACTTTGACCATCGGAAGGGCTACTTCAACCTTCAACTACGACTTCAACTTCGAATCGAACGATTCGAACTAAAAATCATTCGACTATTCGACAAGGCATAATGTGCTGCATTCTTGGCAAAAAGTTATAGGCAGGACTCTCTTGTGTCTTGTGTCCATTAGTGCTCCTAATGTAAGTAAGTAAGCCATTCAATGGGATGCCCAGGTACTTTTTCTAATAAATACTGTGTTGCATAATAAGGTTGTGTTGCATATAAACTAAAGAGCTTTTGTACAACAAGAGTATAGAGTAGCCATGGGCCTTAGATCACTTCCCTTACTATAGGTAGAAAATCAACTCTGAGCTGAACTGGCTTCTCATTTTATTTCCATCCTTCTTTCGTTTCTATCTAGTATGTTCAAATGACATTCTAGCTGTGCAAGTCTTATGGGACATTATTTGGTACAAATCTGATTCATACATTGCCCTCAAAGCATGTATTAATAAGGAAAAACCACAAGGCTGTATATAACTTCCACCAGAAAATAGTTTATTACTGAAATTAAAGATAGAAAAGCACAAGAAACAGAAAGTGTCAGGTTGAGTCAGTCATTGATAATTGGAATCACCAGGTTAGTCGATGTGCTCACTCCCCTGTCTAAAGCAGTCCCACAAAAAGAAAATCAATATTAACCAAGCTGCTATCAATAATGCATTAATAATGGTGATTTGTAGGGTTGAAATTGAGTTTATTCTTTTTTTAACTTATTTCTTGTTTTCTTCTTCGACTTCCATCATGGTGGATGACCCACTTCAGCCCAGGGCTTGTTCAAATTTGTTTTTTCACCTTTAATGTTTCTGTGGGGCTATTAGACAAAGAAAGTGCAAGAGTTCATTTCAAAGCACTGGACATTGTTGGGTGCTCCTTAGAGCTTACAATCTATATCTTCATACTTGCACACATTCTCAGCTAACTTTCATCTCAGAAAATGAGCAGAGGAAAGAAAGCAGATTATTTCCCACTGTCTCATATTATTTAACTAGTGATGGTTAATGGATCATTTAGGAAAATGCTGGAGAACTTTTATTGTTCTAAACACACCAGATACATCTACACCGGCAACTATAACAATCCTACTACTGGAATAAAATCAAGATGTAGATTAAAAAAACAAAGTAAAAATTCACCACATAAATTGAATTAATACACTATAAACAAATTAATAAGATTAGTAATTATTACCTTATGGCGAAAAGTGCTTATATTGTGGGGCCCTTTCATTAAGTTCGAGTGAAGGAATAGAAGAAAAAAAACTTTGAATTTCGAAGTGTTTTTTTGGCTACTTTGACCATCGGAAGGGCTACTTCAACCTTCAACTACGACTTCAACTTCGAATCGAACGATTCGAACTAAAAATCATTCGACTATTCGACCATTCGATAGTCTCTTTAAGAAAAGCTTCGACCCCCTTGTTCACCACCTAAAAGCTACTGAACTCAATGTTAGCCTATGGGGAAGGTCCCCATAGGCTTGGCTAACTTTTTTTGGTTGAAGGATAATCATTCGATCGTTGGATTAAAATCCTTTGAAACGTTCGTTTCGATCCTTCAATCGTTCGATCTAAGTATTTGCGCAAAATCCTTTGACTTCGATATTCGAAGTCGAAGGATTTTCATTCCCCAGTCGAATATCGAGTGTTAATTAAACCTCGATATTCGACCCTTGATGCATTTTATCTTTATATACAGGGGGTTTCCCCGGAAAGCTTGTGTGTGAATTTTCCGCTGAAATAAAATGTTTTAAAGGCAAAGCCTGAGGATGGTGTGCTTCATATTATGTTATTCAAGATAAGGAATTTGGCTGACTTGGAGGCAGCTTGGGAGTGGATGCACCCAGAAAGAAGTAAGTGTTGTGCTGAAGAAAAATTGTATTTGAAAAGACCAAAAACCTACAGGAGTATAAAAGGAGCACCCACCAGAAATAAGCATACATTTGAAGGCCAAAACAAATTCTTAATTCAAAAATATGTCCCCATGGACAATATTTTGTCTAGCTGAATTAAAAAAAAAACTCCTACATGTTCTTGGGTGCAAAGTCTAAGTTCCCAATATAAAAAGCTGAATGCTTTGGAGTAACTTGATATGATAGATTCATAATATATCAAAATATGGGGCTTCTAGAGAGCCCAAAATGTAAATTGTGCTTTCGAATTTTCATGGCTCGCATCTTGGCCTCTGCACTCAAAATTCATTAAGCTTTATTTTTAAATCCTTTTGGACCAACTGCTGGAACCCTAAGGGGCACAAAATCATATCCCTTAGGATCCATTCATGGATCTATCGTCCTCCTGGACAGTGCTACATGCAATTTGCAATCAATCCCATTAGTGCCCCCTAGCTTGTTTGTTTGAATGATGTGCAAGGTAAGGGGTCTTCAAGGGGATGCCGAGCTGTTTCTCATGAATACTGTGTTGGCAATAATAGGGAGCACTCTATTCATAAAAGAGGTGACGGTCTTTGGGGTATATTTATCAAAGAGTGAAGTTAATAGTGAAGTTCCGTCACTAGAGTGAAATTCCGCCACTCTCCATTCATTTCTACGGGATTTCGATGAACTTTCACTTCACCCATTGATAAATACGCCTTTCAAAATCCCATAGAAATGAATGGAGAGCTGCGGAATTTCACTCTAGTGGCGGAACTCTTTGATAAATTTACCCCTTTGAGTTCCAAAATCGTTTGCCCATTGGCGCTCCCTAGTTTGCATAGCACACAAGATAATGGGCTTCAAAGCTAATCTTCACATACCTCCCCTCATATAAACAGCTATGCCTAATGCAGAAAGTGCTGTTTTCATGCGAAAGGTCCAGGTTTATGCCCTCCATTGTGAAGCACATCGATCGGCATCTTTGGGCACTATGCTTAGGAGGTGGTGCAAGGAGCAACCACAGGTGTTTTGACTATATTAATATAATATATGTTTATGGTTTTTGAAAGTTTTTAAAGATTCCAAAATAGTCCAGTATTGATGAATAATGCCCATTGTTTGATTTATATTGGGCAAAAGCCCCTAGCAGAAAGGTAACCCCCAGTAGCAACATATATTTTCAAGGATTCTAAAAGATTTTTATTGTTTGTGCATGAAACTGCCAAACTGCAAATCTTTGCAAATTTTATTGAACGTTTCAAGGTTTCTGTAGACTTACTCAAAATTGGCACTGATCCTGTGAATTTTCTTAGAGCACGTAGACATGAGATTACATTATGGTTTTCAAGGTTGACACTTTTCCCAAACAAATATTTGCACAAAATTTGTAGAAACTAGCAATATACTTCCTATGCTAGAAACACTACAGTCTGGAGAATATACTAAACATTACATCTTTATAGCTCACAACATGGAAGGCACTCTGCAGCTTGCTCTTCACCCTAGACAAGATGTTGCAAGTATCCTTGCACCCATAATTTAACTTGAACTTCATTACGGGGTCTTCAGAAATGACACATTTTGTGAATTCCTATTCATGATTTAATGCAAGTAATTTTCCATGTTATTACTAATTATCATGGAGAAGAAAGAAACTGCTTTCTGGATACCTTGGGGTAATAAAATATTTTAATTAAAAAGGTGTCCTTTCCATAATAAGGTTCGTTTGTATTTAAACTAGAGACTTTTGTACAACTAAGGTGTCTCTGAGAGTATAGAAGAACCATGGGACTTTTGTTATTTCACTTCACTCAGTTTAGCTTCTCTAATTTCATTTGCATCCTTTTCATTTCCATTTAATGTACTCTTGAAGGTGGCCATACACGGATAGATCCGCTCGTTTGGCGATGTCGCCAAACGAGCGGATCTCCCTCCAATATGCCCACCTTGAGGCCCTAGGGCCCAACGATCGGATCCTAGCATTCACAAACGGGCAGTCGGATCGCGGGACCGCATCAACGAACAGATGCGGCCGTGATCCGAAGGGGTTTTTAAACCCATCCGATCGAGATCTGGCCGACTTTCGGGCCAGATCTCGATCGGGGAAGCCCGTCGGGGGCCCCCATACACGGGCCAATAAGCTGCCGACACGGTCTGTCTGCAGCTTTTATCGGCCCGTGTATGGCCACCTTAACTGTCATGGGACATTATTTGGTACAAATCTCATTGAGGTGCTTCATAGATTTCTCTCAAGACATGTAAAGTACGATATGGATATAACTTGCATCAGAAAAGAGTTTATTGCAGAAACTACGCATAGGAAAGAAAACAATAGGGAAACAGCATGAATTGACAGAGTAGATAAATGTCTTCACCAGGTTAATCCAGGTACTCACTCCCCAGTCCCACAAATAAGTAAGAACATATGAACCAAACCGCTATCTATCTTGCATTAGTAATGTCGATGTTGCTTAAACAGCATTTAAGTTGGGAATTTTGACTTCTTCTTTTTTTTCTTCCACTTCCACCTTTGTTCAGATCAACATTTGTTCAGATTTGGTTTTCCGCCTTTAAGACTTCTGAGGAACTGTTAGAGAAGAAAGTATTGTAGTCAATAGTTGCCCAAGTTGAAAAAAGCAAAGGAATGGTCAATTTAGAGGATCTTCTTTGCAATGCAATAAATTCTACAGGACTCAATGTCCAGCATAGGACCAAAACATAGGATCTATATAGGGCCTTAAATATAATAATAATAATGTATAATTCATTAACATATTTTGCAACACTGACACAAATTAAAACATACAAAGCTCAATATGTATAAATCTATATAATTGTATATATTTTCAGCTTGGCACTTGTCTCTACTGAGACTGAGCAAAGATGAGAGGACTGGTTCATTTCTACTTTACAGATGGATTGGGAATGGGATCACTTGTTAAAGAGACCCGGTGTCAATAGCCAAAGTCTGACCCAGGTGTGGGCACCTTTCTATTTTACAATCAGCTTAATTTCTTGGGCTTATAATAAATATAAATTCTTATTTTGAAAAGATTTAAACTCCTTGTTTCTAAGACATATTTTCCTAATAACACCTGCCTTTTTAGATCAGGCATAGGGAAAGCTGAATAAACTGACAATGTAGAATACTAATAGCTGAGACGAACCAGTCATAGGCAAAATGTTTTCATACAGTCCTCTTGATTTACATGTAGGAAAGATGAATTCCTTTTAACTATTGATATTTAATGTCTAAGTTAGGAAAGTGATAGGAAACCAGTATGTTCCCTATTCATCTATACAATCCTACAATTGGAATAAAATCAAGATATGGATGCAAAATAGTGACAATTAAAAATATGTTACTTTGTATGCATGTTTCCTATTAGGGCTTCATTCTGTAGCATGAACATATCATAAAGTATCTCACCTTTGTCTGGTCCCTGTCCTTGACCTGGTCCCTGTCCTTGTCCTGGGGTCACTTGTATGGCCCTGTGATTAAGGAAAGACAACTAATAAGATGAACAAATAACAGGAAACAACTGAAATATAATTTGCACAATCCATACCCTAGTTTATCCAGGAGGGACTGATAGGTTTTGATCTCAGCCTCCAACTTAGTCTTCATTTCCAAGAGCTGATCGTACTCGTCTTTCTGGCACTCGGACTCGGCTCTGAGCTGTTCCAGCCGCTGCTCTAAACTAACAATGGTCTCCTGTATTCTGGACAGTTTCATGCAGAATCTTCCCTCGGTCTCGGCTAATTGCAATTCCAGAGATTTTTTCTGCCAGTAAAAAAAGTAAAATAAATACATTTTGATTCTTAGGTGCTTATACTTTTGTCTTTAAACATACTGTATACAGTAACATTTCTGCAGGACAAAGTCTCTTTGAATATACCAAGACTTAGTTCCTCGTCAGGTATGGACTATTATTTTAAATGTAATAGCTCAACCACAGTATTTCTCCTTGACTTTTAAAGACAAGTCTAAATCACGATTTTTCCAAACTGTGGCAAAATTCTGATCTCAAATTTTAATAATCCTTGACATTTCCCTGTGCAGGCCAAGTACAATGCAGTGCAGTTCAAAGCAGAAAATGATCTCCATACACTGCAAATTATGTTAGTATTTCCACTGTTCAGCTCTCTTCTACATACTTCAATGAGAAAATTTCTGAGAAAATTTCTGAGAAACTTGAGAACGTTGATTCAGAACCTAAATGGCTTTGAAATTTTGTTTCATACTGTACCATGGAAAGTTGTGATTGAAGCTCAATTTCCAGAGCCTGGAGTGTTTTCTTAAGTTCTGAAATTTGTGTCTTAATTGTGGTATCTTCTTTGACGTCTTCCTTTAATTTTTCTTTTATTTCAACTGCCTAAATAATAATAATAGTTATAATTATCAACAGACCATAGTGTTAGGGAGTTGGGTAACACACAAAGACGTTCACTGATTAGAGGAGAGGTGTATTGAAAGGACGTTAGAGCATAGTTTAGATCTCAAGGCAACTGTATGTGTTTGTGTTGGGTACAACATTTCTATTAACTAGGTACACTTACTGCAGAGTTGAATTTTTTCTCTACTTCTGCCCTGTTTTTCTTGGCTAAGTCTTCATACTGAGCTCTCATGTCATTCAGGATCTTGGTCAGGTCGGTACCTGGAGCTGCATGCATTTCCACACTAACTGTACCGGCTGCGGCTACCTGAACACCTTTAATCTCCTGTAAGATGACAAAACAGAATGTCAAGACATAAGCAGCATAGGATTTTCAGAGGCAAACATGGTTATCATTCATTCATTACTGCAGTTACAAGCTATTTAAAATGAAATATTACATCTTCATGATTCTTCTTGAGAGAAACCAGTTCTTCATTGAGACCCTGGAGCTGGGATTCCAGATCAGTTTTGGCAAGGTCAAGATCATCCTTAACTCTACGCAGACCATTGATATCAGCCTCAACTGTCTGGCGAAGGTGCAACTCAGTCTCATACCTGTCAAGACATGGACAATACAATGTAACTTGCATGATGCAGCCTGATTAATATATTTAGTATGTTTGTGTGGTTGTTTATTTGTGCAAACTCACTTCTGCTTGAAGTCATCAGCAGCTAGCCTAGCATTGTCACACTGTAATACAAGGGTTGCATTGTCTTTGCATGCTGCGATGATCTGCAAAAGTTAAATATAAAGCATTAAAAAAAATAATACCATAACTAATGTGATAATAACATACTGTACATGATACACATAAAGTCAGCCGTTAATAGCATATTAAGCACAGAAAATAGGGGAAGAAGAAGAAGAAGGTGAAAAACACCAAGAAAAATCAACCTCCATCTGTAATATGCCACATGAGCCTTGAAGGACAAGTGCAAAGTCCATATATTTTAGTTTGGTCCACTTTCCATTACTCCTTGCCATTACGTTTTAATTTTCTAGTCTGGGATCTCTGTGTATTAGATTAGCAGGTATCAGTGCCTAATGCTAGCACATGCACACATTGGCTTGTTGGACAATTCTTGTACATACAAAAAGCTGAAGAAGTGAGGAAGCCAAATGGAAGAAAACTATAAAGAGAGAAATAGAAATAATTTCTATATATACTCCAGGTAACCAAGGTACACGTTCATCTTATGTATAACAGTAATTGCAGCTTTCTAATCAGCACTTCTGAAAAACCTATGGTATTTGAATTCCATTTGCAGATATTGGACTAGTGAGTAGAACAGTTGTCCAGGAAACTCATTTTTTAGAGGACGACACAAGACGATGTGCACCATACAGTAGAAATAAACAGTGTAAATGTAATTATTACAGAGAGATATACCCTGCTCATTTTGGTGCTAAAATATTTGATAAATAATTACAGTACTATCTGAATAAAGTAAACATCAAAGATGTGCCATAAAGATTCATGGTGTTGGTTGGGAAGGGTAGACAGCATCAGAACTATGTGTTAGCCAAAGGAAGTTCTAACAATGGGTGTTTCTGGGATGTCCCAGGCTCTTTCTTTGTGAAGTTAGACAATAACCAGTTGGCATAATACACTATGATTAGCGATGGGCGAATTAATTTGCCAGGTGCGAATTTCCGCATTTCACCGCGTTTATCTGAAGTTCAAGATTTTGGTACAACAGTTCCTTTGCTATGTCCATTATGAAGAATAATGTAAAAAAAATGCTAATACATAATATTTATTGCATGCCTTGTTTTAATAAAGAATAATATAGTTATTTTCTGCCATACCTTAGCTATAAGATCATCAATGTCTTTGTAATATTTGGAGTAGTCCTTTGCCCCTTCTCCAGTTGTGGTTCCGGGCTTTTGTTTGTCATACCATTCCTTAATTTTACGTTCAAGCTCGGCATTGGCTGCCTCCAGTGCATTGACTTTGTCCAGGTAGGAGGCCAAGCGATCATTAAGATTCTGCATGGTTTCCTTCTCACTGACAATCTGCAGTCCACCTGAGGCACCACCATGGCCACCTCCTGCACCAAAGCCACCACCTGCACCAAAGCCACCACCTGCACCAAAGCCACCACCTGCACCAAAGCCACCACCATAACCACCACCATAACCACCACCAAAACCACCCTCAAAGCCACCAGCACCGAAGCCAGCCCCATAACCAGCTCCACCACCAAAGCCTACATCACTACCAAAGCCAGCACCAGCCCCTACACCACAGTGATAGGCACCTCCAGCTTGACTGCCTGCATGTCCTCCTCCATGACTGCCATACTGGACTGACTTTGTTGATTGTTTGAAAGACTGGTGAGACATGTTGTGGAAGCAAAAGGACACCCTTCCAGTAGTAAAAAAGAGCTGCAACATTTGAACAATTCTCAGTCA
The DNA here is from genome assembly GCA_038501925.1 of Xenopus petersii. Classification (NCBI taxonomy): domain Eukaryota; kingdom Metazoa; phylum Chordata; class Amphibia; order Anura; family Pipidae; genus Xenopus; species Xenopus petersii. Next base: position 119,055,715 of record CM076689.1, read on the forward strand.
TTTTATATTATATCCAAAGGGTGTGTCATATTGGATTATTTTTTGCTGCAATGTACATGCCAAGTAAAACCAACTGTCCTAATCAATTATACTTATTAATTAACTTGCATCACTTTGCCCCTGGTGTTTTCACCCCAAAGTTCTCTGTGCTAGTTAGATTGATGGGTGGAGTAGAGCTGTTCCTCTGAAGCACTGAGGTAATATCGCTCAATTATCTTATTGTTATCCACTCCATACAAATGTTCCCCTTTAATAAAAAGTTTTCTGAAAAGGAAAAACACGTAGCAGATGGACTTCAATGCATTTAAATGTACATAATGGGTACTTAAATCAAATGCAATGAAGAAACAGTTGTTGTTCCTAAACTGTTGCACCATTACACCAAAAATAGCTTCCAAACATCTAACATAAATATCTACAAATAAATATCTCTGTTTTGAAGGTGTTAGTGAACTCCCCTGTGTGTGTTTCAGGTGTGGGTGAAGTTAACATGTGCCGTCTCTTCTGTTGGCCGAGGACAGTGGTCTGTGGTACATGAAGACACTTTGCTTTCCATACTTTTCTTTGTGGACAATATACTGTAGCATTAGCAAAACCCCAAATATTGCCCCGATGGCCCATGAAAGTGTATGTTCAGGTTAGATTTTTCAGGTGGCTATTTTAGGCATTTTGATGATATGGGATATATTATGGGAAAGGTAGAACTGGAGCATCAGAGGAAATCAGTGGAAAATTCTGTTGCTCTCTATTCAGTTGCGTGAAAAAGTAAAAAGTCTTCCTTTGATAAAGATGCCTCTAAATGTCCCATACAAGCTGATTAAAGATTGGCAGAATTTCCCACTGATGCCCTATGTGGGGCTCTGTTTGACCTTTTGATAAAGATGCTCCAATTAGTACCATTGAGCTGAGCCTAAAGGATTCAATCAGAGAAATCTTTACAAAGCAAATGAAAGAACATTTCATCTCTACTCGTCTACTCATCTTGACTCTTTAAATATGTAATTTTAACAAAACGCCATATAATTTGTAGCAAATGGAAAATTGTAACTACAAGTAAGTATATTCTGAAAAAGAAGTACTTCAATAAGGCATTTTTCAGTTCATTTTTTAATTTGAGTACACACGAATGGATAAAAATTGCACAACAAATTTACACTGACCAACACGTCCACATTGTTTGTGAAAACAACCCAGTTTCGGGTTGGCATTTGCTCTTTACCATTCACATTCCCATTGGATATGTTGGTTTCTTGGTTGGTTAATGTTATCAGCGTGTATATTGGACGACCCCTCCTGGGGCAATCATATTTGACTATTGAGTGTCGGGCCAAGCAAATGTGGCCATGTATGGTATGGTATACCAAGGTTTAGTGGGTGGATGACGCATTTGAAGTGTAAGCTGTGCATTACTTTCTGTCCCCACTGTTTGCAATAGAAAGAACCAGACAAGAGTATTACCAAAGACTCAACACAAGAAACATTAGTTGAGACAGAAAAAAGCAATAAAACTGTGTTGGAGAACACTGGAAGAGCCTGCTAACCTGCAGCACAATGCACCCAAGGCAAGGTTATCTCTTTGCCTTTTTACCCCTAGGGCCTACACACCTTGGTTCCACTGAAAGCCAATATACTGTCCACGTGGCTCATTGATTAGATCAAGGGGAATGGCCATCCATATGTATTGCCTACACTTTGTAAATATGCACAAAGTGACCATCTTTTTTCTTCATATTAAGATATCCATCACTTCAGTCCAGTTTGTCTATTAGAAAATATTTTGATTGAAGTCATAGTGCATCAAAGGGGAATTGGGATATCAAACAAGTGGACCCGCAGCCACCCTTGCTCATTAGCATATGGATACCTGCAGGCTTTGTACCTCTGCCAAAAATTATTACTTTTTTATGAAACCTCAGCAACTAAAGACAGAAAAAGGTTACTCTCCCATGGGTGCAACCAGATCAATCAACCCTTCAATCAGTAATACCAATCCAGCGGTGCCAACTATAGATCTCTCCATATTATACCTCAATCCAGCACCACCGGTGTGTCCTGAAAAACCACTTTGGGGTTGACTCAGGTAGGTGTGTGTCTACATTTGATGGATCATCATCATTAATCTTAATTCATGTGATTCTGCTGCTTTTGCATTTAGAGAACTATGAACTATTGACTTTTGCTCACCTTGCTCTTTTGGTAATATCCGCCCCCTGGTAAGATATGATTCAGCCTAGGTATCCCCAACAATTCTGTACCCCCTATTTAGCATTTAAAGTCCTATAAAGTCTCTTAGTCAGCTTTTGATGCTCAACGTGTTTTCATAAATGAAAAAGTGTGGCCAAAAGAAATGTAATATTTCTACTTAAATTACTGTATTGTAGAGCAAGTCTTACAGTTTTATGTTAAACTTCCCAACCTTGAAAAATAAAATATGTATGAGTTTTAAACCAAGTTGCGTGTTTTTTTTTTAAACTAACATTATTTTTACTTTTAATTTCAAAATAACTGCTGATTAAATATTATTTTGGTGCATCCCCCAAGAAGTAAAAAGCAATAAAATATAAATTTAGCCAGTGTTACGTACATACTACAAAGCAGTAGAGACATTTTTAACGTAAAATATATTTTTTTATAAATTGAAAAAGCTGTTTCCATGGCCAATGACTCAGTTTGGACAATAGCAAGTTCTCTTTTCTATATATAATGATGTTCAATTACTAATTCTAGAAAATATTATATGTTTATAAGAATATTTAATGGATTATGGAGGAGCAGGTCAATGTGTTGGTGGGTGAGGTCCAACTGTTGTCTTCTTGATCCAAATAATCTTTGAGGAGTCACTGGATTGTGTAGAAATACAGTTGGGGGACAGCAGATGTTAAAGATACAAATGAGTCATGAATTGTAGATATGTTTTATTGGTTATTTGTGTGTGACAATGTCCTAACATGAAGATCATTGATTTATTTTCGACCAAAATATTATGAATGTATGTGAAATGAGAAATATAAATAAAGTAAATATATCTCTTTGTTTTAGATAAATAGGGCCTTGCTCCATGAGGGACCAGTGAGATAAAGCGGTGGATCATGGAAGGGAATGGATTTTGAAAATGAGTAGGGCAGAGTAAGAGGTGATGTGACCTGAAGGCATATTATTACTCCAGAATCTAAGGTTCATTATATCTACAATTAAATATTGTAAAACTGCTGATTAAAGGGATCCTGTCATCGGAAAACATGTTTTTTTCAAAACGCACCAGTTAATAGTGCTACTCCAGCAGAATTCTGCACTGAAATCCATTTCTCAAAAGAGCAAACAGATTTTTTTATATTCAATTTTGAAATCTGACATGGGGCTAGACATTTTGTCAATTTCCCAGCTGCCCCAGTCATGTGACTTGTGCCTGCACTTTAGGAGAGAAATGCTTTCTAGCAGGCTGCTGTTTTTCCTTCTTAATGTAACTGAATGTGTCTCAGTGGGACCTGAATTTTACTATTGAGTGCTGTACTTAGATCTACCAGGCAGCTGTTATCTTGTGTTAGGGAGCTGCTATCTGGTTACCTTTGCATTGTTCTGGGGGAGGGGTGATATCACTCCAAGTTGCAGTACAGCAGTAAAGAGAGACTTAAGTTTATCAGAGCACAAGTCACATGACCAGGGGCACCTGGGAAATTGACAATATGTCCAGCCCCATGTCAGATTTCAAAATTGAATATAAAAAAATCTGTTTGCTCTTTTGAGAAATGGATTTCAGTGCAGAATTCTGCTGGAGCAGCACTATTAACTGATTCATTTTGAAAAAAATGTTTTTCCCATGACAGTATCCCTTTAAAGAGAGCTGGCGTTAATGACACTGAATGAGTTAATGGCAATCTTGAAATATGGTTTAATACTGAGGTTATTAAGTATTGGGTAGGGGATCTCTAGATATACACAAACATACAAAAACGTTCTTCTGTTTACAAGTAGATATAGGAATAAAAATATCTAAACATACACTGGCTCAACAAAGACACTCAGATTTAATGGAATGAGGCATATGAGACCATATTCCTAATAGTACACGGCAAATTGTTACACCTGTATCCAACTGAACAGCGAAATGTAGTTTGGAGCCATGTACTTACCTCCCGATGACTTATATTTGCTTTGCCATTAAACTGAATGGTTCTGGAGGCTGTTTTGTTTCAACCTGTTGGAATAAACCTGATTTCAATGTGAACATTGGTGCTGACATTAACATGCACTCACTGGAATAGACAGATTTATAGGAACATTTAAAGTGGCTTATTAATTTTAGCAGTGATATGATGTTTATATACACCTACATCTTTTTAACTTTATACCAATGACTTTTAATTGTTGGAAAGACTAATTTGCCGCCGCCTGCTTCGACAAATACATAGTTTAGGATGTTGTTTGATCCCAAATCTGGAAACACAGAACCCAGAAAGCTATGAATTCCGGGAAGGTAGAGTCTGTTTAAAGCAAATAATTCTCATTTGGAAAAATCATTTCCTTTTTCTCTGTCACAATAAAACAGAACGTTGTAGTTGAGTCCAACTAAACTGCTTGAATCCACATTGGTGGCAAAACAATCCTATTGGGTTAATTTCATATTAAAACGATGTGTAATAGACTTAAGGTATGGAAATCCAAATGACAGAAAGATCCCTTATCTGGAAAAGTCCCAAGCATTTTGGAGATAGATCCTATATACCTGAAGTACACATTTGAGGTTGTAGTTGTAAACTTGAAGGTCCAACCTTGGGTCAAGGCCCTCTTAGCACATAAAAAGGTTACAGATATAGGAAAACATTGGTATGTGATAAATTCTGCCATAGTTTCTAAGAAAACACTAGCAAATACATTTTCATCCCAAAAATCACCTTCACTGACCTCCAGGCTTCACTTTAAAGTGTATCTAGTTGAAAGTTGAAAAATCTCAACTTAATAGGCCTTGATGACCACTTCATAAGCTCAGAACCCAGCACTGAGGGTCCAATTTCTTGCAATTCATTTCTTGGACAAAAATGGGGTCAAAAAAGCAGAGCCTCCAGTTTCACAAACCTTGGATAGGATCGCTGGCACAATCCCAATGTGGGCCAAGGTTCTTTATTCAAGACTGTAAAGTTTGTTAATTATACTGGTACAATTCAAGTGACTGGCATATTCAGAGATAGTGTAGCAGATGGTTTACCACTGAAATAAGAAGAATTTCAACATTTTCAGATTTTTATTCCCCTGATTTCTAATCCATGCCTAATGCCTGACACTACTGTTGGTGTTAGAATGGAAAAAGGAATCCTGTGATACATCGTACCGTAGGGAATTCTATAAACTAGGGCACAGGTTCCCAAAGTGTGGGCTGGTTCTTTTAGTAGGGTGTAAAGCACTGGGTGGAGTGGCTCAGCCTGAAGGCCAATTAGGGTTAGAACTGTTTTGCATATCTGCTGTCTTTGCTCAATTGTAGGGTGTCTGTTCCAACACCTTTGCTGGAGGCACAGGGTTAATTCCATGTGTTCCTTAGTCATAGAAAACTGAGATAAAAGCAGCTTTCTAGTCCCTGAATGATTTACAGTATATAATGTTCTCTAGCTTTAAACTGTTTCGGGAAATTGTTTATGGAGCAGACCCACCAATGGCAGCAGACCCACCAACAGGGGGCCTACCTCCCTCTACTAGGGCTCTTGAATGAGTTTGGTGTATGTTGTTGGAACAGGTCATTAAGCCCAGTAAATTCTCTATATATTCCACTGATGTACCTTGTATAAGGAGGTCTCTGCTTTGCAGAATTTGGGTACATCTTACTCTATTACTTGTATTTCCTAGGAAAGCTTTAACGCCAACTGATACAGCAAAATGGTTTAGGAGTCTCCTGATCCTGTGCAACCCATAAATACCCCAACTACTCGTCCGCACTTCAGAGAAAATGCAACTCAACTGACCAAAAGGCATCTCCAAGACCTGGGTCTCAGCTACAGCTTGGTATTCCCTGCTCAACTATGTGTTCTACACAGAGATAAATCTCATTTTTCATTGAGACTCAAAGGGCTCCAGCCAGGTCATGATTATAGTAATCATATTATATAATTTTTATATATATTTCACTTTGCAACTTACACACTTTGGGGCCGATTCACTAACTTCGAGTGAAGGATTCGAAGTAAAAAAACTTCGAATTTCGAAGTGTTTTTTGGGCTACTTCGACCATCGAATGGGCTACTATGACCTTCGACTACGACTACGACTTCGAATCGAACTATTCGAACTAAAAATCGTTCGACCATTCGATTAAGAAAAAACTTCGACCCCCTAGTTCGCCATCTAAAAGCTACTGGACTCAATGTTAGCCTATGGGGAAGGTCTCCATAGGCTTGGCTAACTTTTTTTGATTGAAGGATATTCCTTCGATCGTTGGATTAAAATCCTTCGAATCTTTCGATCGAAGGAATAATCCTTCGATCGTTCGATCGAAGTATTTGCGGTAAAATCCTTCGACTTCGATATTCGAAGTCGAAGGATTTTAATTCCCAGTCGAATATCGAGGGTTAATTAACCCTCGATATTGGAACCTTTGTGAATCGGCCCCTTTATGTTAATAAAAAAGCAGGACAGAACTTCTAGAGCCAGGGTGTCCCAGCTCTGATTGGACCAGGGGTTGTGACTGTCCAGTTGAACTGACCAAAATAAATGTTGGACATTGCAGTGAATTGACCGCTAGTTCACATCTGAATGGGTGGGTCACATAGAAAGCCCAAATGTGATCACTGACCATGAAAGTGGCAGCAAGATCGGTACTGTGTCCAGTTCAAGAACAGCAAGAGAAGCAAATGAAATGTAGCATGTACCTTGTCTTCCTTTGTGTTGGCAGTTGAAGCCATGCCCTTCCCAGCTATGCCAAGACACGTCCCATATCCACCCATTTCTCTGCTTTAATTTCTCTAATTTTCTCCTTAGGTGCCACAATGCAACATCAGTGACAGTAAATGGTCCAGAGCTGGTAGATCTCCAGGCTTTCTGTGCATTAGTGGCTGCAACTGAGCTCGATTTGGAATAGGAAGAGGGATGGGTTGAGCGGCATTGAGCGAAACTAGAAGAAAGGACAAAGGGTGCATTAGAGGCAATTATCTGGGGTTTAACTTGCAACTGAAATGGGGAAATTTGCAGTAACGCCACTGTTGTGGTGGATGTCGACCCCCCATATAGAGAATTTTGCAGTGGGATTTGTTTCTGGGGGTTTCTGATTAGCTGGACAGGCTCTGTTCTTCAGAACTGAAAAATAATATTCATAGTTGATTTCTAATGTATTTTTTCTGTCTACCTCCATTGTTTTGTTTCTTTCAGGACGTGTTTTCTCAAGCTTTGAGCATTTTATTACCAATTTGGCCTAAGAGCCATAGGATGAAATAGATATATGATGATAATAATAATAATATTAGATGCAAATAATGAACTTTGCTCAGTCCTTGGATTGGAACCCATATGTTTATAAGGAATCGTCTATTCTATTAGGATGGACTGATATTATCATGCTGAAACTTGTACTATATTTTCCTTCATCATAGGTTTGGCATTGCCTAAAAGAAATCTAAAGCTTAACAAAAAAGTAGAAATGTTTTAGGGGCCGAATCACTAACTTCGAGTGAAGGTTTCGAAGTTTTTTTTTGGGCTACTTCGACCATCGAATGGGCTACTTCGACCTTCGACTACGACTTCAACTTCGAATCAAAGGATTCAAAGTAAAAATCGTTTGACTATTCAACCATTCGATAGTCGACGTACTGTCTCTTTAAAAAAAACTTCGACCCCCTAGTTCGCCATCTAAAAGCTACCGAAGTCAATGTTAGCCTATGGGGAAGGTCCCCGTAGGCTTGGCTAACTTTTTTTGATCGAAGGATATTCCTTCAATTGTTTAAAATCCTTTGAATCGTTCGATTCGAAGGATTTAATCGTTCGATCGAACTATCTGCGCTAAATCCTTCGACTTCGATATTCGCAGTCGAAGGATTTTAATTCCTAGTCGAATATCGAGGGTTAATTAACCCTCGATATTCGACCCTTAGTGAATCGGCCCCTTAGAGTTCTGTACAAGCCGAGGCACCCACAGCCCCCTTTAGCAGTTAAGATCCCTGTTTCTAGTTTAGTTGAGTTCTCCTTTAAATAAATTCTTAATTAGAGTGTAGTTCTGTTAGGAGTACATTCCCTGCATATTCTCACAACAGTGGAAGAATGAATAATTGTATTTCTAGTGACATGAACATCCCCGAAGAGGGGGAGATAGAGTTAAACTACCACTTAAATGTGAAGCAGGCTGGATCTGCAGATTGGATACTGTGACCCCTAGAGGCATGAATATGAATTGAGTGCAGTGATATAGATTCTATAGTTGTTTTTTAATAGTTTCTAAAAATAAAATAGTTTTTAATTGCTTATAATTGCTTTGTACCCTTTACCTTCTATAGAACATCAGCAGGATCCATTGAGGGGAGATAAAGAACAAGATATGAAACAAGTTAGATAAGTGATATGATGCAATATTAAATAACATTGTTTTATGTATAATATAGTCTTGCTCAATGTAATGTGAGTTAGATACTGATTGGATAATATGTATCTGTTAAACATTTGTAATTCTGGGTGATGGCCACTAGAGCTTTTGGGTATAAAAGGAAGTTATGGTGATGTTTTTGTTAGCTTGATAAAGGATTGTTTGTGTCCGAAACGTCGCTATGCTAAATTGAGATAAAAGCAGTTTTAATGAAAAACCTGGAGTGCTGCAATCTATATACACTTGAATTGGAGCTATGTGGAGGTGAACATACATTTGTTGTGTGCACCCTGATGAGTTAATGACTTGGAGTGTATTGAAGTGTGCTGGTGTGAAACCGGTATTGGGAAGAAATAATTAATGCTAATTGACCTTTTGTGGTGTAGTTTGGCATTATAACTATCTTCCCAGGAGCTTGTCTCGATCGCCAAAGGCTCTGGTGCTCCTAGTAGCATATGTGTCCATAGGTGATGCCCCCTCATGGAGTTTTCCCATTATGAAGAAGAAGGACATTAGCAAGAAGATGTTTTCATTATTCAGTTAGCATAGCCATTGTGGACTGAATAAATCATAGTTAGGTTACTCTTTCCATTGGCAGGTATATGTCCCACAGAGAATGCACTTGAATAGTGATTCTAGTGCTCAGTCTGCAAATACAGTTTTTGACAAAAATTCCATCTTGACTTCTAGGAAACGTCTGCACTTGGCCTGGTCTTTTTCCAGGTCCACCTGGTGGACAAGCACATTAGTATGAAGCTCAATTATTACCATGAGCACCAATACAAATAACTCCTTTGTACGGATAGGGTTTGGAACACAGGGGAGCAACTGATTTAAGGGGGGGGGCTGTAATATCCAGCCAAATCCAAGAATCTTTAGCTTTCTTGGCTGATGGCTACAAGAGCCTAACTCCTTGTTGTGATGACTAGCACTCCTTACACACTAAGTACTGTACAGTGGGTACAATGTTCATAGGGGTGTTATAAGCAGCTCTCAGAGACATGGACAGTTTTCCAACCCCTGAAATCTCTCTTACTCAAAGAACATCAAGGGCATAATGTCCAGCAAACACCAAACATGCCGCCCCTAAGTTCTGTCAGCAGAAGAGAATATTCACCAAAAGCAGGCAAACCGCTGCATGGCACACATTATACAAGGAACCATGTCCCATAGGGTTATTAATGACTGGTTTCATTGGCTAAAATTTTTGATCATCACTTTGTTATTCTACTCTGGTGACATTCTGGAGAACAAATAATGAAATAATTTCTTAAACCTTTGTCGGACATTACAGCCTTTCTATGCCATGACCCACAGCTTTAAAGTGATGACATAGGGCCCAACACATTGACTACTTGGACTTTGGCTTGAGTAGTCTCTTTGCAAAAAGCCAATAAAGCAAATAATTGAAATACTTTATAAACCTCTATATAATCTATAGATAATAAAGAAATAAATTAACTTAAGACATAAGGTGAGGTGGCCAAAATTACAGAAAGATCCCTTATCTTGAAGTTGCAAGAAATATAGCAGATTCATAGAATCCTGCGCTTTAAACCATGAGCTGTATTTCTGCTTTATAATATAACACACAGCCCTTGTATAAATATTTACTGTATATGTCTAATGTACATTACAGCACTGAATAAATAAGCTCACAATACATAATGTTTCATGAACACAAACACCCTACTTCATTCTAAACGTTCAAACCCACAATATCAATGAAGCTTTCCAATAAAAATTAGGCCAAATTCTGTATTTACAGTCATAATAAAATGAAGCAAGCTCCTGTTGAAGCAGAATCAATAACATTTAGTTCAGATACAGAAGACCACAGGAAAGTGGAGGTTTATGGGGTCGTATTCAGCCAAGAGCCGCAGGTTGCAGGAGCTCATGCCGTGAACAGGTTGACATTGACCTTGGCCGAGATTTCTTTAAGTGAAGAGAAGAAAACCAAGTTCCATTGATGACCATATAATTCATTTATTAGCCTTTATTTATAAAGTACCATGCCAGTTACAAAGTATGCAGAGGTTGTGCGTCATTCTCCTCAGCCCCCGTCCCAAAAGATATTCTTCCCCACTAGTGACTGTATAATGGCACAGAAACCTGAGAACATGAGAAGAATCCTATGTCTAAATCCTTTGCATTTTCCCTTAGTGAGGTTACTTAAAGACACCAGAAAAGGAATGGCGTAACGCAGTGGGGTTGTTGCCATTGCAGATGGCTTCTTTAAGGGTAATGGCCCATAAGAAATTGGTTCCATTGGGATGAATGGGAATCACTGCAGGTACAAAGCAAACCAAAGTTTTTTGGTTTGAGGGACACTCTTGAGGGACGTGATGAGTTTCCACATTTTATGGTTAGTATACTAGTTGATTTTTGTATTTGTAACAATGCAATGCAACCAGGTTCGCACTGGAGCATTGGGGGCCCACCGAGGCTGAAAACTAGTTTTGGTTTTGTATTACTTAGAAAATCCAGTAGATGGAGACAAATGCATATATATTTAAGCAAACCGTCACACTAGAAAGGGCTGTATTAGCCTAACATTTTGCTCTGCTCTTTCATTTTAGGATGTCCTAGGATTAAAAAATGGGCTTCTACTTCTGGCTCATATTCCCTGAGGTTTAACGGAGGTTCTCCTAACTTTGTTGACCACTAAACAAATACATACAGTATATGAGGCCATTTAATAAATAAAATTGAAGGAAAATGCAGCTGGGTAAAATTTATCACTAGGCATTGGTTTGCAGTAGCGATATGCGGGTTGGGTTTTTTCCCGACCCGAACCCGACCGATATCTGCCCTCCCACCACCCACACCCATCCAACTTCCGAGTTCCTTTTATAGACCTGCGCTGCCGCACCCCGCCAATGATGTCACAAAAGGACTGCGGCTATAAAACCGGATCCCGAAAGTCTGAAGCTGGCGGTGTAAGGAAGCGGGTGGGGAGAGCAGGAAGAAGAGCTCGACCTGGACCCGCCCGCGTGTATTAGGCCGGCCTGCACATCACTAGTTTGCGGCAAAATTCTGTGGTTTGTGATCACTGAATTTTTTAGTTCATTAGTAGTAATAGTAGTACTTCCCAAACTGTGAGACAGCCGGTAGAGGGGCTCAGTCTGAAGGCCAGTTGGGTTGGGAATTAGGAGAAGGGACATTTGTTGCTCTGCTAGATACACCTGAAAGCATAGCTAGAAGGTCAGTTTGGGAGATAATGGAGTCAAATACAGTATGTATATCTGCTGCAGATATTCTTGGAACTATAACTGATACACTAGTATTTTTCTATATCTGAACTAATTTCATGAGCTTAGGGGCACCAAATGCTGGAACTTCAAGGGGGACCCTTTAGCCAATGAATTTGCTCCTGTGATTGGTAGACGAGAGAGATTTTAAGCTGGCCATAGATGTTGAGATTTTTAAAAGATCAGATCCAGATCGTGAGACCACGATCTTCTCAGAACTCAGAACAGAGCTTAAGCTCCCCATAGACGCAACGATTCTTCTTGCCGAACGACTGATTTTAGGGAAGCCCGACCAATCCTTCGAAATTATCGTGCGGTTAGTGGTATTCGAACGATCGCACATCTTATGATTTTTCGTCCGACATCTGTCGGGAAATTGATCGGCCAGGTCAAAAAATCTTTGTCGGTCCCAGTACAATGTATCTATGTTTGCAAAGCCAAGCAGGCAGCTCCCCTTTGTTTTCCTGGCAAATTGGTCTTTTTAGTTGATGGTAAATTCGTACGATCGTACGATCGTTCTGAGAAGATCGTGGTCTCACGATCAGGATCTGATCTTTTAAAAATCTCAACATCTATGGCCAGCTTTAGCAGTATAATATAATGGGGAGCTAAATACAAAGGCTTTATAGTTTTAATTATTCTTATAGATCTCCATCCAGGAGTCTGTGATATGGTTCCACCCATGGAAAACGTCAGTCCTCCTTTCAGACATCATTTTGGCTTTTCTTGAGAAATATAGTTCTCTCATAGTATGTGCTAGTGACACTTTATAGAAACTCAAAACAAATCCATGAAGATTTCAAAAATGTTCCACAAAAAAATTGTGCTTTGTATCTCCAAGACCAGAGTGAACGTTATTTTTAGGCAAGAAAAAGTCTCAACTCAACATTTTAAAGTCGTCAGCGGCCAGCCTGGCTGTAAGGCTACTCGCCGTTGTGTGGAAGGGATGTCTGGCCCTGTCCGTCCCTGCAGGCAAGTAGTTGGTTGCAGTCACCGGCGAAAACGCGCCTGTGCGTCTGTGCGCGAGCGTGTCTTTTCTACCCTCAACACTTGATGTCGCTGTGACTCCACAAGACAACACCATGCAGTATTATCCAGTCTATAACCATTATAATGATCATTGGAGATGTATTATGCAAATTGGCAACTACAGCATAAGAATACATTGGTGGCATGTAAGTTAATTGCTTTGCCAAGACTTTATTTCATTGTCATTAATTAAAAGATTATTATCAGATTTTCTTATGGGAGAGAATGAAGCAGAAGTTTTCTCTTTGCATTGGACATAATATAAATTCACGTTGAAGACCAGAGGGGGTGCTCCAAGGTACATGTTCCTCTTCAACCAGCTGGAACATGTTCTGAGAACTTTGTTGGACAGAGAAGGTGCGTGTTAGTGCGCCTGGAAGCTGGAACCTGCATGAATAGGGACCTGGAGGAAGCACTCACATGGGAGGGGGCTGAGGTATCCACCACATCAGAATGTTTCTGCTCCTGAAGCAAAATGCTGGAGATAAAAATAATTTCAAGCATGTTATATTTTGTAAAATGAATTTTCATGGCTTTGCATTGCCTTTGTTAAGACACAGGATAACCCCAATAACTACAATAGGCAGACCCATCACTCTTCTTAGATGCCACCATGTGGACTGCCTTCTAAACCTGAACCATGAAATTTCAATAGATAATTGAAGGACTTCTAAATTACAGTAAGGGTGGGTACATTATCCTCTCTATAAAAGTATCAAAGGATATTAGTAGTAACAAGTGGGATCCATGGCCATTGAAACACAAGGGCAGGCTGAGTGCTTACAGTTTGCTGTAGAATCACCAATATGTATGTGAAGAGCTAAGTAAACACTTGGTTAAAATCTAAATTACTACTTATGGTCAAGTAATAACTCTCTGTATTATTAATAAAATGCCACACTGGTACTTACAGTTTAAAATGCAGCTCTATAAATAAGTTTAATCTTATATTCTTCCTCCATTTATAGAAACAAGCATTCTCCCCCACATTTGAACATGTTGTCATTGTTTGTAGGACACATTGTCCAAAAAGGATCATTCTGCGACACAGTCCCCCAGAAATGTTGCCTTTAAACCACTTGCTTCCATGTATTGGGGTCCTGAAGGGATATCATAGGTGCATTACATTTATCGGCACCACATAGGAGAAAATGACCAGAAGTCAAGCATCAAAATGACATCCAGTGGGTATAGGAACGCAACACTGGGTGGCACAGCTTTCGCTGAGACCCTAAAAAACATTTCATAGTGTTCAGTATGTCACAAGGGGCCCCAAATGTTATATGTTATTTATTTTCATTAAAATAAAAGATGGCTTCATGTTGGCATTACTATATGTCTTAATATATATAGTTTGCTTGTTAATCGATTTATTCTATTCTACCTTCTCTCTATGGGCCGTGGCCAGGAGCAACCTATGACCAGCATGCACTGCACTTGCACTGAGCCTGGGCCCAAGTATTTATTGGGCAGCGAGGGAGTGTCTGGAATGAAAATTACTCCTTTTATGATTCATTTGTGGCTTCATTTTCTCACACAGTAAATACATCTGTCAGACAGAAAGTTACTTGTTGTTTCTGCAGAATTTCCTATATTTTCCTAACTTTTACCAGAAAACAAATAATGAAAATACACTGCAATAGAGTCCAGCACAGGTCCAATTGGAAGGACCCATGCCCAACCCAGACCCACTGACCCCTAACCAGTGGCGTAACTAGATATTACTGGGCACAGCAAATTATTTTACTTGTTTTACCAGTATTTATTCAAAATGTATATGAATTAGGGCCTCATGGGGCTCCTTAACCTCCTGGGCCCCCCTGCAGCCACAGGGTCTGCTTCCTTTATAGTTACGCCCCAGCCCCTAACCCAGAGCCACTACCCGACCCAGACCTATAAGTTAAACTAACCTTCCAACCCAGGACCTGCGAAACCTGAAAGCGCCGTCACCACAGACCAGAAGTGACGTCACTCCTGGGCCTATTCATTTGGAAATGTACCAAAATACCAAGTAATACCAAACCCTTTACCCTTATGGTCCCCATCACGTGATTATGGCATTGCGCATCACTCCCATTACATCTGATATGCAGGTTACTTGGGGCAGCTGGGGACTGAATGGATCATCCCATGGGCACTCAATCAAAGGAAAGCCTGGCATATAAAATGATTAAATCAAAATTCTCATGATACAAGAAACCACTGTGTTCATGTGTCCAAGGGTTATGGTCTTAAGAGACCTTAAGGTTGAAGCCCCAAAATCACCCAGTATCAATGGGTCATGTTGAAGCATCAATGAGGGGTGCATACAGGGTGCTTTTTCTCATTCTTAGTTCTCTCCTACTGGCCAGTCCTGGAGCATGTGACTATCACACCTTCTCTGTCTTTGACGTTAATTATGGGGTCTTAAAAGTATTTCAAGGTCTTTACATGATTATTGCATCCCATAATTGCATGTCATGTATCCTTGCTTTGAAAAGTAGGGTGATTTCCTTAACATTATTACTACAGTCACAGGCTAGGCTCCATAAGATTCCCGGTGAAAGCCCTGGCATTCACCCAGATCCCAACAGAACCTTTAACGTCAATCACTCTTGTCGGATTTCTTGTTCAGTCCCGCACCACAATAACTGAGAAAATACCAAACTCACATACACAATGGTGTGAGATTGGGAGCTGTAGTTTAACAGCTGAAGATCCATGGGGGAATTAAATTATGCACACCTCTGAGATTGCAAAATCATGTTGTTTGCTCTTTTATTATAGCAATTAAATCATATAATGTTTTAAAAAATCGAAATACCTTAAAGACATAATTGCAACCCTGTACTGATGCCATCTGTGCCAACCATGACCTTGGATGTCATTGAAGGAGAATTTTTTGGCGTAACCACCGCAGTGGCACTGGGGCCAAGAATGCTGGCAAAGCATCTGGATCAGAGATAGAAATCAGGGGGCACTGCTGAAGTTTGTATTATAACTATAGAACATGTACCCATGCAACTCAGCAGTTACTGAACTCCAGTATAACTTTGAGAAGTTGACCCTACAGTGTTGTCTATGGAGACTGAGGGTAGGAGTACTCTTGTGTTTTCTCAAGAATTTTTATAGAAGGGAGATTTTTTCTAATGTCTTGCCCTTGAGATCTAGAAGATCTGGTTCTACCACCATGGTCCTCTGTGTCTTATATCTGATAGGACGGTAGAGCTTGGTGGCACTTTGGCCAGAGAGTGGTGGCAAGGGCATGTCATGCCAAGTTTAACCATGGATCACAACAAGAGTTTAGTCTGTTGGGTGGTATCATGTAATGTACTCACAGCACAATATTGGTGGGCTGCAGAGTTTGTGCCACTAGCATTCTTTCTTCATACAATAAACCAGTTAAATAATTTTTAAACAAAGTCACCTCAAGCCAGAAGATCAAAAGACTGATGTTGCAAAAGAAATGGAATGGCATGCAAATGTAATATTGTTACCAAGCATATTTGAAATGACTTGCTCTAGATATTTCTACAGAATACATATGACTAACCCTAACCCTTCCTGGGACCGATCAAATCCTTAATGTTTTATAATATAACGTGTGTTTTCAAGGTGCAATCAAGAAACAGGTGCAAAGGTTGCCTGCTTTTAGCCCTGTTTTTTCCATGCACATATAGGCACAACTCTTTGCACTGCTGTCAGTGGCATCCCTTGGCACCCCACTACCATGTACATCATTCAGGATCTAAAGCAGAGGTGCCAGATGAGGGTACTTAAATAGTTTATCCCTAATACAGGGCTCCCTTGTCCTTGTGCAACCATTGCCTTCCACCTTATACTGGTTTTCAAATCACAAAAGAAAGATTCCAGCTTTAATTAGGATGATCGGGGTGGCAAGTGAAGGAAAATAAATGCTATCCAACCATGTGCAAAGGTGTCCTACTAACTGTCACTGACCTTTATATATGAAAATCTTACCATGGCCAGACAGTGATTGATTTATTTAAACCAGGTATTAGTGAAAATGAACATATCTCAATGTTTACCCTGTGACCAACAATCAGATCTAGGTGGTCTGAGCAGAACCACAAACTGCCCCAAAAGTTCCTCGTTCAATGTGATTTTTCTCCCCTTCCAAGCCCCTTAATATATCAGTTTAGTGGTGTTAGTCCAATAGTCCAATAGTCAAGAAAATCAGCCTCCAGTATTGGTTGTGGACACCATAACATGATCCATATTAGAATTATGACAGTTGCGGAACACTGGGACATACAACTGTGCTGTTTATATAAGAACAACTTGCATTTACATTCAATTGCAAATGAATGTGTAGAAGTTATTCGGTGGTTCTGCTCTTTGATGACACATTTTGTGGTTGTAGTAAAAATGTCATATATTCTCAGGTTACATCACTACAATAACCACTTGTCACTGTGGGGCATTTGCTTGAAGCCTCTTGTTAAAGGGAAAAGTACTTAAATAAGGGAAGAGTCAGGTGTAGCCCAGCCAGTTAAGCCTGTTCTCCGTACAATATGAAGTCTGTAGGGTGAGACAATACTGGGTGTGTTTACCAAAAGAAAAAACACTTCTAATCGCTGGTTTCTCATTGACTAAAATTTCTAAATTCCAAGTCTATTTTCCACAACAAATATGTGTTTTTCTGTCAAACAAAAAGGGTGTATATCACCTTCTGAACTTGTGTAGCTACAGGCTTGTAATTTCTTGCAGGAAGACTCAGGTTGCTCTAGTAGGGTATTCAGGTGCAAGAACATTCCGAATTATACCCTAGTTCCTCACCCCACCTTGGGACCTCCATAGTTTTTCTTTTTGAGCAGTAATATGATAAATATAATGCAAAGTCAACTACACTTGTCAACTCTTGGAAAGCACATCAGATTGGTTGCATTCCATGATAGTTGAACCATCTGCAGACACTGTGTACATTATTTTATTCACCTGAAGGTGAAAAGTTTGTGAAAAGAGCTGTTTCTTCCATACATACATAAACTTTTTTGTACCCTGCCCTGAGTTCATTCGTCAGGTGTTGAGGGTTTTTATTTATTTTTCTTCTACTTTCTACTGTAACTACTGTAGAGGAGTAACAGGAAAAGGGGTTGAGAAATGAGGACTGGGGGTTCGCTCGTTTTAGGCTTCGAAAAGAAAATCCCATGCCACGTTTGCATCAATTCTGTAGCAGTAAAGCTGGACTGGATTATGAACTCAAGTTGATTTGGGTTCGAAGAAATATAATGATATTCCATCAGTGCTGGAACAACAATCTCTAAATAGGTGTCTTCTTGGCAGGTAATGCCTTGGCAAGTGACCTATTAAAGATATATATAAAATTATGGGCAGCAATCTATAGCAACCAATCGGTGATTAGCTTTTTTTCAGCCAGCTGCAGGTAAATAGGGATGCACCGAATCCAGGATTCGGTTCGGGATTCGGCCAGGATTCGGCCTTTTTCAGCAGGATTCGGATTCGGCAGAATCCTTCTGCCAGGCCGAACCGAATCCGAACCCTAATTTGCATATGCAAATTAGGGGTGGGGAGAGAAATCGCGTGACTTTTTGTTAGAAAACAAGGAAGTAAAAAATGTTTCCCCCTTCCCACCCCTAATTTGCATATGCAAATTAGGGTTCGGATTCGGTTCGGTATTCGGCCGAATCTTTCGCAAAGGATTCGGGGATTCGGCCGAATCCAAAATAGTGGATTCGGTGCATCCCTACAGGTAAAACAATGAAAAGGAACATTTGATTGGCATGGGTACTGCCCATGTGCAACCCTACCCAGATAAAATACGTCCAATGGAACCACAAGTACTGGCCATTTATGTTAAAATAACAGTCCACAATTCTAATACCTAGAATTTTAGTTTGCATTCCTAAAGTGTAGGCATGGACACATATTTATCTATTGTGACAGATCAGAAGAATGTGTAAAATTCTTCCAGCTCCTAGAACAGGGCAACACATGGAATTTATAACAAGTACTTGTTGTGTATAACAAGTGCTGAAATGAATATGTGCTGGCCCAGCCCCAAAAACCGGTTCAAACAACATGCACATTTACACCCTCGAAAGACAGCTTGAAAATAAGCTCTGATCTATTGACTTTGATGTATTGTTCCACCTTATCCCCAAAACCATTCATTACTATAGGACCAGAAATAACAATAATAAACTAGGGATGCACCGAATCCACTTTTTTGGATTCGGCCGAACCCCCGAATCCTTCACAAAGGATTCGGCCGAATACCGAACCGAATCTGAAACCTAATTTGCATATGCAAATTAGGGGTGGGAAGGGGAAAACATTTTTTACTTCCTTGTTTTCTGACAAAAAGTCACGCAATTTCCCTCCCTGCCCCTAATTTGCATATGCAAATTAGCATTCGGATTCGGTTCGGCCGGGCAGAAGGATTCGGCCGAATCCGAATCCTGCTGAAAAAGGCCGAATCCTGGCCGAATCCCGAACCGAATCCTGGATTCGGTGCATCCCTATAATAAACACACAAAATATTTTAATTTATTTCATTTATTTTAAACTTTATTAGAAGGTATGTCAAGTTTGTTGTAAATGGATAATGGATTGTTGCTGCAACTGGTCCAAATGCCCTCTTGGCTTCAGGAAGGAATTCCCCCCATCTGTGGGTTCAGATGAGAATTTCTTGCCTTCCTCTGGATCAGAGGTTGAGTAAGGAAAGGAAGAAAATAATAATTTGAGTGGCCCCTGGTCTAAAGGTTTTTGGGTGGGTCCCTTTCCTAAGGGTTTTGGATGGGCCCCTGGTGTCCCAGTCCGGCACTGTATAATCTTAATCTTGGTTCTTCACTTCGTGATCCTTTACAAAGTCTTTATTTCTTGCCATTTTGTCTAAAAAGGGAAATATTTATCCCTGACATCTTAATGGCTATCTGCGTATTTTCTTGGACTTTCCATTACTAGAAGTTCTGCTTCGACTGGGTTAAAAAAAGACAAAAGGCCATCATGTCCTACCCTTCCAAATGAGCTGACTGTGACACTGCCTGATGTACTTGCAAATATGGAGAAGCATATTTGGCACTTCTCCAAGGGCAATGTAAATGAAAGTCAAACACTCATTGTATCACAAGCTCCTTTTTCCTTTTACCAACAACATATGGTGATTATGGTACAAAAAAAAAAAGCAAAAAGTTATTAAGCATTTGATAGTATTCCAGTATATTGTTAGAAAGAAAAACAGCACTGAAATTGGAAATTAACATTAATGTGAAAGCTAAAAGAGTAAGAACACAGCAGATTGGAGAGCTTGCTTGCGAGCGGGTTTCTTGAGCTAGCTTCCTAGAGTTTCTCCTCAACTTTCTTGCCACTTTTGGAAATCACTTTTCCATCCACCACCTCTTCAATATTAAGTTTTAAGTGTTTTTGTCCTGGTAGAATCTGAGAAAAGATACAAAGTATATATCGTTTTATATATCGTTTTTGTGATATAAACGGTTTATGAATTGGCTTCCTAAATCTATAATAACACGCTTTTCCTTCATTTCTACCGAAGTTGTTGCATTTTTTTTACTCATGCTTGAATTAAGCTATTAGAGCATGCAATATTTTGTCATCATTTCACAGCTCGAGTCTGTTGGTTGGATCTTTAAAAAAAATAAAGTTGAGGAACGCACAAAAATCATGATATATCGATGTACTGCATGAAAAAAATTAATGTATTAAATGGTGTTTTTTTTTAATATTAAGAATTCCCCTTTCTCACAATGCCAAGATAAGTGGCGTAACTATAGAGGAAGCAGACCCCACAGCCGCAGGCGGGTCCGTGGAACAGGGGGGCCTGGACTATGGGGTCGGCTTCCTCTATAGCTAAAAAACCCTCCTCTTCAGCGGCTCTCCCTTACCCGCGAGGAAGGGGCAGGAGTGGGTGGAGTCAGGGCAGGATTGAGGCAAGGCATGGGAGGGGAGGAGTCAGGATAGGAAGTGGGCGGGAGGATGAGGATCGGAGTGCGCAAGGCACGGTGCACTCTAGTTACGGCATTGGCCAAGATTCTGGGGTCATTTATATACATATAAAATTCAGAACATTTTTTACCATGAGAAGACGAGAATAATATACATATTTCCCTCTAATATTTCTATCAGGGACCAGCCATGAGCAATATTAGCAATGATCTTTGTTGTTTATAATCATCGCTTTGTTGCTTATAAACACGATCACCAGACGGAGCTGAATTCTAGATCAGAATTAAAATCGTCATGTCTCCACAGGCACAACATGTCGGCAAAAACAAGAGTTCTGGTGCAAACAAATGCTTTAATACAACATGTCGGCAAAAACAAGAGTTCTGGTGCAAACAAATGCTTTAATACAACATGTCGGCAAAAACAAGAGTTCTGGTGCAAACAAATGCTTTAATATACAGCGCCTATTTAATATATATTTAACGGGAGACTAACCTTTGGAAAATTCTGAAAGAGCATCTGACATCCCAGCAAGCAGTTTTCTGAAAAGAACAGAACGGTGTCACCATTAAATTAAACTCATTGCAGGAAAACAAGTTGAAGGCATTCTAACCTTAATACTGCTCTTTCTATATATTTACTGTACTTAGTACAGATGAGTCCACATGCAGAGTATGCTAGTACAATTCTTTGGGGGGAATTCACAAAAGTGTTGGTAAAAAAAGTAACCCAGAAGTGGCGGTCGACAAATTTGTAAAATGTCGTATGAACGGCAAATTCACAAAGGCAAATGTTACCATCTCTGAATGTCTCGTAAATCTGACAATTTTCTAAAATGTCGTATATCTTTTCATCGTACAAACGACATTTACCAAGACTTTTTAAACGACAATTTGTCTGACATTTTCATTTTGGAGAGCCTAAAGTGTCTGAAAAATTGTCGGTAAAAAAAATGAGTTTACGAGTAATTCATAAAAATGTCGGGAAAAGTGGCGCCGAAAAAACCACGCCCACTTTTAACGACACTAATTCAAAAGTGTCGCACATGTCGGAAAATTGGTGGAGAAATGCTCTGTGAATTTGTCGGCTGTTGCTACGACACTTTCTATGACATTTTAAAGACATTTTTTCGTTCCCGACACTTTTGTGAATTCCCCCCTTTGTGTTTGAATCCACTTGACCTTTCTCTGCAATCATTCTGTCCTTTTTTGCCCTGAACGTCCCTCCAGTGATGTCCCATCATAGCCTGGCTGTTATGCTACACCCCAAGTTTAGTGAAGTATGGGAGGTTCATCAAACATTACTAAAACTTTCATCTGGGGTGTTAGATCCCATTGGATATCAGTTGGATGGCCAGAATAGAAAAACTTTTAGGCCACTATCTACTGAATGCCAACTCTGTGGTGGCCGGTCATCATATCACTGTGATTTGACCAGTCATATGTTTCCAATTTGGATATATTTGTTGATAGCTGATCACACACACAGGCAAGGGTAAAAATTGTCAAGTCTTTGGCCTAGTTGGCCAACTATCTCTCCGTGTTTGGGCCATCACAGAGCAGTTCCAAAGACAACACACAATGTCATTAAACCACAGTAAGCCTCTTGTATGGTGGATTTAATCAGCTGACCCAAACGTTGCCAGTTAAGCTCATTGATTGGATATATCCTAAATATTAAATGGTGTATTGTCAACAACAAGATGGCTTTGTGACGTTATCAAGAGTTATAGGAATGCGCACAAACAATGCAGAGAAGGGACACATTTATAGAAGCACTTAATAATTGTATTAAATATGCACAAAGGGAAAATGTAAAAAAGGTGTTAGAGTGAATGAGAAAAGCTTGATCCTTACCCTCCTTCTCCCTCCAGCAATTTGCGATATGTCTCTATCTCTAGCTCTAACCGGGTCTTGATGTCCAGCAGCTGTTTGTACTCATTGCTCTGAAGCTCCATGTCACTTCTCAGTTGGACCAACTGCTCCTCCACACTGGTGATTAAGTTTTGTAACTGCCCAAGCTGAGAACAAAAGCGTCCTTCTGTCTCTGCCAGAGTTTTCTCTAACGATTGTTTCTGTGGATAAATGATTCGTTCCTTAATCTCCAAAAGAATGATCAAGGTCACTTATGGGTGATTGAAATAAAGAGTAGACCAGTTTTAGCCTCCATTAAAAACCAACCAGTAGGTAGCATTTACTTAAAAACAGTCTAGGTTTTTCAGTTAGCTGAGGTGAAGATAAAAGGCAAACATTTATCCTTTGAATAGCAGCTAATACATACCATTGCCATCTGTGCCTGAAGTTCTATCTCCAATCCCTGAAGTGTCCGTTTCAGATCTGAAATCTCTGTAGTGTTAGACTGTACTTGCTGCACTCCAGCTTGGATCTCTTTCTTTATTTCTTTGCTCTACATGATGTAACATAAGAACATTTACAAACATATTCTAAAGTGTTTTTACTATGGAAGCTCAGATTCCAGTGCCTTTATGCTCTTTGGTGATGTTACCAACATTATGAATCATAAGGCAGTTTTTACCTGCTCATTAAATGCTCTCTCAGCTTCTCTTCTGTTCTTGTCAGCAAGGGTTTCATATTGTTCTCTCATGTCGTTGAGTAACTTGGTCAGGTCGGTTCCTGGAGCAGCATTCATCTCAACAGTGAGCTGGCCGGCAGGTCCACCTTGGAGAGCATCCAATTCCTTATGGTAAAAACAACCCAAAGATGACAATGTAATTCCCTCCAGCTGTTATAGCATTGGATCTACAAACACAATTCTCACTCTACCTTGGCATCCAAGGGACCTTACACATGGGTAGAATATGCCATAGGACAAAGGATCAGTCTAAGCAATATTGGCAAAGAATCAACAAATATTACATTTTCTTGCCAATATATCTGATACACCAGGCCCTGTATACAGGTTTACAGTAGTTGCACTCCATGCACATACAATGAAAACACAGGGTCTTGAAAATGCTATTTCTTGTCCTACCTCCTTATGATTTTTCTTCAGATATGCCAGTTCCTCTGTCAAGCTTTCAATCTGCAATTCCAGATCAGCCTTGCACAGGGTCAACTCATCGAGCACTCTACGTAGGCCATTAATATCAGCTTCCACGCTCTGGCGAAGGGCCAGCTCGTTCTCATACCTGTGCACATGTCATGAGTGTTAGTAGAAGATCTTGCCCATCTCATGTTAACAAACAACTCAGTGGGAGGTCATTAGCATCATCACTTCTTACTTCAGCCTGAAGTCATCAGCCGCCAGCCGGGCATTGTCAGTCTGTAAGAGGATCCTGGCATTTTCCAAAGTGCTGTCCATGATCTGCAACACAGAATGAGAAGAACATTGTTCTCATACTATGGCACATAAATTCACATACACTAGCAACTATTTTTCCTGTTCCTTTAATGAGTCATTTTATTTGAGAACAAAAGCAAGGGTAAGTGTACAGTAGATATACACAACATTGTTTGCACTTTAACTTTTTTAAATCACGACTACAAGGAAATTTCAGCTGGATGTAGATTACCATTACCCATGCCCCTAATTGCCCCTAATTTGGAACTTCCCTCTTCAGCGTGCAGGGGGTGTTGCTCAAGTACAATACCCAATATCCAAGCAGACAAGCAAATATCTGGTTGGATGCTAGATGTTCTATATTGATGCAGTGTAGTGCATACTGTTAGCACTTTAAGGTGCACATTCCAATCAAAAACCATTTTAATGCTTGATGGAAAGTTGTGATACAAGATTAATGTTTAGCCAGAGAATGGTAAACAAAAACAGCCGTTGAAAACTACATGGATTTACTATTTGCAACCATTTCCTACCTTTTTCTTGAGTTCTTCAATAATTGGGTAGTATTTACTGTAGTCCGCTGTTCCTACACCACCAGATGCTGGACGAAGTTTTTCATACCATTCTCGTATTTTCGTCTCAAGATCAGTATTATCCTTTTCCAAAGCCTTAACTTTATCCAAGTAACTGGCTAAGCGGTCATTAAGATTTTGCATGGTATGCTTTTCATTGGTGGCCAGGATGCCTTCAAAGCCACCAGCTCCTCTTCCAAATCCTCCACCAGCTCCTCCACCAAAACCACCACCAAATCCTCCGCCAGCTCCTCCACCAAAACCACCAAATCCTCCGCCAGCTCCTCCACCATATCCCCCACCAGCTCCTCCACCATATCCTCCACCAGCTCCTCCACCATATCCTCCACCAAAACCTCCAGCTGCACAACCTTCATTAAATTCACCCCCTCCATAGCCACTTTCAAAATCACCAAATCCTGCACCATTCATCATACCTCCATATCCACCAGCAAACCCCCCTCCATACCCACCACCTGCAACATTTCCTACTCTCTGAAAGCTTTGCACAGATTTCCTGACAGAAATATTGGGGCCACCGGCCAATGACCTTGACTGGCGCACAGATGTCATAGTGGTACCACAGAAGCACAGAAGTAAAGCTCTCCAAGTTAAATGAGGTTACAAAATTCAGCCGAAAGTAATTCTGTTAGAAGTGTAGCTCTTTTATACAATGAGCTAATGGGTGTATCTTCATTAGAAGTAATATTTATTGTGCAAGATCAGCATTTGGTACCCATTTCAGTAATTAATTCAGTATTTTACCTGAACAAATATTTTGCCCTGAAGCTATATTTATTAAATCAAAAGGAGAATGTGGGTGGAGTGGCAGTAAGCCATTATTTTATTGTGTTTAATCTGTTGAAGCCTATCTATACTTGACTTAACATGTTATTTATGCCTTGCTCATTATCACATACCTTGTAGTTGTTTTAACTTAATCTAATAAACTGAACTATCTAATTTTCCTAAAATATTGGCCTTGTGTGTTTTCTTGTACTGCATCTTTTATCTCCAAGCACTGGTTTCTTTGGACAGAAATGTCAATAGACGCCAAAAAACACATAAAATTTGAGCTTGGATGGTTTTATTTTTGTTTGATTTGTATTTATAACTTCACATTCGGAACACTACAGTTGATGTACAAATTGTGCAATTAGTGGCGCTCCTTAACAAAAACAATACAGTATATCATGCATAACTGCCACAATTGTCTGGCTTAACCATTGGGTTCTAATGAAAGATGATTTGTATTAAGGTTACACCATGGGGCCACTAATCCAGAATGCTTGGAACCTGAAGTTTTTTACAGAATTCAGTGTGTTTTGTACTGAAAAGTGCCAGCACCAGGGCTTTAAACTGAAAGGAATCATAGAAGTGTTTCTGTGCATTATTCAGTTCTATGAAAAGGAAAAGTCTAAAAAGCAGCCCACGTGCCATCAGCCCTACTGTAAACGGCTTCTCTCTAGGGTGATGATGGAACTTATCCAGTTTAATGGACCCTAACAAACAACCCTATATGGTTTGTTATAAAAAAAAATCTTCACTTTGTGTTTTATATCTATTCTCCAGCCCTGACTTGCATACATGTGGGGGGATAGATGCCAAACTCTCTTGTGTGTGAGGTTGAGCCTCCCATTGAGCCAAGTGACTCATTCCACCCCCAGGCAAACAGAGACTTGGAACTTATACTTTAGGGTTAGAGGTTGAAATGAAAAGAAGAGGCTTGTAAGTGCTTGAAAAAGGTAAAGGGTTAGTTCCCTGGGAGATTTGTTATAGCTCATTCCATGAGGGAAAAGCAGGATCAGTGTAGCTTGTTGAGCAGCATGAGGCTCCAACGAGGAGGCCAGAAGGGTCAGTACCCTGGCTGTCACCCACCAGTATAGGGACTGAAGTGGTCAGACTCATGAGTAGGAGACACCCCAGTGAGACTCTTCTACTGCTGTATTATTAAAGAAAACTCATTTAAACAACACACAGGTAAACAGTGGTTGCATTAGTTACACTGTTTTCTTTAATTACCGTTAATGAAAGCGCAGTTTAAACTTGATGAGCTTAAAAGCTGAAATTTGTATCCTGCTTGTAGGAACGTGTTGAATTGTGGCTTTTATCTTCTCTTTCACTACCCAGCACTAATGTTACAGGGCATGTTCAGTCAGGGACCCTTCAGAAAACAGAAAACACAGGTCTCCTCTTCCAACCTTTTTATCTCCCTCTTTTCACTCACCTTCTTTATTGTCCTTGTTTCTTCTCCGTAAACACTTACCCCCCCTTTTTCCCTCTTTCATCTCATACAGAAATAGAGGGATGGGTAATATACAGTATAGTCATACAAGGTACAAATAAGATAAAGGCATACAAGGTCTACAAGGTAATCTACTCTTTATTTTCTCAAAGAAATAGTGCTATTAAAACATACTCATTGTTTTTTTGTTGGCTTTAACACTCCTTATTTATATTTATATGGTGCTGTTTTATTTTAATTATTGTCAGCTAGGTTGACCTGCTCTTAAAATGACAGTTTGAGCATGATAACAATATACCCAGTAAGTCTGGTGGCATAAGGTTTACTACAATATTCTATTTTACTCTATGCTATCAAGTAAAAACTCTAAAAAGTGCACTTTTCCAGCATTTGTGTCCAACTGGAGTACCAGGGGCCACCAAGACTCCTTAGACAAATCTATACAAGTCTGGAGCAGTAGAGGCTTAATGAAGGGTTGACTCTTGTTAGTGGTGAGATATATATGAGTGCCAATTGCCTCTGCATGTTTCCCATCACTTATTTTTCAAGGGCTTGATCTCAATGTATTGCAATAGGATTTCTTTGGGTTATTCTTATACATTTTTAGAAAATTGTAGGAGGACAATTCAAGACAAACAAAAATCTTTTGTACATGGTTTTAACATTAGAACACCAATAATATTTTTTATCTAAGTTTCTCTCAAACAGTGTTGTATCTATGTCCAACTCAACCTCAATAAACTACTGTTGGATAAAACCTACATTCAGCCTATATTATTTAATAGTCATATATCCAGTACATGTACTTTTTAGATTAAGGAAATGTATGAGTTTTTTAATACAATTTTAAAAAAGAATGAGACAATGGTTTTTTAGTTACCCCAATGATAAAAACGATACATCTCTAGCACAGTGTACTGTATTATATACCAGGTACATCTATGAAAAGCAACACAGCTAACGCAGGCACCCTAAACCATAAATTACATTTATTCCCTTCGGCTAATTCCAGACAGTTTAACACTGACTGTAAAACAAAAGGAATGTGATATCTGACTTGTTGAAACTAATAAGGCTCCATTAAAAAATGTACTTTTTTTTTTTGCCTAACCCAACCCAGAAGGGCAAAAACAGGGTCCTGTTGGCAATCAGTTCTCTTGGGCAGAGTTGCCCAGCTTGTGGCATCTACTCTTGACCCTTCCCATCATGATGTTTATTCCCAGCACACCCACAATTCTGATAACTATATGAATTCAGGAAATGGGTGTTGGTCTGGGCAGTTTCTCTCTCTCAAAAGCTGCAAGCGGGGGAGGATTAATCTCATGGAACCAATGCTGGGTTCTAGGTTATCTCTCCCCTTTGAAAGCTAATGGCAAGGGAGGACTAAGCCCTATGATGAAAACCAATGCCCAGGTCGGGAGACCTTATTTTTCAGGTAATGCTCTTATGCCGGGAGGCTTTAGCATTTGAAATTATGACCAGAGGTAAATAGTTAGGGACCGCCATATGGGTTTTACCTTGACGTGGTATGGTGGCTTATCAATCTTATGATCATAATTTTGTAACTAAAAAAACCCCTGTCTTTGTAAATACATGCATCCGCATAGATTACTGATATGATAGGGGACAAAGGAATGTGCATTGATCAATTTTTCTTTTTTTCTATGTCTGTAGTTAATTTGGCCAGATCAGTAGCACTTCCAATGTATTTTAGTACATTTTTATTAAGCCATGGAGTGCTCTCACAATTTTTCCTTTTTGTATATGAATTCAGCCCAGAGGATTAATCAGTTGACCTTGGCAACCAGATAATTGGGTTGGAAAGAGATAAATTATAAAGGCAAATCGTTCAAATTATTAATGTTCATTTGATCATAAAGTTAACATGTGTAAGAGGGAGCGGATATCTTTGAGTTTTCAAATGTGTCTAAAAAACAGATACAGGAATTGCACCTCTTATCTCACACCCTGGAATGACTTTGAAAACTTGAGGGACCACAAAATCTGTCAAATCTCAAGTTGTTTGTGTTCTATTTGGGGGTGTAAGATGTAAAAGCCTTACTCCTTGCACTTCAATATAATTGTGTTCATAACAGCTCAGTCCTTCCTGCCATCAGTTCCGACACTCAGCACTGTTACCTACTGGAACCCTGGAGCTATTGCCACCTTTGGAACAGGTAGTAGTTCCAGGGTCCCCCCAGGGCCCTATGTCAATTGTCGCAGATCAGTTGTGTTCATGCACGTCACTTGCACACCAAACACCACAAATTATGTCGCAGACTTTGCAACTGATGCCACTGCTTCTATAGTGCATGTGCAGTTGAGATCATTTTTTTGGGGAAAACTGCTGCATTGTGGGGAAAAACACATGGCGATTGTGCTTGAAATTGCACTTTGCTCACTGCACTTGTGCACGTACACTTGCCCTTTACTCTCTTTTTCAGCAACAGAAAACGGGGATGTTATATTAGTCCAACCTTTTCATTACAAAATTCCGTAATAGAGCTTGCAGCTGAATTTACGAGGGTAATATTATAGCTAAATGTCAAGAATATTTATGAGTTTTTTTTACACACCCTGAGCGTGATGAAAAGAGCATTTCTAAATGATGGGCCCCTATGCCTCAGGTCCTTTTCTTTCTTTATTAGGCTGCTTAGGTGGAAATGTTCCTCTGCAAATTGGGCCACTGCATTCTGCACATATCCTCACATCTTCTTGACAACCCATAAATAATGTAGAACGCAAGGCATTTTCTGCCAAGGTGCTCTCCTCTCAGTGTTGGGATTTTACTGAACCCCAGCACTTTTTACAGGATTCATGTTACACCTGAATGTTACGATCTAACTCCAAGGGGTATATTTATCTAAGAGTGAAGTTAGAGATTGCTACAGTCCTCTAGAGAGAAATTCTGCCAATTCTGTCACCTATTTTTCAATGGGTGAAAGTCCATCCCTTGATAAATACACCTTTGCATGTATTCTACTTTGTATGTAAAAGGGAATATAGAGGTTCTCCTGCTCCTGATATCCCAATATCAGAAGCCATTTGCCTGAACCCACACACTGCCAGTCTAGGCCTGTCCTTGCTCCATCATCAGGACCAGGGACCCCTGCTGGTAGGATTAGGCTCCTGGTTTCTGATATTTAATAACCAGTTTGGGGATATAAGGTGTTTTTTTGTGGTGTTTCATGAAGGTATTTGGCTCTGTTTCACTATTCACATGCCAGCTTGGAGACACTGGGGGTCATTTACCTGGGGTGCAAAGATACTAAAGTAAGGGAGCAGGTTGGGGGGAACACGTACTGCATACGCCTCCCTTGCCCAACCCTCTTGGTTGAAAAGTTGCATAATGCAGACAGTGCTAGCTTTGATTTCATTAAAAACTCAACAGAATGTGGTAAATCAGCAAATGATTGTTGCCATCTACCACACTCAGTGACACTGAGACCCTAACACTGAGGCTCATTTTTGTATTTACATCTAATATCCAGAATGATTGTGGCTTGGGTTATTCCAGATAAGGGTTTTTTTGTAACCATTGCCATTCTACTACTAAAGTCTACTACATTATAAAAAGTTGCAGAGATAAAGCAAATAATGTTTCAAAAATCCACACTAAGGGAGGTGACCTTCCCATAATCCTAAACTTTCTGGATGTCAGGTTTTCAAATAAGAGATCTCATGCCTGTACCACTATTTGAAATAATTCAGATTTACAGTATTTACTGCAGAAAAGTATCTGGGCATCTGATTGTCCAACAACTAATTTTTAAAACCTATTGTGTTAATAGGATGTTGGGCCTCTCTTTACTTATAAGGTCTTTGGTCTCAATTCGGGCCCAGTTTTGATGGGATTTCCTTCCATTCTGACAGGGGAGGTTGGGCACTCAGTCCTGACTTACAATGACATTCTGATTCAGTTGAGATATCTGGGCCATGTGCAGGCCTGTCTAGTTTTTCCATTCTATTTTTGCAATACAGTTCTGTATGGACTTTACATTGTTATTATCCAAATGAAACAAGAAAGGGCCTTCACCAAATGATTGGAACAAAGTAGAAGGTAATGACCAAGACCTGGCACATGGATGTGGCTAAATTAGCAAATTTGAATAATTAGAAATGTGTCGATACAAAGGCTGTTACAATGGTTCCACTTTTGGATTTGTTGTTGCTGTTTATATTCTATATCCTCAGAGAAAAGTTGGTTTGTTGGTACCTTGAGCGCCATAAGAACTAACAACTGCATTCTAAGTATCAACAGTGGTCAATAAACTTATTTTCATTTTAGTTCTCTTTAAATTCTATCATTCCCTTTAGCAGGGACATTCATTTAATAATTAATTTATTTGACCAGGTTACCAAATGTGCAGATCTTTACTAGTCACCAATGTAAGATGCCGAATCCAACAATCTGATTTGAGCAGCCCATGGATTGTGCCATTAGGAAGAGGTATAATTGTGTTCATGTACATGGGCATGTGCCAATATTTGCCCCTAAATGGTCAACTTAAGGAGGTTGTTTTATTCACGGTAAGATAAATATAGGGACATTTTCATGGCAGGTATTGGCCATTTATATATTATTCTCATAGTGAGCCACATAACATGTTCTCTTCGGGTAACCAGGCAGCTAAATGTTCATCTGGCACTGACAAGAAGTGTCTATAGAGTCCTAACTCCACTGTAAATCTGGATGGGAAATTTACACCAATGGCTTTTAAATACAGATTATGTTAGAGTAAGTTCAACAACATTTTGCCCTTTCAGTCCTACTTTTTACCTTTAAACATGAATAAAACTAAGTTTGTCAAGAGCAGCATGGGGATGAAATATACAATCTGCACATATATCTGGACATATTTGACACAGAATACCTAGTTGCTATGGGTTTGGCAAAAAAACTCTTCCACTTGAAAAGGTTGTTAAAGTATAATATTGTAAATAGAAGAATAGAAGTAGGAATGATTATTATATGAAAAGTCTTATCCTGTACTTCTGATGGCCTTTTGTGAAGGTACAATAATACAACTGGAGGGCTACAGCAGGTGACAAGAAAGATTGTGTATGGCCGGCCTGAGTCAAGTGCATCTTACCCAATATTAAGCCTAGAGGAGGAGCACAAGGAGACTGATATACTCAGCTCTTTACTTATACCACAGACAAATACAAAGGGACACTGTAGGGACAACACTTAAACAAGAACACATTTCCAAGGGCTTAGCTTGAAGCTTTATTGCATCTTGAAATCAACACATTTTTCCATTTTGTGCATGAGAATTTCAGAGCTAACTTTTTATTTAACGCTCTCTTCAATTTCCTCGACTCTTGATGAAACAACCTTTCCATCTACCACTTCTTCCACGATAGTCTTTACTTTTCTGGTTTTTGATGGATCTGAAGAAGAAAAAGACAAAAAAGATATAAGTTTCTCAATGCTATGTTACCTCGCCCTGTGATTCTGTAAGGGTATAGCCATATTACAACTGCTCTTTCTTAAGAAGTATTTCAATGGAATGGAAATTTAAGGAGAAGATAAGTGAAAATGAGACCTGCTCCCAACAGCTATTGCTCAGCTAAAACCTCTCACTGCTACATTTCATGGTCTCACTGAAGGTTACTCCTGTTTCTTATAGAATCAAAATAACTTGTTACCTTTTTTGGAGCTGGAAGATGATTGTGATGTGGAAACTTCAGTAGCTTGCACTATTGAAGACTTTGATGAACTAAAAGAAAGCAAACAAATAATTATTATTGAACTTACAAGAATCAACATAAAGCTAAAGTTTGTCTCCTGGTGCAAATGAAGGGACTTTAGTTTTTACATACCCAAATTCTCCCTCCAGCAGGCGCCTGTATGTTTCAATCTCCATTTCTAGTCTTGTCTTAATGTCAAGGAGCTGCCTGTACTCCATGTTCTGACGTTCCATGTCAGACCTGATCTGCAGAAGTTGTTCCTCCAGGCTTCTGATACTGAACTGAATTGTTTGAAGCTGTGCACCATATCGGCCATCTGTTTCTGCCAGGGTGTCTTCCAGAGATTTTTTCTGTACATTAAATGTAAAGAAAACTTTAATATTGAGACTTCATTATAGTAATGAGTGCTCTTTTTGATACAATAAGTTACAGTTTCTTATTTATTGTAGAGAAGAACAAAGGCAAGGCCGACCGGCACTCAAATGGATCCACAGGACCAGAGAAATTCAATTAAAAGAATATTTTA
The DNA here is from genome assembly GCA_038501925.1 of Xenopus petersii. Lineage (NCBI taxonomy): Eukaryota > Metazoa > Chordata > Amphibia > Anura > Pipidae > Xenopus > Xenopus petersii. Next base: position 119,088,812 of record CM076689.1, read on the forward strand.
TTGATACAAAGTTAAAAATATAAATCTGCATCTCCATCCACCTACGCGTTTCGCACCCACTCAGGGCGCTTAGTCATGGGCTCTGATGTCATTCACAGGATATGAGCATTTATACAATGGCCTACGATGGTCTACAAGTGACTCTCAAAATTCGAAGAGGGTGGTGAAGATAAGGCTTCAGCACACTGTTCTGCTCAAGTGCCAACACTTATAAAATCAAATATATGCATTAAAAGAAAGGCTAAAGGGTAATATGGACCATGGTTAACCTGCCTTGTCCTTTAAACCAATACTGTCCAAAATGGGTTTTATTTATGTTATTCTGCCAATATGCAGCATCTATAAGGAACAATAACAATGACTATTCTGTTCTCGTCAGTTATTATTTCAGCATAATTTAGTGTCGCTTACCATTGCCAGTTGAGATTGCAATTCAATTTCCAAACTCTGAAGGCTGCGTCTGAGGTCATTTATTTCACTCTTGCTTGTCTGCACTTGTTCCACACCTGTTTGAATCTCTTTCTTCAGCTCACCGCTCTAAAATGGGAAGAGGAAAATCCATCAATGTGATGTTTAGATTCAACCTCAAAATGAAGATGGGGTCTCTTAAACCCAAAAGGGAATTCAGATAACTCCTTGATTACTACTAGAGTATGGAAAGAGTCTCACCTTCTGGTTAAACCACAGCTCTGCATCTCTTCTGTTCTTTTCAGCCAGTGTTTCATAGTCCGCTCTCATGTCACTGAGAATCTTGTTCAGATCTATGCCTGGAGCAGCATCCATTTCTACATTCACTTGTCCAGCAGAGCTGCTCTTAGCAATACTCATCTCCTGTGAGATTAAAAAGTAAAAGGTTATGTATTAACAATAAGTTGAAAATAATAGGCAAGACCCCTCTTTATTTCATTCATACAAAAGAACCTACAAAACAATTTTGCCATCTCACCTCCTCATGGTTCTTTTTGAGGTAGGCCAGCTCTTCAGTCAAGCTCTCAATCTGCATCTCAAGGTCACCTCTAGCAAGGGTCAGCTCATCCAGGACTCTACGCAAGCCATTGATATCAGTCTCCACACTCTGGCGAAGAGCCAGCTCATTCTCAAACCTTATGAAAAAAACCCACAATGATATTGTAATGATCAGCATTGATCAAGTATTACAATACTCCATATACTTAATTTTGTTGATTTCCAGCCTATACTTATTTTTGAACTTACTTCAGGCGGAAGTCATCAGCAGCAAGTTTGGCATTGTCAATTTGCAGAACAACTCTTGAGTTATCAATGGTGGCTGAAAGGATCTAGAAAACAAAAAAAAAAAAGACTTTGTCATTGATTATAAAGAATGGTTAACTATCTAAAGAATTTCCAAGAGTTACCAGGATACATAGTCTAGTCATAGTATTAGTTACAAAGGATTGGAATGAGGTCATAGACCTTTACAATGATGTATACATCATTGAAATACTTTCCAGTCCCTGGACTTTGAACAATAAGAACATTTAGCAGCTATGATGAGTTATTATTCTTCCTCCACTCATTTATCAGGTAAGAGAAACATACTCTGGTAAAGATGCTAAGAAATATACTTGCTGCCTATTTGTTTGGATGACAACCTTTAGATCCTGTAGTCCCTTCATTGACTTTTATATTAAATGCCTCCCGTTTAAATTGTCTACACATTATTTGCTTCAAAGAAATGGACAGGGAAATAACTTCTCCAAGGAGGCATGCCATGCAGTCATGAAGGTTCTTAAGTATTAACTGTCTGGTCTGTTAACAAAAGGATGGATCTTCCATATAATGCACAGAAGGGCCTGGTAGATTCCCCTCAAGGTGAGAGACATGCTCAATAACTCCAGAACACACAGGTATTTTTGCCATTAATCCTCATCCCAAACTCTACATATATTCTATATATTGTAAGCTTGCAATCTACTTATTTGTTTTCCTTATTATAAAGCAGAAATGTTCTAGAGTAATATTAAAACACATGATGCCAACTGTACCTTGTTCCTCAAATCACTGATGATTTCAAAGTATTTGCTGAAATCCTTAGACCCAGCTCCAATACCAGACCCTCTTTGCTTCTCATACCACTCACGGATCTTCAGTTCCAGGTCAGCATTGGCTGCTTCCAGGGCTCTTACTTTCTCCAGGTAGGAAGCAAGACGGTCATTGAGGTTCTGCATGGTTTGCTTATCACTTCCACCAAAGTTGCTGAAGCTGGAACTGGCAGCAGCTGCTCCAAAACCACCTGCAGAACTAAGGGAAAAACCAGAAGATGCACCACCACCAAAGCCTGCTCCATAGCCACCACCAAAGCCTGCTCCAGAGCCACCACCAAAGCCTGCTCCAGAGCCACCACCAAATCCTGCTCCATAGCCACCACCTCCAGAGCTGCCTTTGCTCTGAACAGAGTAAGAAGAGCTGGAACGGAATGACATGGTGGCTGTGTATTGCTTGACAACTTAGCCTGCACAAAACAGAATGGGTGCCTGCAGCTTTGACAGCCTATATATATAATGGATACACAAAGAGTGGTGGGTGTTTCAGTTACACCAGGGACAGCCTCCCAGAGTAAATACTATTTTTTGCCAGGTCAGCATCTGTTTCCAGAAAATCACCATCATAATCAGTCCATATTTACATAAAAGATATAGCCCTGAAGGTATTGGTTAGAAACTGGGAGAGGCAAATTCTTCTTTTCTTTCCCGTTTTCAGCCGTCCCTCTCACCTTGCCCCAGGCAACTTTGCTGAAGGTCTGCATTCCATGCTTTGGGTAAGGCTAATTCAGTTCTGCACACACCCGATGAATTCTTTCTGTAAATGGGGGTTTTCAGCAATATTAAAATGGTAGATTAACAAAAAGTGAAGCTTTTGGACAAACATTTTCTGAAGTGCACAGCAGTTTGTCCATCAGGATACCATTTGTATATTGTATATAGAATATAATAAACAGACATTTGAAATGGTTTGAAAAGGTTTGCATTCATTCAAATGCATCAGTTTATCCTCCCTATTACACTGATTAATTATTCTCTTTAAATAACTGTCTACAGTGTCGGACTGGGATGCCAGGGGCCCACCAGAAAGGCTTAGACCTTGGGCCCACCAGAAAACCATAGACAGTGGAACTTTCCAAACTATTATTCCTCCTCTACTCATACAACCTCTTTATTCTCCTAGTCTTTTATATATTCTCCCATTATTAAGCATTTTTCTCCATAAATAAATAGGGAATGACCATGAAATAGGCCAAATACCTGTATTTAGAAACAAGAGGGCCCACTAACACCTGGGCCCATCGGGAGTTTTCCTGGTATCCCAGTCCCGCACTGACTGTCTATGCAAAGACTGATGATATCAGATCATCCCATAATTGCGTTTTACTACTTTACTACAAGTTACTCTTGTATGTTGCTCTATATATTCTAGTTTAGGCACTGTAGAGCTCATTTATTATGGGCAGGGCTGAAGTGCTATGGGGATCAAGGCTGCACTATGCCCTTCTGCTTGTAAATAGGACCTTCAGGCTCATTTACTATTGGCTAGGCTTCCCCATGAATTCAGAGATGGCTGCATTGAGCACAGTGCTGTATTCACAAGGGTCAGGCCGAGGGGTGGTATATTGAAGTTCCAACTAGAGCACCAAAAAAAGCAAGATGTTAGGTAGCCCTGAACTTAATACCTAGCTACAGGGCTATCTTGCACCCAAGAGCAAGATTTTCACAAGGTGCAGAGCAACTCCCACTGTTCGGTGACTAGATCCAAAGAGGCACAATTTGGTTCTTCTTAGGGCACTGGCTCTTGTACCCATGGGATTTGTAAAGGAGCCCTCTTGCAATTTGAAAGTGTTTTTTATGGTACGTTCCCACAAGGTGCTGAGTAACACAAAACCACACCATGTTGTAAGTGGAAATGAGCAGGACTTTATATATGACTCAATTCTTGATGCCCAAGTGCAGGTTCTTGGAATGCTTTAGTGCTCACCTTGTTCCATGTGACAACATTAAACTAACACACTATGCAAGGAATACCAAGGGTCTATTAACAGACGCATATATATTGGCTAAGCATCAAGCCCTCCCAGGCTTTAATAGTTCCAAGAATGGGCCCTTTTGTCTCCAGAGCAAGTGAATACAAGTGCTGATGGCTGAGTTAAAATAAGTTTTCTGTTTGTACAACACTATTTACACTGAGCAAGTGCTTCTTTTCTGGGCACTTCACATAATGTACATGTAGGATGACATACGTTTGACCTCCTCCTAAAGCAAGCAAAGGTTTAAAGGAATCACTGTATTTGGTGTCTATATTTTTTCTTAAAAACATTGAATAGCTCATAAGGTTTCTCTTTGTCAGACAAAAAGCCAATTTTTCTAGCTCACTTTTAAAATACCCAACAGCATCAGGTTCTATATTTGACAGTAGCAGGGAAACGGTAATGTTTAAAGGGATACTGTCATGGGAAAAAAATCTTTTTTTCAAAACACATCAGTTAATAGCGCTGCTCCAGCAGAATTCTGCACTGAAACGCATTTTTTAAAAGAGCAAACAGATTTTTTATATTTAATTTTGAAATCTGACATGGGACTAGACATATTGTCAGTTTCCCGGGTGCCCCCAGTCATGTCACTCTTTACTGCTGTACTGCAAGTTGGACTGATATCACCCCCTCCCTCCCCCAGCAGCCTAACAACAGAACAATGGGAAAGTAACCAGATTGCAGCTCCCTAACACAACATAACAACTGCCTGGTAGATCTAAGAACAGCATTAAATAGTAAAATCCAGGTCCCACTGAGACACATTCAGTTACATTGAGTAGGAGAAACAACAGCCTGCCAGAAAGCAGTTCCATCCTAAAGTGCTGGCTCTTTCTGAAATCACATGACCAGGCAAAATGAGCTGAGATGCACCTACACACCAATATTACAACTAAATACACTTGCTGGTTCAGAAATTAAACTTTATAGTGTAAGGTGAATTATTTGCAGTGTAAACAGAAAATGTAGATATAAAAACTAAATAAAAACCATGACAGAATCCCTTTATGGAAAAACCTTTCCACTTCTCTGTAGGGCAATGCTTGTCTATGGTTAAGGGATAGCATGCTAAGCAAAGGTTTCAGCCTTTCAGGAACTTAGGTAGGATAACCAAAATTCCATGACTGTCCCCTACCTACCAGTGATGTTCCTTACCTAAAAGGCAGGTGGATGTTACAACACAAGTGCAGTTTGGATGCAAAGTACCACGTTCATTCAATTTACTTGGTAAAAATCTTGTGTGCCTATTGATGCCACTTGCTGCAGGAACCTTGAAGCGACTGTCAGTACCAGGGTGGCAGTAGCTCCAGGGTTCTTCCATGTCAGTAGGCAAAGTTGTGAACTATTCATCAGAAGAGACAGGAGGCATTGACATCTATATGGAAGTAGAGGAGTGTGTTTGGACCTTAATTGATTGTATGTACTCTCCATTATGACCATTTTAGAGCACCCAAAAGAGCATACTGTCTCACTGGCCGGTTTATCTCTTTGTACAATTATACATGTTCACTAACAAAGCTGATACTTTGATACTTTTGTTACACTGACTATAGAGCAGACATGATGCTTGTGGCTTACACCGTTGAGGCACAACCTTATACAAGAAACGCATCTGCATTTGCCACCCGCATGGACCCTGGAGGTGAAAGAAACAGCAATATTGAAAAGTTATGCAAAAATTAAATGATGCGAAATTCTCAAATATTGGATAAATATGCAGATTTATCCAAGATGCAGAATTGTGAGAACTATATATACTGTATATGACCCAAGAGGCGCATGCTACAATGCTGTCATTTTGGGCAAAACAACTGCATTTGGACTTTGCACCAACAATTTAACTCTGTCGCATTGACACAAACTCAGATTTGTTCCCACTGCTGGACAAAGCTTTGCAGGTTCACAAAACACTAATTCCAGCAAAGAATAAGTTGGTGGAGAGAGTAAAGAGAGGAGGTTTACAAGAATTCCAGCTGTCAGGTGGATGAATAGGTGCCACACACACGGCATACCTAAAAACCAGATTGACCACTGGATTACGGAGTAAAGAACAAAATCATGCTACAAATCTGATAAATCTTGTTTGGTTGCTACTTACTGACGGCGCCAAAGCCTGCAGGTAGCAGGTGCTCATAGGAATGCGTATCAGTGCCCTGGGGCAAATTATAGAATAATGTGATAAAGGCTTGCAATCTGATTCCTTCTTCTCTCATTCAAAGGCTTGTACACCCAGAAATACATGTTTTGCCCAATGACAGTTTAGTCAGGGAGACGGCAATGTTTATAGCAAAACTCTGTAGGGCACTGCTTCTCTATGGCTACAATCTACATAAGTAAAGGCTTGAAGGAGCTTACTCTGGTGGGAAAACCAAGATTCCCCAATGAGAATCCAGTGATCCTCCCCGGGGGATAGACTACTGAACCAGATTCAACAACCACCTAGAGGACAGGAGGGGTTTACAACACAAGTCGGTGCAATTTTGAATGCAAATTGCCATTTTCATTTGATTTATTGGGTGCAAATCGTATCTGCCTATTGATGGCACCTGCTGCAGGAACCTTAGTGCTACTGCCAGTTTCAGGGTGGCAGAAGCTCCAGGGTTCTTCAATGTCAATGGGCAGTTTAATCAGAAGAGGCGGAGAGGAGGCTCCATGAGGAAGCACAGGAGTTTGTTTGGACACAAGTACTTTAATGAATTTGTCAATAGACCACAAGTGTGGGTTCATTTGTACACAACCCCTATTGTCTCATCTGCTGGTCAGAACTCTTCTTGTCACATTCAATAAACCCCTATAACTTTGCAAGATCCCACCATAGAGAATGAATTTGGGGATAACTCAGAAAGGGGCCAGAATAACTAGATCCATAATGGAAAAGATTGGGGGGGGACAGTGGCCTGTGCCAAGCAAAATCACTCTCCTCAGGAGAGAGATACCCTTCCCAATAGCTTTTCTTAGCCCCCCATTCATTCTCGATTCCCCATGTCAGTTACTGTATTACTTCTCTTGTGCACTTCTGTACATATTCCTAGTCAGTCACTATTACCCCAATATCATTGCTTCCCCATGTGCATCCAGGTTCTCTCCCCATTGCTTCCCCAATGTCTCTGCACTTTCTTCACCTCTTCCTTGTTCATTGGTCACTTGTTGCCAGTCTGAAAATAAGCAGGTTCCTACAGTATATTATTTCCATGTAGAAAACACCTCTCCCTTTTTTGTGTTGAAGAATCAAATTTTAAAGTGAAATTTTCCCATGTATTTGAGGAAGTTCCCATAGGTGTATTCATTAAAGCGTTGAAAGGACTAAGGGCTCAGCTATTATTAAAAATAAGTTGTTTTAACATTTACCAAGTCTAATGTTCCTGAGCCCAGCGAGAAGGAGGGATTCAAAGCCTGAGGGGTTTTCAAATGTCAAAAGAGATTTTTACTGTAGATTTTTCAAAGGAAGGGTGGGGAACGCTGTCTCCTTGCTGTAGGGAAGAAGGGAGCAGAAATGCTTTGTAGCAAAAATAACCCATAATAATCTGTTAGAGACTCTTAAGTCCTGCCGAGCTCTTCTGTTATCATGTGAATGCACTAAATACTGACACTTAATCCACTAAGTGCTTCTACTCTATAGCCCTGGAGACGCCGGGGAAGTGATCATCTTACTGGGGCCTCAAATGGAACCTTCCAAAGGTTGAGCCTTGTGTTCTATGAATGATCATTTTGGAGCACACAGACCTTGTCTTGTGAGGGCTAAATAACTCCTTCTGTATTTTCCAACACCTGTAACCTACACCACTGTAAGTATTGCCCTATATTAGGCAACATTCTACAGGAAAATGTGTATGTCCCAAATAACAAATAAGAGAGGAGAGAACTCATCCCAGAACTTCTCTTCGATCTCTGCCCCCTTCATAGAAGAATGTACAGCTCAGTGCATTAGTAGGGTGTGCGCCCTGCTCTACAGAGCTTACAATCTAAAATGCATTACAATTGCTTGCATAAATATAGAAATACAAGTTTCCGAATAAAGAAGATTATTGTCCACAAGGAAGAAGGACACTTCCTGTTCTAAACTGAAGGCGGTGACAGTTGGGTTAGTTTGTGGGCGGATGTGTCATTGTAAATAAAAGTAAAGGTAAATATTGGTACATGAAATATTCTTGGGTTTAATTGTATTTACACATAACACACACAGCAATGTCAAAGCACCGCCATGAGCTCATGCCTGAAGGCAAAACTAGTCTTTATCTTTACATCTGTTTACTCTGGGTTTTCCTTTAAGGACAATAAAATGCCTTACAAATGGTGCCAGTATATAAGATTAGTTAGTAGCACGTGTGGCTGTACGCCAGCGGGTATTTTTATTAAGTTAATGATCACATGATGCCCCGTGTTCCTTACAAGAAATAAAATGTATAATCCCCACAGACCCAAGATGTTACCCTTGAGTTCTACGACAAATGAAACACATAACTATGGCCTTGCTGGGACCTCTTACTGGATCTCTTGGTGCCGGCGGGTGTCTGTTATGAGAGTGCGTTGAAATGAGAGATGACTTTGCTGATTTATGTCTCTCACTGGGGCGACAACGAATTGCATTGCACTTTGGGCTGAATAGTTGCCAGAAGGTGGGTCTGGAAGACACGGGTAGGATTTACTACACATCACACTGGCTCAGCAATAACAAATTCCTATTTCAGAATGTAGTGGAATATTCTCCTGTACCCAGTGAAGAAATAAACACAGTAGTCTATGCACTGCCTCTTAAAGACACACATACACCAGTAACCTCAGGATTAGTCCTTTACAGGCCATATAGTCCACCTTAGACACCCCCAGTTCAAACCAACTCCCAAACATTAGCACCCTTCTTATATATATATATATATCAAACAAGGGAAAGTTGTGCTCACCACTCATTTTTAAAACCATTAGGCGGGGGTGCAATGAGGCTGTCCCTGTTTTGTGTAAAGGGTAAGGCATTTTTCAGTAGCACAAAATGTCTCAATGTCCTAAATATATTGATAATGGGTGCAGAGGACCTTTTGTATTTGTATATATTTGTGTGTATATATATATATATATTATATATAACTTGTCCAGATTTGCGTAAGTATAATGAAAGTGGAGCAGAATTCCCTTTTTAATTCTACCCTCCCTGGTCCCTGTGTTTTTTTACTACATCCATTGTAGCCTTTGTAGACAATTAGACCCCCATGGACGCTGTACTTCTGTACACAGGTACAACATTAATGTCTGTATGTGATTGACACCCTCATCTTGGAATATCTTACATTTGTGTTGTGGCTAAATCTGGCCAAAGTCCATTCCCATAGTGTGGACAACTCCATCATATTATACACATTTAAGCTGTTTGTGATGCACAGAAATGTTAATCTCTGAGAAACACCCTATTGTGTATGAGGTTTTATGGCAGAAATGTTAAGGCTTTCTAGGTTCTATCACACCTGAAGCAAAGATAAATCACCTGCCTCTAGCCACGCCTACAGTGATGCACCCACAGTTTGGGAACTGCAAAATTAGTATCAAGTCAGTCACTGTTACCCTTAATTTTACCCTTAATACTTAAATCATTAAACAAACAGACAATATTATAGAGTTAAGATCTTTTATTGCTTTATAAGAAATTGTCATCATCATTTCTGCGTTGGCCTTGGGCAGCTTTTCAGGATCATAGAGAAAATTTCTGTTCATTTTTTCATTTATTTCTCATCATGTTGGATTTACTGAATGGTTGACGAAACGACCTTCCCATCGACCACTTCCTCGACAATGGTCTTCACCATTCTGGTTCTAGTTGTTGTTGATGATGATGATTCTGGAATGAAATGTGAGTTTATAAGTAAAGTTGAAGAGGTTCATCTACCAACAGCAGTGTTGATAACTGGAAACATTGAGTATTGAGTTCTACAAAAGCTATGAGGTTCTAAGTAGATAGACATGTCATAGCATGGTCTGAAATTATGAATTATAAAACCCTATAGGGATGCCAATCATTTTACAAGAAAACTAAAAATGAAATTGGGATGGAGTTTTGGAGCTGTGAAAAGCATCCCTACTGGGCAGTTTCAGAGCTTCCATATTATACAGAGAAATGTGGAGGCAAATACATCTTGGGCCTATTTTCAGAACCTGAAGAACAAATAGCATAACTGTTATTGATATGATATCAGTGTGATAGCATTTTCACCCCTGCCACTGTAAAAGCTGGTTGGAGAGAGAAATACTAAGGTTAGAAAGGAGCAAAGCTCAAAATGTGCATGACCAAACTCCATATAGGAGGTTCCACTGGTCATTGAGCCACAAGTGGAGTTGGGTTGTTTTGTAAATTAGTTAGGGATTTTTTTTTTCATTTTATTCATTTAACAGTGTTCTCTTAAGGAATTATAAATAAGTGAAGTTTTCACAATTACCTGTTTTGGCCTCCACTGAACTTTCCTTTGACACTGTGGTCACCTGTCTGTAGAAACAAGACAAACAGAATAAATTTATTAGGACATAAATGGGGAGAACTTTCTTCTGTTTTTCTAAAAGACAAGGTTTCTGAAAAGTGAGGGTTACTGTTTAACAAAGAGCATGGATAGACCCATAAAATGCTCTATCGTAAAAGGGTTTTTTTGACTACTGTTGTTGAGAATCCATCTCAAATTGAGAACCATAAAATGGGGTCGTGTGCTTATTAATGTGTTGATATCAAATTGATCTAAGTGAATTTATACTTTTTTTTTTTTGATGAACTTACCCCAGTTCTCCCTCCAGCAGGCGCCTGTATGTCTCAATCTCCATTTCCAGCCTGGTCTTAATGTCAAGGAGGAGCTTGTACTCAGTGTTCTGATGTTCCATGTCAGACCTGATCTGGAGAAGCTGTTCCTCTAGGCTGCTGATGGCGTTCTGAATCTGTTGAAGTTGTGCTGAATAGAAACCTTGTAGTTCATTCAGGTTCCCTTCAACTGATTGTTTCTGGGGAGGAGAGGAAGAAAAATGGTTGTTTATTGACTGATTCTTAAATGACACTCACACAATCTATATTTTAATTTTGAAATGTTAATATTTTGACTTACCATTGCCATCTGAGATTGCAGCTCAATTTCCAAGCTCTGGAGGGACCGTCTCAGCTCAGTGATTTCGCTCTTGCTGGCCTGCACTTGTTCAACACCAACAGAAATCTCTTTCTTCAGCTCACCACTCTGAAATGATAGACCTTATTAGAGCTAAAAGGAATCCACTGAAGCATTCTCCAAAATAAAGTAATACTCTTATGCATACTCACTGCATCTGTACATATAGACCAATATCTATATGAAGATACCAGAAAGTGGACAATGGGACCCTGCTGTATAAGGATACTTGATCATCAGTGGTATGTGCAGAAAGACTATACTTGAATACCTGGACCTTATGTTGGTCTACATTAGTAAGTGACTACAAACTCCATGATGTACTGTAATTCCCTCACTCACAGGGGGCATGGCAGTAGTAACTAGAACAGATCTGTACTCCCTACATATAGGCTACAATAAAACGTTAATTTCTTTAATTCATTCCTTTAATTGCTTGATTTATAATAAATACCTTCTGGTTGAACAACAACTCTGCATCCCTGCGGTTCTTCTCAGCCAATACTTCATAGTCAGCTCTCATGTTATTGAGAATGTTGGTGAGATCCACACCTGGAGCAGCGTCCATTTCAACGCTCACTTTGCCGGCACTCTGGCTCTTTGCATGGCTCATCTCCTGGTCAACCAAATCACAGCATGTATTGGAATATGTTAGTTTCTTAACATACATCTTAGAAAAATGTAGTTTAGTATCAAATAGCACTACTCAACTGAAGGTTTTATTAATGGGAAGTGACCATGTATGTGTCCTACCACTCACCTCTTCATGGTTCTTCTTGAGGTAGGCCAGCTCTTCAGTCAAGCTCTCAATCTGCATCTCAAGATCACCTCTAGCGAGGTTCAACTCATCCAGGACTTTACGCAGGCCATTGATATCAACTTCCACACTCTGGCGAAGAGTCAGCTCATTCTCAAACCTTAAAGAGGGGGGAAAAACGTAATAAAAATCCTAATTGTCAGTTTGGTGGGGCAGTAAAACTTACTATATGTGTGTGGTTTTCCCCAGGTGCACCAGTTTAAACAGTTCACAACATTTTTGACCATGGTCTTGACTATGTGCACTGATTCTGCTTTAATTGGAGATTCACCGATATTTGAAAAGTCAATAGTTTACAACTTACTTAAGTCTGAAGTCATCAGCAGCCAGTCTAGCGTTGTCGATTTGCAGAGTCACTGTAGCGTTATCAATAGTTGCAGCTCGAATCTAGAAAAATATGAATAAAAATATTTGAGACTTTTTATCTTCTGGAAGTACGAATTCTATATATTTTTTGGTACATGTTATTGGGACCAAGGAGTACAAAAGGCTGAATCCCTACTCCTGCTTTAGGCAAGTAACGGTTTTCATTCTGGGTGTGTCTAACTAACTGTTTAAGTGGGGTGGAAGATTGACATACATTATCACATTAGACGTTACAGCTCCATTCACTTAATGTAATTATTGAGCTTAATAAACTTATTTTAAAAAAATGCTTAGAAGAAAACCTTGGTGGTTAATTGTATTTTAAAAACAAGAAAGTTAGTCCTCACTTCTAGTTGTAGCTAAGCATTCCTACCATAGCCTCAAATGGCATGCTTAATTGAGAATTCTGCATACACTGTAGCTAATGTTTACAAATATTAAGAATAAGTACAAAAAAAGACAGTTTTACCTTGTTCCTCAGCTCAGCGATGATTTCAAAATATTTGCTGTAATCTTTAGACCCAGCGCCAAGGCCATCACCAGGTTGCTTATCATACCAGGTGCGGATCTTCACTTCCAGCTCAGCATTGGCGGCTTCCAGGGCTCTCACTTTCTCCAGGTAGGTAGCAAGACGATCGTTGAGGTTCTGCATGGCATGCTTTTCATTTCCACCAAAGCTGCTTAAGCTGGAACCGGCTGCTGCTGCCATTGCAAAGTTACCTCCAGAGGAAGAAAAGCTAGAGCCTGCACCGCTGCTAAAGCCTCCTCCATAGCTGCTGCCTCCTGCTCCAAAGTTGCTGCCTCCTGCTCCAAAGTTGCTGCCTCCAAAGCCACCTTTGCCAGATGAGCTTGAATAGTAAGAAGCAGAGCTGGATCTATAGGAAGTCATGATGACTGATTATTGGTAGATATTCTCTGACAAGTCAGCTAGGACAAAGCAGAATGCAAAGATGCAATTTTTGCTTCCAGTCCATGCATATATATACATATTCTGGGGTGGGTGGTCCTTTTCCAAACCTGACGTCCTCCTATAAGGAAAATTCCATTTTTTTGGAAAGGTCACCACACTGCACTAATGCAATTATCCATCTCTGTATCAGTTATGTAGCCCCGGGGTGTTTGTTAAACACAAACTTGGTTACAAACTGGTTGGGGTGAATTCTTGGAAGAGTTTCACTTGAGGTTGTAGCACCACTCTCACCTTGCTCCAGGCTTCTTTCTACCAGATCTGCAGCTTCTTCTTCTGTGATAATTCACTGCAATTAGAAAACTAAATGAGAGAGAAAAGTCAATTTTTCATTTGGGCCCAAATACATTTTCAATGTTGTCCAATATGTAATAAAACTGCAAATGCATGAAAAAACATGTTGACTGAATCTTCAGCAATTCTAGTAATGTCACAGAGGTCAGCTTTAGCTAGAGATGAGATAGAGGAGTGCAAGGGCTGACAGGTGAGGTCTGGATATCTATTTAGGGACCAGTACAGTATAAGCTGTGCCCATGTTATAATAAACATTTATAGATGCCACCCAGTCAACCAACGTTGAAAATGGAGGCATTAAATTTACCAGAACATTTCCCTTTGTACTGTAAGATAAAACAGGTTGACCATAGTCCGAACCTTAGACAGTAATCTCCACTGGGACAGAGACCAATATGAATGATGGTCAAAGATGACAGCTATATTTTTTAATGTTCTATATTACACTCCTTTGGACCGGAGATCCAGTGTCGTATGGTCAGGAGGAACCATTGAATGCAAATAAATAACCCCTACTTATATGATAGCAGCTCAAAGCTGCACTTTGGGTGCCACCTTAACTTTTAGGGTTTTCTAAAAGTTTCCTCAAAATTAACATGCAAAACGAAATAAAATATGCTAGATTATGATGTTTCTTGGTTTGGGGAGCCAAAAATGTTGTTGAGTTGCACATTTGGAGTGATGTTGCTTTTCTCCAACACTTTGAGAAGATCGGCCATCGTTTTAGGTCCACAAAGGGGATTAACTCCCACCTGCCATAACAAATATATCACTACTTGATTGGATCAGTCATTTGTGAAGAGGTTTATTGCTTTCAAATAAACAGAAGTGACTATCACTAATCATTTTACAGTACAATGAAATAAATGGCAGTTAATTAATGGCAATTACAGTAATGATGTTCATTTATGTGAAGGAGGCCAGGCTGCTGCAGAACTTGCTGCTGTTGGACAGGTTGATCCAGGGCTGGGGGTCACTAAGTGAAAAGAGAAAAGGAGCAGCATTCCTCTTCCAAAATTGCAAGTTGTTTGTAAAGAATGTGAGTGTCGGCTGCAGCTGTCATTAGGAATTAGTGATGTCAATCAAACTTGCCATTTTGGCCAGGGGAGTTCCAGCACAAGCTCAGATCTGATAGAAAAATAGGCTTGTTGCATTGTGTTTTTGGAGCTGAAGCATTTCTAGATCATATTTATATTATCTGCTATCATTTGTATAATATATGGAAATTTGTTGGGCAAAGTGCAAGTCAAAAGGCTTATACTGGATTGTGTCCAAATCACAAGTCATTTTGTTTTTATATTCAATGATTTATATTGTGTGCACAGGAAATATAAAAACCAAAACCTCAAGCTTAACCAAATATTACATTTCAGTGCATGGATAGTTTAGCCACTTTGGTTCATTTCAGCTTTAAGTCCAAAAACATTTCCCAAAATCTTTTCATTCCTGGAAAAATCTTACTTTACACTAAAGTTTCAACAGAACATTTCTTTAGTCGCTTATAAATAGCTGTAACTACACTTCCCCAAATATGATCTAAATCTGTCCATAAACCCATGAAAAAAACAGAAGTGAATCATATATTAGAGGCCTTGGTTCTCAGCCTGAAATGAATTGCTATTGGTCTTTATATTTGTTTTATTCTGGGTCACTTTTGTTCTGCTGCTCTGGAATTGAAACTGTTGTTTGGTTTGTTCTCTGGTCACCTAGAAACCAGCCCATGGTTTGACTGACAGACTGGGAGATAAAGAGATACTGAACAGAAATCCAAGGAACAGCCTCGGGGGGAATTTGTTTTGTGCTTCACGAGATCAGTGAGACGACAAACTGACATCCAAATAGCACAAAATAAAAAAAAACTGCCTGAGAAAATATCACTTTGTGTATAATAATAAGCGCATTATAATAACTGCATAATAATAAACTGCATAATAATAACCGCATTATAATGAGCGCATTATAATAACTGCATAATAATAACTGCATAATAATAACTGCATAATAATGAGCGCATTATAATAACTGCATAATAATAACTGCATAATAATAACCGCATAATAATAACTGCATAATAATAACCGCATTATAATAAGCGCATTATAATAACTGCATAATAATAACCGCATAATAATAACGGCATAATAATAACCGCATTATAATGAGCGCATTATAATAACCGCATTATAATAACTGCATAATAATAACTGCATTATAATAACCGCATTATAATAACCGCATAATAATAACCGCATTATAATAACCGCATTATAATAAGCGCATTATAATAACTGCATAATAATAACGGCATAGTAATAACTGCATAATAATAACCGCATAATAATAACTGCATAATAATAATCGCATTATAATGAGCACATTATAATAACCGCATTATAATAACTGCATAATAATAACTGCATTATAATAACCACATTATAATAACCGCATAATAATAACCGCATTATAATAACCGCATTATAATAACCGCATTATAATAACCGCATTATAATAAGCGCATTATAATAACTGCATAATAATAACGGCATAGTAATAACTGCATAATAATAACCACATTATAATGAGCGCATTATAATAACCACATTATAATAACCGCATTATAATAACCGCATTATAATAACTGCATTATAATAACCGCATAATAATAACCGCATAATAATAACCGCATTATAATAACCGCATAATAATAACCGCATAATAATAATCACATTATAATAACCGCATTATAATAACCACATTATAATAACTGCATTATAATAACCGCATTATAATAACCGCATTATAATAACCGCATAATAATAACCGCATAATAATACCCGCATTATAATAACCGCATTATAATAAGCGCATAATAATAACCGCATTATAATAACCGCATAATAATAACCGCATTATAAGAACCGCATAATAATAACCGCATTATAATAACCGCATTATAAAAACCGCATAATAATAACCAGACTTTTGCCTGAAACACCCTAAATAGACGGATTTTGGGGCTAATTCCAGCTCAGACAACAGAAAAGTCCAAATAGGATAGGGACTTCTTCCATTGACTTATATACAACCTCGGCAGGTCTGAGATGGCGGATTTTCTAATTGGGACTTTTTACAGACTCATGGTATAATGAATCAAGAAAAAATCAAGGTTTTTTCAATAAAAATTCATATTTTATAGTAAAAAAAATTCAAAGTTTTCAAGTCGTACAACGCAGATGTTTATTCAGAGACAATTTGAAATCGGTCTTCATTTTCTAATTTTTTTTGTTTTGTTCAGCAGCTCTTTTGGAATTCTGGTTGCTAGGGGCAAATTAGCATAGCAACCAGGCAGCGCTTTAGTGATAGGCTGGAAGGCTAATAAGAAAGAGCTTGATTAGAAACATGTGTAATTAAAACTACATAATAGATCCAATACTTGCCATATACTGGGCTAAAGAACCAAAATGATTAGGGGGCTTATTAAAGAACCAAATATTTGCACAAATCATCAGGTTTTGAGACTTTGAGAATCTAGGGCTCCCTTGCATCCTATCACACGCTATTGCACCCTAATGCACCCTTTTGCACTCTTTTGCACTCTATCGCACTCTATCGCACCCTATCACACCCTATTGCATTCTATCGCACCCTATCGCACTCTATCGCACCCTATCGCACTCTAACGCACCCTGTCGCACTCTATCGCACCCTATTGCACTCTATCACACCCTATCGCACTCTAGCGCACCCTATCGCACTCTAACACACCCTATTGCACTCTATCGCACCCTATTGCACTCTATCGCACCCTATCGCACTCTATCGCACCCTATTGCACTCTATCGCACCCTATTGTACCCTATCGCACCCTATTGTACCCTATCGCAGTCTATTGCACTCTATCGCATTCTATCACACCCTATCGCACTCTAACGCACCCTGTTGCACTCTATTGCACCCTATTGCACTATATCGCACCCTATCGCACTCTAACACACCCTATTGCACTCTATCGCACCCTGTTGCACTCTATCGCACCCTGTTGCACTCTATCGCACCCTGTTGCACTCTATCGCACCCTATCGCACTCTATCGCACCCTATCGCACTCTATCGCACCCTATCACACTCTAACGCACCCTATCACACTCTATCACACCCTATTGCACTGTATCGCACCCTATCACACTCTAACACACTCTGTTGCACTCTATCGCACCCTATTGCATCTATCGCAGTCTATCGCACTCTATTGCACTCTATTGCACCCTATTACACCCTGTTGCACTCTATCGCACCCTATTGCACTCTATCACACCCTATTGCACACTATCGCACTCTATCGCACCCTATCGCACTCTAACGCATCCTGTAGCACTCTATCGCACCCTATTGCACCCTATCACACTCTTTCGCACTCTATCGCACTCTAACGAACCCTATCGCACTCTATCGCACCCTGTTGCACTCTATCGCACCCTATTGCACTCTATCGCACCCTATTGCACTCTATCGCACCCTATTGCACTCTATCGCACCCTATTGCACTCTATCGCACCCTATTGCACTCTATCGCACCCTATTGCACTCTATTGCTCATTTTAAACTTTGATACAGAGCAGATGAGAATTCTGGCCGGTACCAGAAGGGATAAGTCAATACAATTAGAACCTACAGCGCCATCACACAGAAAAGCCCCAAAAAGTCCCAAAGTTCCTACAAGTGGGCTGCAGAACAGGTTGCCCACGAGGTAAATGCAAAGCCACATAGTTGACCCCAGGACAAAGGTCAGATGGTGCATCAGGTAAGGACTGGCCCAAAGAGCCCCAGGCACTGGGGAAAGAGACAGGTGAGCTTTACCTGCAGATACCGGGGCAGTTGGACTGGTCTGGGGGGGGGGAGGAGACCTTTTATTAACTAATTAACTGCCTTCAGCTAAATTCTACCTCTATTCTAATGTCTACATATAACCCTTACACATCCAGCTTGTAACTCTACAGCCCTCTAATCAGCATATACAGGCATGGGATCTGTTATCCGGAAACCTGCTATCCAGAAAGCTACGAATTACAGAAAGGCCGTCTCCCATTGACTCCATTTTATCCAAATAATCCAATTTTTTAAAACAATTTTTCTGTGTAATAATAAAACAGTCACTTGTACTTGATCCCAACTAAGATATAATTAATCCTTATTGGAAGCAAAACCAGCCTATTGGCTTTATTTCATGTTTATATGATTTTCTAGTAGACTTAAGGTATGAAGATCCAAATTATGGAAAGATCCTATAAACAGAAAACCCCAGGTCCCGAGCATTCTGGATAACAGGTCCCATACCTGTAATAATAAAACAGTAACTTGTACTTGATCCCAACTAAGATATAATTAATCCTTATTGGAGGCAAAACCAGCCTATTGGCTTTATTTCAGGTTTACATGATTCTTTAGTACACTTAAGTTATGGAGATCCAAATTACAGAAAGATCTCTTATCTGGAAAAACGCAACATTCTGGATATGAGGTCCCCAGCAGTGGAAGTTCGTATGAAGGATTAAGTACAATTCTATTCTAATTACTGACTGGGAGACCTACAGACAAATAGGAGGGTAATGGGACAGTGACAATGGTTGGGGGATTAGTTCATAGAGCCACAAATAAGTGATAATAAGTTGTATCTTGTTTTTGAGTTAAAGGGGACCTGAGTGTCCAACCAGTAATTCTTATTCAGGTTCTTGTTTTCTCCCCTAAAGCGGTGACTTCTGACTGGTCAGCAGGTCAATTCCAAACTGGTCAGGGCTGTCAGAGACTAATAACTAGTGGGGGGTTATATCGGGTTCCCCAGCCACAAACTCTAGGGAAAGACAATGTGATTATAAGAAAGATTCCAATATACATTCATTGGGGATTTGAAGTGGCTTTTAAGTTGTGTTTTAAGTGTTGTGGCTGCCGCTTCCCAGTCTGATACGTTGGATCCTGCTGCAGGAGTCAGAACCAGCAGTGCAGAGAAGCAAACACACAGATACACTAACAATTGACTTTAACAGCAGTGCAAATGTGTAATGAATTTATATTGGAAATTCTTTCATTATACTGGGGGGGAAGGGGGGTTACAGGACTCGGCTGGTTCTGGAAACTGTTCCAAATTAGTGAATTTGTAAATAGTGAATAATGGACCCACTAGTGTAATATAGAAGGGTATGATGTCAGAAGGACGATATAAAGGCACAATTATTAGGTGACTAATCCGAATATCCTTATACTGTACAGCAGGGGGTGTAATATAATTATATGACAGACTGAATGTCTGACCAGCTATTGTTTCTCCCCTGGAGCAGTGAATGGGAGGGGTCGGCAGGTCAGGGCTAAACTGGTCGGGCAAGTCAGGGCCTAATGACTCGTGTGGCTGCTGGGGGACTGGCCACGTAGCCGGAATATTACACAAACAGGTCCCACTCACGTTGCCTTATCATTAGGAACGAACATGATATTTACTGGCAAAGCTGCTCCAGCCAATGCCCTTCTTATAGGAGCACTGGAAACCCAATCTGAGCCTTGAAATAATGTCATAATGTAATAATATACGTAATAATATATATAATAATATACGTAATAATACATATAATAATATACGTAATAATATATATAATACATAATATTATAATTATATACGTAATAATATACATAGTATACATCATAATATACATAATAATACAATACTATGCGTAATAATATAATAATACATATAATAATGTAATAATATAATAATATACATAATAATATATGCAATAATGTAATTATACACGTAATAATATAATAATGTATAACTCACACCCAGATACACGTTTTATCCACTGGGTTTGCTGGGAACCAACTGTTTTTCCCTTGAGCAGTGATGGAAATAGAGAGGCTCCCAGGACCTGTAGTGCTGTAAGGGGGTCCCCAATACCCCCCCCCCCCCAAAATCACACTGTAATTCCCCTGCAGCTCCAATTGACCTCCCATTAAAGCACATATATAAAATATATAATATATGTGTCACTTCTCCTGGGTCACATTGGCAAAAGTAAAGGTGTCTGGGTTACTTCTTAAAGAGGTTGTTCCCCTTTAAATTAACTGTCCGTATGATGTACAGAGGGATATTCTGAGACAATTTGCAATTGGTTTTCATTTTTTATTATTTGTGGTTTTTGACTTATTTAGCTTTTTATTCAGCAGCTCTCCAGTTTGTAATTTCAGCCATCTGGTTGCTCAGGCCCCAATTCCCCTAGCAACCATGAATTGATTTGAATAAGAGACTGGAATATGAATAGGAGAGGCCTGAATAGAAACATGAGGAATAAAAAGTAACAATAACAATAAATGTGTAGCCTTACAGAGTATTTGCTTTTATAGATGGGGTCAGTGACCCCCATTTAAAATCTGTACAGAGTCAGAAGAAGGTAAATAATTCACAAACTATAAAAAATAAGACCAATTGAAAATTTGCTTAGAATCAGTTACTGTCACAGTAGTGCTATAAGAATTTATACTATAAGTATGGGACCTATTATGCAGAATACTTTAGACCTGGGGGTTTCTGGATAATGGATCTTTCCATAATTTGGATCTTCATACCTTAAGTCTACTAGAAATCATATAAACCTTAAACCCAATAGACTGGTTTTGTCTCCAGTAAGGATTAATTATATCTTAGTTGGGATCAAGTACAAGGTACGGGTATGGGACCTGTTATCCAGTATGCTTTTATGGATAACAAATCTTTCTGCAATTTGGATCTCCATGCCATTGTCTAATAAAAATACATTTTAACATTTAATAAACCCAATAGGCTGGTTTTGCTTCCAATAAGGATTAATTAGATCTTAGTTGGGATCAAGCACAAGCGACTGTTTTATTATTACACAGAAAAAGGAAATCATAAAAATGTGGATTATTTGGATAAAATGGAGTCTATGGGACAGCCTTTCTGTAACTCAGAGCTTTCTGGATAACAGACCCCATGTTGGTATCATAACCCAGTGCCCAATAACTGGGCTTTTCTTTTGTTTGCCTGGCATGACCCCTGCTGGTTAGTACTAGAAGCGCACGACCCCTGCTGGTTAGTACTAGAAGCGCACGACCCCTGCTGGTTAGTACTAGAAGCGCACGACCCCTGCTGGTTAGTACTAGAAGTGCCCGACCCCTGCTGGTTAGTACTAGAAGTGCACGACCCCTGCTGGTTAGTACTAGAAGTGCACGACCCCTGCTGGTTAGTACTAGAAGCGCACGATCCCTGCTGGTTAGTACTAGAAGTGCACGACCCCTGCTGGTTAGTACTAGAAGCGCACGACCCCTGCTGGTTAGTACTAGAAGTGCCCGACCCCTGCTGGTTAGTACTAGAAGTGCACGACCCCTGCTGGTTAGTACTAGAAGCGCACGATCCCTGCTGGTTAGTACTAGAAGTGCACGACCCCTGCTGGTTAGTACTAGAAGTGCACGACCCCTGCTGGTTAGTAGTAGAAGTGCACGACCCCTGCTGGTTAGTAGTAGAAGTGCATGATCCCTGCTGATTAGTACTAGAAGTGCCCGACCCCTGCTGGTTAGTACTAGAAGTGCACGACCCCTGCTGGTTAGTACTAGAAGTGCACGACCCCTGCTGGTTAGTACTAGAAGTGCATGATCCCTGCTGGTTAGTACTAGGAACGCACGACCCCTGCTGGTTAGTACAAGATGTGCACGACCCCTGCTGGTTAGTACTAGAAGTGCACGACCCCTGCTGGTTAGTACTAGAAGCGCACGACCCCTGCTGGTTAGTACTAGAAGTGCCCGACCCCTGCTGGTTAGTACTAGAAGTGCACGACCCCTGCTGGTTAGTACTAGAAGCGCACAATCCCTGCTGGTTAGTACTAGAAGTGCCCGACCCCTGCTGGTTAGTACTAGAAGTGCCCGACCCCTGCTGGTTAGTACTAGAAGTGCACGACCCCTGCTGGTTAGTACTAGAAGTGCACGACCCCTGCTGGTTAGTACTAGAAGCGCACAATCCCTGCTGGTTAGTACTAGAAGTGCCCGACCCCTGCTGGTTAGTACTAGAAGTGCACGACCCCTGCTGGTTAGTACTAGAAGCGCACAATCCCTGCTGGTTAGTACTAGAAGCGCACGACCCCTGCTGGTTAGTACTAGAAGCGCCCGACCCCTGCTGGTTAGTACTAGAAGTGCACGACCCCTGCTGGTTAGTACTAGAAGTGCCCGACCCCTGCTGGTTAGTACTAGAAGTGCACGACCCCTGCTGGTTAGTACTAGAAGTGCACAACCCCTGCTGGTTAGTACTAGAAGTGCACGACCCCTGCTGGTTAGTACTAGAAGTGCACGACCCCTGCTGGTTAGTACTAGAAGTGCACGACCCCTGCTGGTTAGTACTAGAAGTGCACGACCCCTGCTGGTTAGTACTAGAAGTGCCCGACCCCTGCTGGTTAGTACTAGTAGTGCATGATCCCTGCTGGTTAGTACTAGGAGCGCACGACCTTTGCTGGTTAGTACAAGAAGTGCACGACCCCTGCTGGTTAGTAGTAGAAGTGCACGACACCTGCTGGTTAGTAGTAGAAGCGCACGACCCCTGCTGGTTAGTACTAGAAGTGCACGACCCCTGCTGGTTAGTACTAGAAGTGCACAACCCCTGCTGGTTAGTACTAGAAGTGCACGACCCCTGCTGGTTAGTACTAGAAGTGCACAACCCCTGCTGGTTAGTACTAGAAGTGCACGACCCCTGCTGGTTAGTACTAGAAGTGCGCGCCACAATTTTCTATTCAATAAATGTAATTCAGAAATAAGGGGGCTACACAGGGGGACCCCACATTTGTAAAAACCGGATCAAAATAGCTCAACGCTACGGCACCTCAAAGTGTAAAGGTGAGAAGAGGCAACTGAAGGGCTCAGGGGGCTACATGGGGGGCTTTCTGATGGAGAATAAAACTTTCATATTTTCCGTGTTCTCTTTTTCATTTTCACAATAATTGGCAATTTTAGTGTCAAATAAGATCTAATGCTCATGAAAAGCACAAGTGTTAATTCACAACTTTATTTTAGGAGTCTCTGTTCTTTGGCCCAAAGTAACATCCCTATTGCTCCCCATTATTTGCCCAATAATTTAAATTAACCACCTAAATAAAAAGGTCTAAACCCCACCCAGAAACACCCCTAACGCAGGCAGCACCGGCAGCAATTAAAGCCGGAACCTTTGTGACGACCCAGTGCCCACGACAATAGCAGAACCCACACTTATAATGGGGCTCCATTAACTACTTTGAACGACCCATTACAGACCATAGACTTATGGAACAGCCTGTAGAGTAAAAGCCCCGTCATGTTGTTTGGACACAAGGTGGCGCTGCTGCACTGCTAATGTGAACCAATGGCAACTCATTCATGAAACAATATGTTATTATTACAATAACAATTGTATAGAGTGAGCAAAGGAATAAAAGTCAGCTCTAGGCTGGACCAAGTACAATGGCGTTTATCAAAGGCATTTTATTTAAAAAAAAATTAAAATTCATGAACCATTTTCATTCTAGGATCCTGACTTTCCAAGACACAAAGGGAGGCAGACTTTGCCTTTAGGAGCATAGAGTTAATGTTAAATATACGTTTCTGTCACCAGGTGGCGCTGTTGCATTTGGGGTCTAAAGCCTTTGGGTTATTCAGGTGATATTCCAGTTGGAAGATACGAT
Source organism: Xenopus petersii (assembly GCA_038501925.1). Lineage (NCBI taxonomy): Eukaryota > Metazoa > Chordata > Amphibia > Anura > Pipidae > Xenopus > Xenopus petersii. The sequence goes on from CM076689.1 coordinate 119,113,127, forward strand.
CACATTGACTCATAGAACAAACCTGCCTCTGGAACTGTCCCATCACCTGCCCATATACACAAGTGCTAAATAGAGAAATGATTACAGGTATGGGACCTGTTATCCAGAATGCTTGGGACCAGGGGCTTTCCAGATAAGGGATCTTTCCATAATTTGGATCTTCATACCTTAAGTCTACTAGAAAATCATATAAACATGAAATAAAGCCAATAGGCTGGTTTTGCCTCCAATAAGGATTAATTATATCTTAGTTGGGATCAAGTACAAGCGACTGTTTTATTATTACAGTTATGAGACCTGTTATCCACAATGCTCTGGACCTGGGGTTTTCTGGATAACTGATCTTTCCATAATTTGGATCTTCATACCTTAAGTCTACTAGAAAATCATAGAAACTTAAAATAATTCCAATAGGCTGGTTTTGCCTCCAATAAGGATTAATTATATCTTAGTTGGGATCAAGTACAAGCGACTGTTTTATTATTTCAGGTTTGGGACCTGTTATCCACAATGCTCGGGACCTGTTTTTTTTCCAGATTAGAGATCTTTCCGTAATTTGGATCTCCATAGCTTAAGACTACTAGAAAATCATATAAACATGAAATAAAGCCAAGAGGCTGGTTTTGCCTCCAATAAGGATTAATTATATCTTAGTTGGGCTCAAGTACAAGCAACTGTTTTATTATTACACAGAAAAGGGAAATATATATACAGGTCTGGGACTTATTATCCAGAATGCTTGGGACCAGGGGCTTTCCAGATAAGGGATCTTTCCATAATTTGGATCTTCATACCTTAAGTCTACTAGAAAATCATATAAACATGAAATAAACCCAATAGGCTGGTTTTGCCTCCAATAAGGATTAATTATATCTTAGTTGGGATCAAGTACAAGCGACTGTTTTATTATTACACAGAAAAAGGAAATTGTTTTAAAAAATTGGATTATTTGGATAAAATGGAGTCAATGGGAGACAGCCTGAGCTTTCTGGATAACAGGTTTCTGGATAACGGATCCCCTACCTGTATTATTATAATGCATTGAGTTACATATAAATTCTCTTATCGGTCTATAAAAATGACTGGTTACATCACAGAGTTCCATAACCAATTGCCCATATAAAGGAATGATTCATTAGAACTTTGGCTTTAAAGGCCACACGGGCCAATCACACATATGGAAAGACAATGAGCACCTTGCACGAAAGTATCGAGCGGCTCAGGTTCTCGGCAAGAAAAGGTTTCATGAATAAGAAATAATTGAGCTTTTCTTTCATCTGAATCGGGTTTCCTTCTCTGGAAATGAAATGGAACACCGGTCGTTCAAGCTTAAACAGAATTCCCAGCGTATCCCAGACCAATATAATTACTACTGTTCTTTCCCTTTAGTACCATGTGACAATAAGACAAAATGACTTAGGGCTACAAAGGTACATGAGATGAGTAGGACAATATCTACGAGGCCACGTTTTTGACACCTTTTCTGGAAGAGCAGAGCAGCCTTCCTGTCTTTTGTCCGGGTTCTACAGCCCTGCCTTTTATTCCGGATCCATCTTTTGTAGCCATTTCACACTGTATACCCTGGTGTCCATTTCTGTCTCTCTACTCTTGCCTGCAGTTCATCATACTGAATTCTGCTCTAGCACCTTTACCAGTTTATTTTTTGGTCTGCCATTCTCAGTTTCTATAAATGAAGATGTTAACGTTCTAATCATGTATGCTTCAATCTTTACATTCTCCACAATTTCTTGATATATTCCATAAGTTGCAAAATGTTTGACCCACATCCACCCTAACCCATGCATGGACCAAGGTTGAGAAGGGACTTAAAGACGCAAACATGAGTTGGACATTATTCAACCAACATATACCCATATGTATGCAATAAAGCACTGCGTATCTTGACAGCGCTATATAAATAAATGATGATGATAAATGATGATGATGCAAGGCCAAAGGTTGAGAAGGGATTTAAAGACCCAAACATGAGTTGGACATTATTCAACCAACATATACCCATATGTATGCATGGCCAAACGTTGAGAAGGGACTTAAAGACCCAAACATGAGTTGGATATTCTTCATCCAACATCTACCCATATGTATTCATGGCCAAACGTTGAGAAGGGACTTAAAGACCCAAACATGAGTTGGACATTATTCAACCAACATATACCCATATGTATGCATGGCCAAACGTTGAGAAGGGACTTAAAGACCCAAACATGAGTTGGACATTATTCAACCAACATATACCCATATGTATTCATGGCCAAAGGTTGAGAAGGGACTTAAAGACCCAAACATGAGTTGGACATTCTTCAGCCAACATCTACCCATATGTATGCATGGCCAAAGGTTGAGAAGGGACTTAAAGACCCAAACATGAGTTGGATATTCTTCAACCAACATCTACTCATATGTATGCAATAAAGCACTGCGTATCTTGACAGCGCTATATAAATAAATGATGATGATAAATGATGATGATGCAAGGCCAGCGCTGCATAGCGAAAAGATTGCATTGTGAAAATAATGGATTAGAAAATGAAAGTAGCATTTTTTAAGTACATTATGCAAATCATAATGTTCTATGTCCACTTTAAATTCATGTTGGTGACAAGTAAGAATTTGGCCAAAATAACTTGTCTAATGTGTCCTCTAGAAACAGCTGTCAATGGAGCTTTCATGTGTTCTTCTCCAGTTTGTTCTGTTCTAGGCCCAGTATGTTCTGCTCTATGGCCTACGTCCTACTCTTGGTTCCTCAAAACCAAAAGTGAGGATCTAATTCTCATCTTATACTTGGGTAACGAGTTGCAGAGGGTTCCAGGCCATGAGTGCTTGCGCATAGAGCTTTAGCAGCTGCCTCTGTCCTCAACCTGCACGGCTGTCTTCCTTAAATAGAACATATTGTATCACTTTTCAACAGTCTAATCCCAAAGCAAAACCCACTTATCACCAGCTGTCCATTTCTCCATTTGTAGTACCAACATGAGAAATAAGAAAGAGAGCTAATATTTATATCCCATTACTGAGAAACCTGAGTCAAAGGATATAAATGGTAGTTTTTGGGAAAACCTCAAACCAAATATGTACAAAGTGATGTTTGTGTAGATGTCAACAATAAAGTGGCATGTTTTGTCAGGGTGAAGCCAACGGCACGTGGATCTCTATGGAAAAGACTTGACTCAACAAAGGAAAATAGTCTGGTGTTTTGTGAATTGCTAATATTTTGCTCCATGTATATTCTTTCTAAAGGCCTGTACCCCAGTGCTTTTCTGCTCATGATTGTGCTTCATACAAGAAATCATCTATATTTGTATTTAGTGTATAAAATAATGAATACCTTTTATTGTCTCCTCTTGGAAAACATAAAGGGTTTCTAAACCTAAAAATAAAAATTTGCCCAGGAAGAGTGAGAATGATTGAAAAAGGATCCACCATTAAGTCAAAGTAGAGTAAGAAATATTAATAGAGAACCTTAGATGAACAGGAGTAAGTATCAGTTCCGTGTGATAATTCTCAGTTACCATAATGGAAGCAAAGTTCTCAAGCCAATAGACTTATGACTGTTGCAGCCGCAGCCCTGTCTGTATTAAGTCACCCTAATGTGTATCTTTGTTATCAAAGCAAATCATAGATCTGTCTGGAAAGCACAATATAATATTCCGATTCCATCGTTATCCTGTAGTTAGTCTGTGAGATCTCACGCTATCAGCCCCAACAAGCTCCCGTCCCACAGCAGCATCACCTGCCCATGAACCTGATCATCACCATGATCTTTCCACCTGTGGATCCTGATTTAGGGTCATGATGGAACCTTAATAGAGAATTTTATAAAAGAACAAGGTTAAAGAGATTGCAAGCCTTTAATCATTTATAAAAACCAGTTACAAACATGAATTAATATAAATCACATGATGCCAAGACATGTGAATCTTTTTGCCACTGAAAAGCAGTTAAAGTGACAATTCATGGAGTATGGGATATTTATAAAGAGGACGGCTTTTGACATGAACTTTGCTAATTTTTTTTCCAAGGGCTCCTGTGTCCTATTGAATTGTGACATGAGATACCTTCAGCTTTTCAAGCACATTCCTTATATATTGTTCCGTTGTTATGTGTCCGGTGCCCCTTTCATACAGAGATAATAGTTTACACAAGATAAGTACTGGGTAAAGTTCAAGTTTCTCTGCAGCCAGGAAAAGGCTGTTCCCCCATGTGAAGCTAAAGGCATTTACACCTTGAAGCACATTACTTACACCCAATTAAGCCACTATAGAATTCAACCGATATGTCATACTCTATTGTGGAAAGGCACTTCTATTGGCTTTGGAGGACACAACGAGAGTTGGTAGCACCAAAAGAAGAATTTGTTTTACTGTTGGTACCACTTAAACTTAGTATTTCTTACCTTCCAAACCTCTAAGGGCACCACTGGGGGTTGTGTTTCCATTATGCCTGCTAGTGTCCTGTCCCTGGACTGGGATATCTATGTGGATAGGACATTAGGACAATGGACAACTCATGAGTCACATTTTATGCATACATCTGACCTGTACCATGAAGATGGAATGGAAACTCTATCTGTTGCTCTGCTTGAAGTATAAAAGAGAGTTGGGTGACTTGAGCAGTATTGAAACCAGATCTTCCTTGTGGGATGAGGGCCTAAAAAAGGTTTTTCCTGTGGGCCCCAGAACTTCTGTCAGGCTTTGTTGTTTAAATGGTTTGCTGTGGTCTATAACGGCTTCAAAAAAGTTCTTTTGGCAGAGAAGGATAAATGATTGACTGCCAAGTAAAACAACCTTTGTTCTCCTGACGCCAACTGATTTACACGTATGCATGTGCCAATGATGAATGAAATATGTAATGCTTCATTTATTCTGTGCCTACCTGCCATATGCTTTGTCCTCTTCATTTAAAACCCCAATGTTTATGTATCTCTGTGTGCAACGCATTTCGCCCCAAGTAATAGCTTTTTGGTGTTTATAATGTTACAGGCCAACGGCAGAAATAAGCCTGGTTCTCTTTGGTTCTGTACCTGACAAAACATTGCTTTATAGAGCTCACATGATGACATAGCAAGACTGGGTAACATTTCACTGGACCCCATCTTTTGCGCTACTGTTTAAAATGCCACAATGGGTTTGAAATATCCTACAGTTATTCCGTTCTGCATTGGCTACTGTGTTAATTCATAGTGGTGTGTTCTGCTTATAAAAATGCATTCTTCTCTCAGAAGGGATGGATGGGCCATAAAGTGACCAGCCACTGCAAACCATTTGTAAACACTGAAAAGTGTCTAATGCTTCCTAGTTATGTAGCAGTTAGAGATAAATACATGATTTACCCAGAATAAAGTATCTACTGAGTAAGTGAATAGAAATAGGGGCAGTATGGAGAATATCATTTTTAATGGTGAATCCTGAATAAGACATTGCAACTTAGAGAGTTTTTCTGAGAACAAGATGCTACTGACCTTGAACCAAGGTAAATTCCTTGCACGGACAGTTCTTATACAAGCAAATGATCCACACGGCTCCTTGGAATAAGGATTGCTCAAGGGTGAAGGCAGATGGATCCAATGTCTCAATGGAGTGAATGGATGACACTTGTTGCAAGGTTGTTCTTGGTTATTAGCTGCTCTGTTGACATTACTCAGGCACTTCAGGCAAAGTAAAATGTGAAGTTATAATTTTGGGTTGGAAATCCCCTATTAAATAGGGCAATTCATATGATCGCAAGAAATGAATTAGCTCGTAGGCATGTGCATAGTAGAAGTAACGTGTCAATGAATGTTCTTTTATAAATCATTTATTAAAAAAAGACTGTATATTGGCTTGGTTTCAAAAAGTCATTGGGGATATTTCAGAGCGAAGATTGTGGAAGGAGAACACAAATCTACAAAGGAAGTGTAGACACATTTCTGTTTGGGAATTAAAAGCTTAATGTTTCATGGTGACGTATTTGAAAGTTACCAGGAGCCCTTATAGATCTTTGTTGGTTGGTGGTTACTAAACAGAATGTCCACCAAAGAGTCCATATTTTCCTTGACTCATTCATTTCTATGTCTAAAATCACCCTCCCCTTACATTTATTGATATGCTGGGTTGGTGAGAATACAGGGTTTATACCCAATCCTACATCCTGAGGCTGTTTAGCCCAAAACCCTCGTATATATTGGTGTTATCACCTTCTCTGACTCATTGAGCATAGGTTACTGGTAAAGTTGTTGGACTTTAGAACTGTAGAACTTGGCTGAGGGTTTCTTCTTGGCTCTGCTGATCCGATTATTTGCAGTTGGGCATTTCATTTCATGTACCTTAACATTGGATAACCCTTTTGTCATTGGTTTCCATGGCTATCAATGCAAGTTAAAAGGCAGTTTATGTTCTCTCCACACACAACAAAATCACTTCCCTACACACCAGCGCATCACTCAGCATTTGTGTAATGTCCTCACTTGTTCCGAAACACAAAATCCTTCATGCCTATTAATTGAATATGAAAAATCAAGCTTATAAAAAGTAGGAAGGTTAAAAGGTAAAAATGAGTTTAGAATAGACATGAACCAACACTAACTTATATGATACAATAAAACAGACATTTTACTACAGGACCTTAATCCAAAGTGAGTGAGCAAACCATACAAAGGTGTTTTTTCAGCAATCTTTACCTTTCAGCTTTATCAGGTGCTGATACGGGTAGAGCCATGTCTTAATGGACTGGGAGGAGCTGCTAATCTTGACTGTGTGTGTGTGTATATATATAAATATAGCTCCACAGATCCCAATTGTGCCCAGGTTTGCTTAGCCTCACAAGTGATCGGATTTGCTACTAAGATACAGTCCACCATGGCAAACATGTACAGGACAATTTCCGTAGAGAGAGGAACCTCATCGGCAGGTGGAAACTACAGCAGACTCCACTCACCAAGGCATACTGGAAGCGTCTATGCCGGAGCTGGAGGCTATGGTACTAAAATTTCAAAAAGCTCAACCTATGGTGGTGGCTATGGTGGAAGTTACAGCGGTGGCTATGGTGGTGGTAGCAGCAGCTTGTTGATCAATAGCAACAGTGATATCTTGCTCAATGGCAATGAGAAACACACCATGCAGAACTTGAATGATCGTTTGGCCACCTACCTGGACAAAGTACGTTCCTTGGAGAAGGCCAATTCTCAGATAGAACTACAGATCAAGGATTGGTACAGCAAGAATTCTGGTGTGGGGCAGAAGGATTATCAAGACTACTACAAGACCATTGAGGATCTAAAAACTGAGGTGAGACATTTGAAGCTTGAAATTGCTAGAAACTACTAAGGTTTTGGTAGAGTATTGGTCTTTTTGTATTTCATTTATTGTTTTCAACAAAATTAAAATACATATGTGCCTCTCCCCATCCACCTTTCGTGAATACAGCACTGTTGAATACAAGTAGTGCTGTATTGATGGGGTGACCACGGGTCTCTGCACTCCAGAGTGTGTCCCTTTGTGCTCATTTCCTAACCACCGCTGGTCACTGTACTCTGCACTGTGTGCTGGATGGAAAATTTGGTGCTCAGTGAAGACCACAGCCTTAGTAATGACTGGGCCCCAATGCTGACAGCATGTCACCAGTATCACACACCCCATGAAAACTGCAGTTATCAGAAACAAATATTTAGTGAAACTGAATATCTGAAGGTTACGTCATCTCTAGCTGTAGGAAGAGATAATGACATTTGCCATTGCCACAACTGAACTTTGATATATGACACAACTGCAGAAGAATGAACACTAAAACAATATCTAAAAATAAGGGAGAAGTAATAAATTGATAAATGACCAACAACGAGGTGTTGCACGGAGAAGCAGCTAAAACAGCAAGAAACAAGGCAACAGTTGTCAAGCCAAATACAACTCTTTATGGTTTCAAATAGTAATAGATCAGCAGACTCAAGATAAATTCATTGATTGCATCAATTACTATTGATATTGCTGTCAATATCTTTTGAACTGTTTGCAGGCATACGAGGTATAACTCTTAAAACATATAAAACCAAATATTCTGTCTAATTATTGTTATGAGTTTTATTAAAATATGAAACACTTAAGCTTAAAACCCTACTAGATATCGATTTCATACTACAAATCTAATTGGCATTTCTGACCAGCAGTTCCCAAAGACATGTCTTGGGTGGTTTCTCTGGGCTAATGCTGAATATTGAAGACCTGAGGGAGTCATTTACAAATGTCCACATGCAAGAGCACTTAGATAATTAAAATAACACCCCTTAGTGCTAAGCAGCATATGTATTGGGTAACTGTTGAATTTGTCAAGTTGTATGGAGGATTTTCACAACTTTGATCTCTCCTGGTGACAATGGCTGAAGTATCTTACCTTTTCAGATTTTGAACAGAACCATGGTCAATGCTGAAATCCTGCTGAATATAGACAATGCTAAGCTGGCGGCAGAGGACTTCAGACTCAAGTAGGCATTATCACCTTTGCAATGATATCTGCTTTGCAATTAGATCAAGGGCTCAGATAAGGGTCGCTAGCCTATGTAAAATATTTCACTAAGAGAAAGATACCAAGCTATACCAAGATAACTTTCCTCAAAAGTAAAACATCTTTAGATCTTGGTGCTCATCCTTCTGAAGAAGTCCTATGACCTCCTTTGCTGAGGCAAAGGTTAACGTATCCATCTCCATCTCTTGGGCATATTGGGTTTTGATTAGTTGGACTTTGTTGACCATATTGGTTGGAGAACACATATTTTCCATTCACCTCAGCACTGATTTGAGATAAGCATCACCAGCAGTGATCAGTGACTAGCAGGGATCAGACAAGGGCAAGGAAGGGACGTCAATGTGTTCACCAGAGAGTGTAAATATACAGTAGTTAATATAGTTAGACTTATAGCTAGAGGCAAGTGTGAAATACAGTTGAAAACAGCTTTTTTATTATTAACAAGTTCAGCTGATCTTAGCTGTAGATAGTAAATGTGCATGACTAAATTGCCATAAAGGTGCACAATCCATTTGAAAGACAAAATGTTGTTTCAACATTTTTTGGGGTATTCTGCATTACATAAAGAACAACATATTTGTTAGGCGTGCCAAGGGACCAGAATTTTTGCTCACTGCTGATCCATCATGGGAGTGCGTGTCGTAGCGCAAGTCTAGATCAAAGTTTTTGTCATTTCCTTGGCTTTGACACCCATTTTGTACTTCCTTTCTGGCTTATGGTCATCAGACCTTGCTCAAGCCTGATGTTTGTCCTTTAATGACTCTTCTGGTCATTGACCTGTCTTTTCTTGACTTTGATTCTTGCTGTCTGCCCTAACTTTTTGCCTGTCCACAGTTATGTTTAGCCAGTGTTGGTCTCTCCTCTTTAATATTTCCAATTCTATGATTATATTCCTTTGCCTTTTTGTAGGTTTGAGAGTGAACAGTCCCTCAGAATTGGTGTGGAAAAAGACATTGTTGGGCTGCGTAAACTGATAGATGACCTCAATATTGAAAGGATTGACCTGGAACACCAGTATGAATTCCTACAGGAGAACCTAGCTTACCTCAAGAAGAGCCATGAGGAGGTGAGTAACACTGGATCTGACATCCCAAAGTAAAACTTCATTTGCTCTTAAACCCACAAACCCTACACTTTCTTGTGTTTAATAGATAACCTGCCAATTAAATGTGCAGATGAAACAGGCTTTTGTTGAACATTATGGCCTGGTAGAATGCTCACTGGAACACCATTCACTTCTCTGGACTATCTATTTAGTTAGCTATTACCTCTTCATTCAACAAATTCATGGTCTTATCATAAAATTATATGACTGTGTTTATTCCTGATAAAGGGGATTAAGGGGCTTACTCACGGTCCGAAAGGATGACCCTATCTTACCTGGAAAAAAAACCCATTGAGAATTCTTTGTACTCTTAAGTATACCTTGTTAAGAAATACCAAGTCTTTCTTTATGATTTACTTCCTCCATCCCTTTATTTGGTTTTATGGTTTTATTGCCTTGAGCTATTTCAAGGTCCATATTTTATCCATCTAAAATGATATTGGATTCAAAGTTCCCACACCTTTATAACTGTGTAATACTTGGTTATTTTCTTAATTATTCAAAACAGAATGCTAGAAGTAAGTTAGAAATGCTGTTCATTACATTTGGGGTTCTGTAGCAGCCCAAGATACCCACAGCCCTTGTAGCATCAGCTTTCAGGACAGATGAACCTCATTTCCTTGATGATCCCAAGCCACACTGAGCATGTGCAGTATCCCTGACGCTCTTAACAAAATCCAAGATGGTGACCTCCTGTGGACAAATTTGAAGGCCTGAATTGTTACTTTTATAGAGATGTGCGATTTTTGTATCTGCTGGTAGAAAATGAGGCCATGGTCTCTGTAATCTTAAAATTCAAGCTATAATCACTTCTCAGTAAACAGCACTTCAATACACTCTTTTCTCTTATTGTTCCCAGGAAGCCGGGGTGCTCCGCAACCAAATAACAGGCAACGTCACTGTAGAGGTGGATGCAGCTCCCTCTGTGGATCTGGCAAAAGTACTGGCTGATATGAGGACACAATGTGAAGAAGTAGTAGGAAAGATCAAACAAGATGCCAAGCAACAGTTTGAGACTCGGGTGTGTTATTACATTCTACATCATCCATCATACACTATAGTTTCATGGATTTTTTCTAACAGTTCCCATTTCCTTCTACACCTTGATGGTTATCTGCATTTACAGTTGTTCTTGAGGTGCAAAGGGCAAGTCAGAAATCCAAAGGCCAGAGCCGAGATCCAATTAGCTGTAAATGAAATAATGGAAGAATGAAAAGGGATAAGAAACAAATCTCATAGTGTAAAGGTGTAAACAAAAACCAAGGCAGTGTATTCATTATCAAAGAATTCAGGAATAGACTATAAATGTACAAAGAAATCACAGGAAAATTATAGGAGGAAATTCCAGTTGAGTTTTGGCTGGCCATATCCCCAATAAAAAGAGCCTTAGGGTTGGCTGTGGGCAGGCGGTGTGAGCCAACAACTACGCTCCATCTGTCTATATCTATTAGACAAATACTCAGGGAGAAAAAGGCTTACCCATCAATATTAATGCCCTGTTATCAATATGGTGTGTATTTAATGTATATTTCATCCTTCATTCTGCAGATAGAAGAAGTAAATGTACAGATTGGTGGCAATGTTGCTGAATTGGAAAAGCACAGGTCCTCTGTTAACGAAATTAAACGTCACATCCAAAGCCTGGACATAGAGCTTCAGTCTGAGTTGAGTAAGGTAAATGAGTCATGAGAATTATTAGTTCAGTTTTTCTTTCCAAACATAAAGTTCTCCCTTCTTCTTTAGCTTAAACTCCACATGACCATAGAAAGTCTTCAAAGATGTATGGGAAAATATATAGTATGCTGTGACCTGTAGCCAACGGAGCTCTTCATAAATGTTTGTCTTCTAGAAAGATGCCCTGAGTGCCACTCTAGACAATATCAATGCCCAGTATGCCTCACAGCTGCTCCAAATGCAAAATGCAATTAAAAATATTGAGGAGCAGCTGATACAGATTCGAAGTGACATGAGTCGACAGTCTCAAGAGTACGAAATTCTTCTGAACATCAAGATCCGTCTTGAACGCGAGATTGAAACTTATCGGCGACTTCTGGAGGGAGATGATGTAAAGTGAGTGGCTTTAACAATTTCTATGTCCCCCAGCTGTCCCAGTTTAGGCAGGGAGGGGTAGCTAAATCGTCCCCATAGTATGTCATCTTTCAGTTCTACTAATGTTTTGTCAAATAAACTCAATACAATTCATTTGAAACTGCCCTGATGCAAGTTTACGAATGCTAGGGGGTTCAACCACATACCCCTTAGTGCTAACTGCCAGTTAGGCAGGTCAAAAAAAGAGTTAAAAGGTTGAACTTGATGGACATGTCTTTTTTCAACCAAACTTACTATGTTACTACGTAACTATGTTACTATGTTATTCACATTTGATTTGCGGCTGTGATCCACTCAGGGATTGCCCATTTCGTATGTTGTAAATTACCACTTATGAATTTTAGTGCAACATTTTAGGTGGTTTTGTTGTGATTATCTATTATTCAGTTTTAATTTAGAATCATTTCTTACTTTACAGCAAAATAATTGAAGAAGAGAAATTAAGAGGTAAGCGACTATGCAATAAGTAAGAATATGAATATGTAGTTCTGTTTTGGTCTCTGAGGAACATTAACTCAGTTAACTCTGGTGCCTTATTCCTCGGTAGTTGTGTTCAGAGGACTTGAGGGCAACCTCTGAGATTAGAAGAAAGGAGATTTATCTTTAGGTTCTTAACAGCAAAATCTGTTGAAGTCTCTCCATGTGGCAGTTGTCTACTGGCAGATACATTGGAGAGCTTCAAGAGAGGGTTGGATGCATTTAGTAAGTGAGAAAATAAGAATTGCTTCCCCTTCAAAATGAAACTATATGAAGACCTCTTCAGAACCTCATCTTAATCTGAAAACAGGTCTATTTATTTTGATCAAATTGATTCTAGACACAAATCAAACATTTTGGAGCTGTTACAAATTAAAGTATCTTTATTTATTGAGCAGTTTTAGTGGCTCTGTGTCATTATTATTCTAATTTTGTTATTCCACCATGCGAGGTTTGGTTTTTTTTTGATCTGGTTATTTAATAATACTTTATGGGTTTACTGGCTCATTAAATTTAGATTAAATTTATTATTATTATTATAATTATCTTGCTCATCTTTATATAATTATGATATACTTTCAAAGTGTAAGTTGTATGACCTAGGCATATATGTCATCTTATTGTAAATTGTAAATCTTTTATGCTTTGTAAAACCCAATAAAAATGATGAAAAGTAAAGACCTCTCCAGATGGCAGTTTCTTTGCTCTCCTAAAGGACAATCTAGACTTAAGGCTTGACTTTCTTGGAGAAAAGATTGAACTTGGACATGTCTTAGCTTGACGTCTGTTAATAAAGCATCAGTCACAAGTATAATTGTGACCATGTAGAGTATTCACAGACACATAATCAACAAGGTATAAGATATTCACATCAGAACAGAGTTGTTCCTAAAGAAGAAGCACAAGGTAACTTTCTGTTACACGAGATAACGCTGACTATGAATATTTCATAACTTTCAAAGCAAAACAAGTAACGTATAGTAATTGAGTTTCAAAGTGATCCTGCATTATGTCATGTCGTGTAAAGACCTGATCATTCTTCCTCTTGTTTCTTTATTTCAGAACTGAGCAGAAGTCGTAAGATTAAGACGATTGTAGAAGAAGTGGTTGATGGGAAAGTTATTTCTTCGCAGGTTAAAGAAACTGAAGAGCAGTTACCTAATGTGAAACAGTTACACTGATAACCAACTCACCAAACTGAATTCTTTTTTCAGAAACTCACAAGTAACCAGAAGGGTGTGTTGAAAAAAATAAAATATTGAGATGGAAGAAACAATTGTCTCTAATTATTTGTTAATTGGTGATCATATAAGAAAAAGGTGGGGTTTCCCCGATTTGTTACTAATCTTCAAAGCAAAAAATTGCAGGGCTTGAATGTATTTTATTTTCTGTCTTTGTGCAATGGATGTGGGGCAATTAGTGACATAGGTCCAACGCACCATCTTTCTTTTTGGTGGTCCTTCTAGCAGAGGGTTTAGAGTATCTCAGTGTTTTATGAGCACATCTCCTGCAGGTGAGAATTGAGTCCTTAGTAAGAGAGCAATGTATACTAGGCATCAAAGGCCATCTTCACTGATAGATCTGGGCTCACAGAGGTCTGTTAGGGGCAAAGGGTTACAACTTGGGATGCACCTAATGCAGGATTCACTTCAAGCTTTGGTTGAACCTCGGCAGAATTTGGATCAGGGGCGTAACTACAGAGGAAGCAGGGGGGCCCAGGAGGTATAGGGGCCCCATGAGGGCTTAGTTCATAGAAGTTCAGAAGTTAAATAAATAATGGTAAAACATGTCAACCTCTAGACATTTTGGGGACCTGAAAAAGAATTTGCTATGGGACCCATTAATATCTAGTTACACCACTGATTTGGATTCCATTTGATGGAAGCCTCACAATTACTTTTGCCAAAGTTTGGAACGACTGACCACAACAATGTTCGGGTCATGCATCATTTTTACTTTATCTCAGTTGTAATCTTTTCGATTTCGGTTTGGTATTCAGCCACATTTTAAGATTATGGAATTGGTGGATCACTAGCTAAGACCCACACTTTTTGACTTTTTGTATTTTCCCGACAATGCAGTGTCCCAAATTACAGAGTAATCATGGGCACCCAGGTTCTACTTTCATTACCATCTGATTCATTGGGAATTTTTGAGACACGGCCATTGCATATTGCTCTTCAGTTATATTCAAGATGCACAACTACATCAGTCATGCCTAGTCTGACATATCTCAAAGTCCTTTTATGAATGAGTTTAGAGCATTTATTTGCACTTTGTGCTGCCAGAAGAACACATCACTGACACTCCTATTATAAGTACCTTGTATGATCTAATTACTTTTTCTAAAACATTAAGTAGTCCCTGAGCACCTCTTCAGTTTTGTTGCAGGTTCCAGTATGTCGACGGATTTTCATTTCGAGCCTTTATACAAATATAGAGAAGACAACGGCATTCAAATCACGATCTCCTTCACAGGATCTGTCCTCAGATGCCCAGTATATTCCTATTTGAATAAGTGTAATAGAATTCTAATAGGGAGTACCTATGAAAATTACCTTTCAGCCTGTACCATCAAAATATATTGTGTTTGGGAAGGATATACAAAACGAAGTAATGTTCTTATTTATACAGCTTTATTTGATTCTAGGGTACAGAATCATTTTAGTCATATAAAGATGTTAAATGCTAAAATATTAACCATGTATTCTGACTACTGAGCAACCTGATTGTCATACACACGGACATTGTAACACCATAGTTACATTCTGTAGGTAAGTTGGGTTGGAAAAAGTCCATCAAATCCAATCCCTCTATATATATATATATATATATATGTATATGCCAATAACTATGCTAAACTTTAATAGAATGGGGAATTATTTATAGATGTACGTTAATTGGCTGGGGCTAAAAAGCTCCTTGCTTTTTTACTAAAAAACCATGGTCTTATTACTAAGTCACATTGTCTACTGGGGGACTTGATTTTAAATGCACTACAACTAATAGTGTAGGAAGGTAACTATTCACAGGTGTATGTTTGTCTCCCGTTCAATGAGGGGCCTTGATGTGGCACGTGAGCTTACATATTTTGGCGGTACTAACACCACATTTTTGGCTTTTTATCGTTCATAGCAGCTGGTCAACTCCAGAATGTGGGTTAGACTGAGCACTACTGGCACAATGGTGTGTATAGCTAAACTCACGTAGTGGTCAACGCCACAGCATGAGTTAGATCCAGCGCTGGCGATTTCTTTCTGTGTTTCGTGTTAATAGAACGTGGCATCACAACATCCTCCGGCAGTGCATTCCCCCACCTCAATGTCTTCTCCATGAAGAACCAACTATGCTGATTTAACTGAAAGCTCTGACAAAGCTTAGTCTCTTATACTTTAAGATGCATTTTCTGATTAATACCAGCCAATTTTATGGTTAGAATGTTTTTCTCTAACCCTAACCCCATCCAATATTACATGTGCCGATGAGGAACAAGATTTTTACTTCTCCGTTTCATCAATGGAGATGCAGAGTCATCATCATACCATAATCCATATTTTATCTTAGTTATGTTTTTTGGGGTTTCAAATGAATGCCCTATGGCTTCACTACATATCCTAGGGTTAGTTCTATCTGGAAACAATTATCCTTTGGCTTTACTTTGGATCGCTGATGGAAAAAGGAACATCTGAACGAATCTTATAGAGAGATTATGAGCGAATTCAAACTCTAGTTACAGATTGCCGCAGGTGACTAAAACAGAGTAAACACGTTCCTCCTTCAATATAGTTAATAAAGTTTATTTAAAAAAAAAAATACTCATACGCACACATAGATCTGATTCGTAAAATGCTTTAATAATTGTTTTTAAAAACATAGGGAAACATGTTTTACACCTTATTATTTTTATACCCAAATAATCCACTTTATATTGATTCTTTTTGGTTTAGTCTCGAATATACTTGCAATTCCAACAGATATGAAAACATCATTTAATCCCGTAATGCAGGTATATTACTGTGTATTCAAGTTCTTCTGCTGGAATGGTTTAGAGCCTTTATTACTCGGTGTGTTACATCATTTTTTACATTGTCTTCCCTCATGTTCTACCAGTTATATTTAATTGAGTTTCTCTTCTACTTCTTGAACGCTGGAAGAAACGACTTTCCCATCAACGACTTCTTCAACAATTGTCTTGACTTTTCTTGTTTTGGTTGGATCTAAAAACAATGTTTTAAACAGTTTAGCTTTGACAAAATACAAAAAAGTGCCAAAATGTAAAGAAAGACAAGGATGGCACTGTACTCTATTAGTCCTATCTCCTCTCGTTGTAGTTATTTGAGCTAAGCAGTTTGGAAAGGTTTGACATTATTTTGAATATTTTAGGAGTTGGTGGAATAAATAGACCACTATTTGCCTACAATTTGCAATTTTACATGAATGAGTAACAAGCAAATGCTGCATAGGATTTTAGGCTTTAAAAAACAGGGGAGGGAGAAGCATAATTTATTGTGAAGGTTGTTGTGATTGTCTTGGTTCTCCATAAAAGAGAACTTTGTCAATAAAAATGTCACGTGTCTGGGGTTTTGTATTAGAAGTAGGTATTTGTAGCAGATGTAGCCTTCTTTACATTCTAAGGAGATTTCATTTGAGTAAGAAATGTGTCCATTGTGCCAAATTTTCTTCATTACGTATCCAGTCCAATCACTGTAATCCTTTTATTCCTAAACTCCTTGTCGAGGAAAAGCTTGCCTTTCTATAACCTACTTTTATAATTCCTTCCACCATAACCATGTCCACTATACTAGTTATTTCCCCTGTCCTCTGTTCTTTCTGTATGATAGCCAATGTATTTATTCAGTACTTACCTCTTTTAACCTCCACCACCTGCTCCACTTTCTCCACTTTCACTACACTGTAAACGGAAAGGAAAAAAAGTGTATAAGAAATCCCAATTGGATCACAATAGTAGTAGCATTTCAATTGAGAATGTTTTAATTTTTCACTTGCAATACATGATTACAATTGTGTATCCTATTCTAATCCTTGTTATGACCTTAACTCCAGAGCCCCAAACCACAATGTTAACTCCAGGGTTCCAAGCAGACAATCTACAAAATACTATCCATTGGTAAAAGTTTAATTTGGAAAATATTAATGTTTTTATAACATTTATTATAGTCTATAATATTATTTTATATGCATAGTGTGCATGTTATTTATTACACTATTTTACATTCAAACTATCTCCATCCTTACTTAAGCTCTCCCTCTAGTAAAATCCTGTAGGTCTCAATTTCTCTCTCCAGTCTGGTCTTGACATCAAGGAGCCGCAGATAATCTTCATTCTGCCTTGACATATCCATTCTGATCTGTTGAAGCTGTTCTTCAAGGCTGCCGATGCGCATCTGGATTTGGCTTAAGCTTACGCAGTAACGGCTTTCGGTTTCGGACAGGGTTCCTTCAAGAGAGCTTTTCTAGAAGATATAAGATAAGCAAGACATTAAAGGTCTTCTCTAAAGACCACTACACGTTTAGTTACTTTTAAAAACTGATAACTAATCAAGACATAGAAGTCTTAAATAGTCTATTACTGGCACATATTAAATAGCCAAACAATTTAATAATAGATGGTGTATATCTTATTATGATGTTGCTATTCATTCTTGAGATGAAAGGGTTTTTTTTGTTCATGTAAAGCTTCTGCAAAATTGTCTCCTTAAATAATCTCATATTATACTAAAATAAATGATAATGGCAGCCCTTTCACATACCATAGACAACAAAGATTGCAATTCTATTTCCAATGTCTGCAGAGAGCGCTTCAGTTCTGAAACTTCACTGTGGCTCGACTGGACTTCTTGCGCCTCAATAAGAATCTCCTGTTTCAGTGCCATACTCTGGAATACATAAGTGAGATGGTAAAAATCAAGAATCTCAGCAAATTAAATGAAGATCCATGGAAGAAATTCCTCAATGCAAAGCTTCTATGAGGACCACCCTACCTTCTTAATGAACCACTCTTCAGCCTCCTTACGGTTCTTCTCTGCTAAAACTTCATAATCGGCTCTCATATTATTCAGAAGTACAGTCAGGTCAACAGCTGGAGCTGCATCCATCTCAACAGTAACTTGGCCAGAGCCCCCTTTAATTGAGTTCATTTCCTGCGGTAGAAGGAAATATGAATATGGTAAGTATAAGGTGAAAAGTTATGATTTCAGGACATGTGTAGCATAAACATAGTATTTAAATTTTGAAAGCTTCTTTCTAATGTTCTGTAAATATATTTTACGTGTATAATTAAGGGGTAAATGGATATTGCTTCAAAACTCCATTGAGCACAGTTTTGAAGCAACCTTGCTTAATTACACTCCTAACCAACTAGTGGTTTCCATTATGTTTTTTATGAAGATTTCAGAATGGGAAATATTGAGATTTTTTTTTACCTCCTGGTGATTCTTCTTGAGGAAGGCCAACTCTTCATTCAGACCCTCCAACTGCAACTCAAGATCGGACCTTGCCAGGGAGAGTTCATCTAGGACCCGGCGTAGGCCATTGACATCAGACTCTACACTCTGGCGCAGGGCCAACTCATTCTCATACCTGCCATTGAATTGAAATCAGTTGCCGTGAGATTTTCACATATCTCAGCATCCACCAATCACTGATTTATGTGCATTTAAAGTCAAGAAAGCAAAGCTTATTGTACTCATTATATTACCATTTAATAATAACTAAATCTACTGTTAATGACATTAATAGTTTATGATCAATTCTGCTAATGTCCTTAAAAAATATAAAAACACGCTACAGCCTTTTGCCAACAGACTAGGGGGATTTAAATAAATCGAAGCATCATTAATAACAGATCATTTTAGATCAAAAGAAAGGGAAAAAAACTAAATAAAGGGGGTAACTGATTCCTAAAATATATGGTATACTCACTTCATTCTGAAGTCATCAGCTGCCAGTTTGGCATTGTCAATCTGCAGCAAGATTCTGGCATTGTCTGGGGTGCCAATATTAATCTGAAAAAAATGAGAAAAAATGGTAAACTGAGTTTAAGAATAATACACTTACAATTCCAAAAATGCCAAAAAGAATTCCAAAAATATTTTCAGTCTTTTTCTATTGATGCAAATTATGAAAATCAAATCTGAAGAAATATCCTTCAATCCTATCTCTCCTTTCCTATATGATTGTATCTTACCTGTTTTGTTTAAAGAAGTTCGGTGATTGAAAGTGTTAGTATAGGAGACTCATAAAGACTCAACATGGAAACAGGATCTTTATAGAGAATAACAATAGGTTATTGCAAAGCTTCCTTTGTTTTGTTGAGTACCAGTGTATGTGTTCATTGCCGTTGAATAAAAGAATGAACTTGCTAGACATTTGCTACTTTCCATCTACTTTAAAGTGCCTACCCACATCATCAATGAGTTGTGTTTTTCCTGGAACACTGACTTATGTATTATGTTTCAACGGAAAACTCTACAAAGGAAGGTTGTTCAGCTAGTTTAGGTTATGTTCATAAACTTCTGAATATCCTACACGTACCCTCACTTTTCTATAGAGGCTAAGTCAGGATACACCAGTTATTGTCCAAGGACAACCCCAAGTGAACACCAAAAGCTATTTGGCAGCACTGCCATTAGAGCCGTAGAATCCATTTTAAGCAGGCACAAGTCACATGACTTGGGGCAGCTGGGAAATTGACAATATGTCTAGCCCCATGTCAGATTTCAAAATTGAATATAAAAAAATCTGTTTGCTCTTTTGAGAAATGGATTTCAGTGCAGAATTCTGCTGGAGCAGCACTATTAACTGATTTATTTTGAAAAAAAAATTTTCCCCCATGAGAGTATCCCTTTAAGGAAGAATTTATCTATTCATAATGCTGTTTTGTTGGATATCTGCTTTTAAAGCTCCAACCTTTTTGAAAGTACAACCTGCAGAATATGTCAAATATGTGATGTACGGCACACCTTCCCAAACTAAATCTTATTTCTACGGACACACTGGGCTACAATGGAAGATTCCATATCAGGAGCACTAAAGGTAAAGGGGATCTCCCAAACATAATGGATTATATATTTAAATAGTTGTGTTTGATGTTCAGTTGCATTTGACATGCATTCAAGGTTTTTGTTTTTTTAATACATAGTGACACCTAAATGAAGTTTTTTTTTACATGTACTGCTTATATTATAATGTTTCCCTTGTGGCAACTACATTGCAGTTTTTTAGAAGAGAAATTGTCTTCAAGATGAATATCAAGCAAATAACAAAAACACAAAGGCAAGTTGTCGCCCCCCTTTTACTCATCCAAAAGATGGACTATAGAAGGCAACAATGCTGGTTAAATAATATGACAAATTGATTATGCATAATTGCTGATGTGAAACAATCATTTCATTTTAAATTAGGGAACTTTAACAAAATTCTATGGAAGTGAAATTTTAGAACGATGGGAGGTATCCGTTTCAAAAAGGCAGATGTCAATGATATTATATTACCCTATTCATGGACAACAAAATACATTCATGAACTATTATTCACTATTCATTATTTCCAGTTGAATTATTACATTTACAAATGTTCTATATAGTTAGTGGTCATAAGGTCTATCTATTGTTTGGCCTCCGTTTAGGGCAGTCTGGGTTCTATGGGAGATTTGATTTTGAAAACCCAAGGGCAATCATCATGAATCTCACATTATGTACTGCTGTATAAAAGAACAGACGATACACATAATATATAATTATATACAGTATACACATTAGCAGTGTTGCCTTGTAGATATTTTTTCAAAATACATCAGTTAGCTTATATAAATCAGTGATCAATTTTGTGCATACCCCATAGATAGGATGGTTAACTGGCAGATGTTCCTTTTAATTCTTCTCCTGTATTACATGTTTGCCCCCTACCTTTCAGTAGCTTACCTTTTTCCGCAGTTCCTCAATGATGACCATGTATTTGCTGTAGTCTTTGCGTTCATTCAAACTATGCATATTCTTTTCATACCATTCCTTGATTTGAACTTCCAGTTGGTGGTTGGCTGTCTCCAAAGCCCGCACCTTGTTAAGGTAGGCTGCCAATCGGTCGTTGAGGTTTTGCATGGTGTGCTTTTCCCAGCCAGACAGTAGAAGGTCACTGCCACCCAAACTATCGTTAAGGCTTAGGCTGGAACTTTGGGTTGAAGAGCTCCCACCAAAGCCTATGCCAGACAACGAGGCACTGCTGAAACCTCCATAACTGGAAGTACGGGTTGCTTTCGCCTTATTGCTGCTGACTATGGTCTGATAGCTGCTGCTGGAGGACATGGTGAAGGACCAGTAAGTTGGATGTCAAGAAGCTGTAGAGTAACCTTGATACTTTGAAGATGCAAGAGACTCTAGCTAAGCACCTTGCGCTGTCACTTTATATACTGGTGAAGTGGGAGGGTCTGTGCTGTTTTTTTTCATTGTGCAAATTCCATCTTTCCTTCTTAAGTATTTTTGTCTGGTCTGTATACCTGCTTTGCTTGTTGCGCCCACATGCAATGATAACAACAGATGTAACATACATCCTAATACCTGAACGCCTCGGGCAATTTTGGTACAGCACAATAGGGAGGGGTGGAGGGAGAGCTGCCTTTTATGAGACGTCTTTCCCTGTAACACTTGTGATCATGACTACTGTCTGTGTTTTCCCCTTTTTTCTTTTGATTTATTGCTTCCCTTTGTGCCTGCGGGGCAGAGAAGAAGAGCGCCTTGCCTTTTTACTCTAATTTATAATATATAATAATTCTAGCAATTCCAGAGAAACAGGAATATCACTGTTATATAGAAGAGGCTAGCTTTTGGCTATCTCAAAGTTCCCATAGTTACATCTGTTTTTTAAGTCATATAATTCAAATGCACAATTGTTGCTTTCCCCACTATTGTGGGGGTGCAGGGGCAGTGGTAGATATATTCCTAGACAACACAGTCGCTTCTTACTTGCTCAGGACATAGGGTTCCAAATTCACATCACCAGTTGCAGTATCGTAGCAGGACATGGAAATTGTAGTTCAGCAACAATTGCAGGAAATAACACTAAGCAGGTCCCATTATGCCTCGTACTCTAAATATATACTCCAGGGATAATATTATCTGAAAATATTCAAGATGGATCAATGTTGTCTGTACTCATTTTTATAATGTTGGCTCTGTAATAATAGGAGGCCTTTTAATACAATGAGTACAGAATCCTGCACTTCGCTGCAAAAACCGATATTACAACAGTTAGGGGCTGATTCACCAAGGGTCGAATATCGAGGGTTAATTAACCCTCGATATTCGACTGGGAATTAAAATCCTTCGACTTCGAATATCGAAGTCGAAGGATTTAGCGCAGATAGTACGATCGAACGATCGAAGGATTATTCCTTCGTTCGAACGATTAAATCCTTCGAATCGTTTGAATCGAAGGATTTAAATCCAACGATCGAAGGAATATCCTTCGATCAAAAAAACTAAGGAAAGCCTATGGGGATCTTCCCCATAGGCTAACATTGAGTTCGGTAGGTTTTAGATGGCGAACTAGGGGGTCGAAGTTTTTTTTAAAGAGACAGTACTTTGACTATCGAATGGTCGAATAGTCGAACGATTTTTAGTTTGAATCCTTCGATTCAAAGTCGTAGTCGAAGGTCGAAGTAGCCCATTCAATGGTCAAAGTAGCCCAAAAACTCTTTTTTTACTTCGAATCCTTCACTCAAAGTTAGTGAATCGGCCCCTAAGTGTGGCCCTTCCCGTACAGCTACAGTAATGGTGAATGAAGGACTTCATTCACACTAATCTACAGAATAAGCATTTTAATTGCCCATTTAGTCCATTCATTGGCACAACACATTGTAATTTAAGCTTTTTTCAACAGTTGGGAGCTCCAGTGTTACGTGTTGAGCCACGATGTGCCGTTAAAGCCAAACCCCAATGCAAGGAGCAGCCACTTCCTTTAGTAAACAGTGTTTTGCATGTGTATTTGTGTATTTCATGGTCCTCGGCCTTTGTATTACATCTGCTAGAGCTTCATTGCATCTCTGTGGTTGAGCCCTGTCTGTCCATTTTCAATTCTTTATTTATCCTGAAAATAATATTTGTTATCCCTTTGTTCATGTTCACGCTATCCACTAATAATGTGAATTTGTCCGGCTGATATTCAGTTTAGACTGAATGAGTTCTCTGCGAGCAACTCTCACGGAACATAACATTGCTTCTTCTCTTACAGTGAGAGCTAATGATTATTGTCTTGTTGTGGGAGTCAGGGTAGAACAATTTATTCTCATGGTATGTAAATGCTCAGTGCACCCATGAGGGACGACATATCACCATGAGGGGTGAGGCTCAGTGTTATTCTAGTCTTCATATGAGCTCTCAGAAAACCTGTTTTGAACTTCACAAAATAATCCCCTATTCAAGGGCAACCAACCTTCAAAATATGGCTACATTGTCATTGCGTGTCTGCAGCTATTATACTGTCTGCACTTTTTTTTTTTGTTTTAATTGATGATACTTTAAAAATGTCAAATTCTTAATTGTCACAAAATAAATGCATTACAACAGATGAGGATTTTAGGTTTTTTTTACATTGAAACCCTGTGGGGCTCATTTATCAACACTGGGCAAATTTGCCCATGGGCAGTTACCTACAGCAACCAATCGGTGATTAGCATTTTAAAGCCAGCTGCAAGTAGAACAATGAAAGCAGCAATCTGATTGGTTGCCATGGGTTACAGCCCATGGGCAAATTTGCCCAGTGTTGATAAATGACCCTCTGTATGTCTAGGTACAGAAGGGCAATGAAATGAACAGAAAGAGTTGGGTCAAAAAGGATACATAGGAAGAGAGCAAAATAGAAAAGGAGAAAAAGAAAGGAGAAGCGTGAAGGTCAGAGAAAGAGAGAAGTGTGGAGAGGAGGAGATATGGATTGTGGACTGGGGGTTTGTAAAATGGGAATAGACGAACAAGAGGAGAAGGAAAAAAGCTGTAGAGAACAGAATTGGACTATCTATCTAAATAGATAACATTTAATAAGATGCTTTTGAAGGGCTTTCCTATTTTTACTATATTACCCCTCTACACATAATGTAATAACAATGCATTGTCTGTGCTTTTCCGTTGGTGTTCTTTCTTTTGTATTTGTTGTACAAAGTAAATATTGGCATCATAGCCTTCACTGACAAGCTAACAATGTGCATGCCAAGCCCTATCCTTTTAGTCATTATCCAGTGTGGTCTAATACTGCCAAATTACTTCCCACTGTCTCATTTTTATATCACTGTGGTTCAGACTTTTTGAGTCAGAAGCTTTTGGTCCATATATGGGGCCTTCCCGATGGCCTCGCAACTTTTATCTGTCCAATTGCACAGTAATATTTTGGGCGGTTTAGAAAACTTTATTGGTTTATGACTGAATTGGTACATTGATGCCACCCTCTTTTTTCCCGAGGTCTGCAGTATCATCCAATTGTTAGCCTAGGGGCCAAATGACCGGATTGACCTGATTTTGCCCAACAAGCAGATCTACACGTGGCTACTTTTACTTTTAGCTGCATTCAAGTCTGAGTTGACTCACAACCTATTTTTACTTGTACTAATTTCATTTGCACTGAAATAGTTGCTGGACCAAGATTGTATATAAGAATGGAAGGTCCAAATGTCTTCTGTATCTCTGCAATGAGACAATGTCTTCCTGAAGCTCTTATTTAGTGTGGCACCAATCCCAGGCCAGGGTGTTGACTATGAAAATCACTTCTTTCTCATCTACATTTTTTATACAATAAGACCTGCGATCAAAGAGTCCAGCCAAATGCAAAAAAAAATCAAATGTTCATAATGGAACAAAACTGTCCTGTATGTTTATTGGTTTCAAAAAGTTTGTTTGGCCCTATTAAAAATAATATACCATGATCAACAAGTTGTTAGGGCAAAATAGCTTTAATATATATGGCCAAATTTGTTATATTGTTTCCAACATAAATAAACGATATCAAGTGGAGTAGACTTAGTAGTTTAATGTGAATTTATTGCAATTGACGT
The DNA here is from genome assembly GCA_038501925.1 of Xenopus petersii. Classification (NCBI taxonomy): domain Eukaryota; kingdom Metazoa; phylum Chordata; class Amphibia; order Anura; family Pipidae; genus Xenopus; species Xenopus petersii. The sequence continues at coordinate 119,138,389 of CM076689.1, forward strand.
GCATTTTTGTGTGAGATTAAAAGATATCAGCAGCGGGAAAATGACAAGATGGCAAACAATGTGGTGCTTTCCGTGTTTCATCACTGCTTAAATATTTGTTTTTGAATAAATACGACAGAAATGACATATCCCAGGTCTGCCGCAGGGTTATCTATTCACAAAAACAGAGTTTCACAGAATCAGCCCCCACATTTTAAATATAATTGCAGCCGGAGAACAATTCATTTGAAATATTTTTGGATTTAAATAGTGTCTGTGTTACATGGAAATAGTTCTACCCTAAAAGCTTTGCAAGTGTTAGAGACAGAAAAGCATGTTGGAGAAAATGTCTTTTGGAAATGTTCCATTATTATATTTTTGATCCCAATGAACAACTAAAGAATGAGGAATGTGGATCTTCTCGATGAAGTGTTGCGGTTCTTTACCTCTGGGTTAGGCCATGTTCACACCCTTTGGCTTTGGTCTCTTCTCTTTTTCACTTGACTGCATCTTGTGTTTTTGCAGGGAGGTTACTACATTATCGGAAACCAAGACAATGAAGATCCATGCCACCAATCTTCATTCTTAGAGACCAAATCTTTGGTGTTATCTTTATATGTCCTCTCTGAGGTGGGTGACTGCATGGATGACATACTGAAAGTGCTTGAACATTGTCCATCTCATGCCCACTAATGTCGCCGGTGATGTTTGTATCGAATAGTGAACTAATTCTGGTTCATTGAAAATGCTTGGACCACTGGAACTCATGAAGAGTCCTGTTCAATTGGCTCTGCCTTCTGTCTACTGGAGAATTATATAATGTATTCAACAATCTTGACAGCAAAAGACATAGGCAGAACATCATTGCACTCATTGTTTCTATTAGTACTTTAGTGTCTATTGAGGGTGCAGCTACTACTGAGTTCTTCTACTTCCTTTCCATCCCATATGTCCTAAAGAGAGAGTTTTTCTAAAATGTCCTATTCTTTCAAATGTATTTTATTATTATTCTATTTATTGCCATGGTTCAGAGAAGCCATGCTCATGTTCTTCAGTCTACTCCCATGCCATAAAAACATAATCAATCAGGAAGGGCAAAGTACGGTAAAATCCAGAATTGGAATATGGATTTTTTGTCCCTAAGTCTCACAATCAATCCCTTATAAGGACTTGACTTGGAAGGCAGCACTAAATAGTGACATGCAGCTTGATTGAGTATGAACCAATAAAAAATAATGATCCCAAGGCTTTTGTCATAAAATGATATTACATATTGTACAAATTGTTAAAACTGGGATTTCCACCTACTGTAGTTCCCCACTCCACTAACATTTGTTTTAAACGTATGCTTAACAAAAGCTGCTATTGACTTTTGCTCTTAATGGCATAAAACTGCCAGTGGGTCAAGTACAGGCACATTAATGTGGATTTTGATGTTTCTGAACAAATGCACAAAGTGCATTTTTTGGATTCCACCAGTTCTTAGACATAAAGTCAGACATAAAGTCAGACAGGGTCATTGTCTGCATATTAACCACCTACTAAACATGAGAGGTTTACGACTTTACAGTGCGAGTGTTCCTCTCAACGACACATTCTTACTATTGAGCTGAAAGGAGGAAAATGGCTTGTGCCTGTATATCAGTGATATGGAATAATAGGGCCAGGTTAAAAATGAACAAACTGAGCATTATATAACAAAGAAATCATACATCGAGGTAACAGGGTTAGGAGAAGTTTTCACGTGGGGAGTTCTCTCAACCAGTCCATACACTGTACATGAGATTATGATGACAATGTACAGACAGTAATTTCCATTACAATGTTGATCTATATCCCTATCATAAGCCATCTAGCCCGGGCTGCTGTAATAAATAGTTTTTGTCCACCAGGACCAGTGGCCCACTCTTAGACTTAACTTTTACTGAACTACCCCATTGTAATAAACAGGAAGATACAGAAACATTTCCTTTTTTTTACTTTAACTTTATTTCTAAGGAATATTCTAATAAAAGCTGGAATCTATAGTGGAGACATTTTTCTTGTGGTTTATCCAATTTCTATGACTGTAGACTTGGGTCTACTTCCCTAAGCAAAGAACCTTTCAAGCTCCCTTACATTGAGTGCTGCTGAAAAAAAAATCCCTATGTCACAGTTATCACAATTGGTCCCATGAATTGCTGAGGATGGCTTGTTAGTGGTTGGGTATAACAAATGTCATGCACAGACCTTTCTTGGTAGAGACACATCTTGTTTTTTTATTGCAGTTGAATGTGTGAACTTGGAGCAATTACATTGTTTTACTTGTCTACAGTTTGATCAGGTCTCCGCTGGTATGTATGGATTGTTTCTTGATCATCTCTAACCTCACCCACATTAACATTCTGCACAGATCCACAGAGCAAGGTGGAGATGATACAAGATTTTTCAGTGAATAGTACAATGCAGTTGGGTAAAGTTGACTTTATTAGCCTCCCTACAGAATGTTCTTCCAAAGGCCTAAACAAAGCTTGTCGGTGAATTGTATAAAAGTCTCACACAGAATTTGGTTGACACAGAGACAGACACATTTCACATGTTATTTCAACTGATTTGTGAAATTCAGAACATTCCTATGTTTTCATTGGCTACAGTTCAATCTAGTCTTGTGACTGCTGTTGTGATTGGGTCTATTGAAAATAGCCTGGAAATCACATGTACATCCATATTTCATATTCTTAGTTATATGTGGTTTTCTATTTAACCTTTAGATACTGGATCAAAAGAATCCCCTACTTTTCATGGAATGACCAGATTTCCATAATGCAAACAAATGGAAGGTGGAATTGGAACACTATCTGTTAGAGGAAATGTTTAAAAAGGTGTGTTTTACCATTCATTTCTCCCCAATAGGAGATGAAAGCTGCAAGGGAGATGTTACTAAACAGAGAATGGTTTCCGTCTGGCCCTGGAAGCTATTGTCTTCTGGAAGGAACAAGTGAACCAGATAATCCATTCCAGTGATCCAGTTTGCATGTTGGAGTTCACTTTTCACAGCAAGGCTGTAGTGTTGAAAGGTAGTTAATCATAGTTGAGTGTTAGGAAGGTGTCTTTGAGCAGGGCACATAATAACAAGGTACCTGTCAGCGTTAGGAACTCCCATAGGGGCTGGGGGTGCAAGGAGCAGAGGGAGACATGACCAGGTGATTGAGTCTAAAGTGATTGAGAAGGTGATCGAGCCAGAGGCTAGTGGTTTTTTTTATCCCTGAAGGCGAGAGTCAGCAGGGCTTAGTGAGAAGTCACACGTTAATCAGTCCCTCAACCCTCAACAGACCCAAAACATTTGATCCTTACTGTTGATTGGTATCTTCCCAAAAACAAGTATAAAAAGAATTAGCCACAGTATATATTTTATGCACTAGACAGAAATAAATTGTTCTTTCCACACCTCCAATAAAGCCATAGGAGTGTCCTGCTTTGACGCCTTTCTTACACACGAGTCCTTATGTCACCCGCTTTTACTCACTTATTTCTAATTATGTTGTCTCTTTTATTGAGAAGATGCTTTTAAATGGAATAAATCCCACTTGGCAGGCAATAGTTTTCTTGCCTAAATCTCGGATCTTAAATCTTCAAATCTTTGCTAATCTCGGCTTCTATGGCAATATCGCCAGTGTAAACAAGACACCTCACCAAGAGTACAGTTTATATGTAAATCATTATTAATATGCTGTTAATTTCCTTAACCGAAGGAATTAAAGAGAATTGCCTGTCCCTTTAGGATAAGATTACATAACAAACCAGCAAGTATTTGCTCCTTTGTTACACTGAAATGTCATCTGCTGTGTTTTATGAGGGAAGATAGAGATTAAAATTCCGTCTGGGGCAAAATCCATCATGTATATTAAAGAGAAATGGTAGACCAATTGCAGTTGGCTATGAACTGTTTATAGTTTAGGTGCCAACTGGCAGGAGACTTTGTCTACATGGAAACTAGGGTTGGAGAAGAACATATTCAGCCCAGATTACCACTTGACATTTAGATATCTGTTTGAAAAATCGGATAAAACAGCAAAAGGTAAATGTTCTCATTTTTCTTTCCTTTCTCTGAGCAGAAGTAACATTATATGTAGCAGGCTGATTATTTCTCATACAGCAGGTTTAAGGGTGAAAATGATTGTGGCATACAGTCAAGTCTACGGAGCCTAAAGGTGGCCATACACGGGCCGATAAAAGCTGCAGACAGACCGTGTCGGCAGCTTATTGGCCCGTGTATGGGGCCCCCCAACGGGCTTCACCGATCGAGATCTGGCCGAAAGTTGGCCAGATCTCGATCAGATGGGACAAAAAATCCCGTCGGATCGCGGCCGCATCTATTCGTTGATGCGGTCCCGCGATCCTACCGCCCGTTTAGGCACCGTTAGGATCCGATCGTTGGGCCCTAGGGCCCACGATCAGATCAGCCCGATATTGCCCACCTCAAGGTGGGCATATCGGAGGGAGATCCGCTCGTTTGGCAACATTGCCAAACGAGCGGATCTCTCAGTGTATGGCCACCTTAAGAATCCTCCAGGTCTGGCCTGTGGGGTTTAAATTGGACACTAGAGAGGTACCCAAACTGCAGCAGACCCAGCCTGAAGGGTAAGATGTTGAATGAACAACGACTGTTTAAGATATTCTGAAACAGCCCAACCCTAAAGTCCCCAAAATAAAATCTGGGCATTTTGTTTATTTTATAAATGATGAGAACCTGAGCATCACTCCAGCTGACACAGTTGTGCCTATGTCTTTACTTGTGACAGTTGCAATCAATGAGCAGTTGCCATTCAACTCTCTACCACAAGAAAATGAAAACAAAGATACAATTGGCCTAATGGAATCGTCTAACCAGTGGTGTCAGCAGATTCCTTAGCCTCAGGGACACCATTTTGCTCACCTCATGGGTTACCTGTTATTTTACCCCCCCCACAAGTCACACCCCTGAATTAAACACCTATGTTCATGGTTCAGACCCTCCTGCCTCCTGATTGCTGTGTGCCCCTTGATTAGCTAATGGCACCCCTTATCTTCTAACCTGTTTCCACCGAATCCAAGCGCCGTTTTACTGCCCCAGACAGGAGTTAAAGGGTTCAGTCTCTACAGATTCAGCTAAAAGCAAAGATGAGCAGTGGAACATTCCAAAATGTATGAAGAATAAACGCACCACATCAAGTATACAAGTAAAGCCCAAAATAGTGTGAGGTTCCTAATCAAAGAAAAAGTAAAAAAAGAATTATTAGGCACAAAATGCATTAGGCCATTCCTAATAAATTTATTTGACTCTGAACTACCTTCTGTTTGAGCGTTTGGGAACCTCACACTTTTTGTCTATGTTTGAGCTCTATAGATTCAGCCCTTAGTCCATCGGAAGCCAGTAATGTAAGTAGGGTTGCACAGAATAGGGATGCAGAATTCTCCTGCCCACCTGGACTGGACCCCTGCACCCTCGGGAGAGCTCCCTTCCACCCACCAGACGGGCGAATAATGCCCTGACCTGACTTTTAACACACCTGTTTATGGACAATTACTAAATTGTGTTTTTCAGAAGAGAAGCTCATTTTACATTTCCAATCCAGGTGGCCCAACATTTACCAAAAATACCATAATAATGACTATATGACTTAAAAGTCTGGAGAGCGTCTATAAAACCATTAGCTCCATCAAATGTCTCTGTGCATTCTTTATGACAGGTCCCAGCCACGTATGGAATGTTTTATTGCTTGACACTTGATTGGCAGCTCATTGCTCAGTCACGTCTTCATGAAGATTGGCTCTTTTCCAGCTCCCCCATTAATTGACAATGCCAAGCAAAACAAGGAATTATTTTGTCAAACATGTAATGAGAATAATTGTGAAATAGCACTTCAGCCTATGGATTTATTGACGTCAGTGTAAGGTAATTTTTATTAGACAAAAACAATTATGTTGTGTGTGTGTGTTTTTTGCCAAAGTCAATTTCCTAATTAAAAATGACATGAAAAATTGTTCTACACAGTGATGGCCGTGTATAAAGTAATATAATCCAGCCATGCTCTTAGCTCTTAGCAAATAGAGGCAATATCAATTGGCAGGCATATAATGCTCATACTATTGGCACACCCAGCACAGAGCATAGAAAGCTCTCACAATTAGTAAATGCATTGACTATATGAATATATATATCCCATTATCCAGAAAGCTCCGAACAGGTTTGGACTGGGCCAACAAGACACTGAAAAAAACCTGGAGGGCTGGTCCAGACCCCCTCCCTGTACAATGACCCTGCTGGTGCACCAAACTCAATGGGCATTTTTTTTCTTATGGCAACGTTTTTGTCTCGGTGACTTTTTTTTTCAAGGCAAAATTTTAGGTGGCAGATCAGTTTCGGGAAGAAATTTGCAGATGGCGAAGTGCAGAATTCATGCAAATCCATGCCTCGCGGAAAAAAAATTCCTCATTCCTACCCATAGTCTTTATTTTAATCAGATCATTGAGAATTTTAAAAATGATTTCCTTTTTCTGTTTAATAATAAAACAGTCGCTTGTACTTGATCCCAACTAAGATATAATTAATCCTTATTGGAGGCAAAACCAGCCTATTGGGTTTATTTCATGTTTTTATGATTTTCTAGTCAACGCAAGATATGAAGATCCAAATTATGTAAAGATCCATTATCCAGAAACCCCCATGTCCCAAGTATTCTGGATAACAGGTCCCATACCTGTACCTTGTACTTGATCCCAACTAAGATATAATTAATCCTTATTGGAGGCAAAACCAGCCTATTGGCTTTATTTCATGTAACATCATGGAAAAAACCAGTCCTGAACATTCTGGATATTAGGTCCCATTCTTATAAATCACCCAGGACAGTTAACTGCAAAACCTACAGCATTTAGCATATCAGGTTCATCGCCCAACACTACAGATGAGCAAACGTTTTGCCTCCAAAGTATTTCGCAGTTTCACCCACCACAAAAGTTTTCATGAATGTTTGGAGCATTCAGGATCCCAGATATCAAATAAAAGATCAAATAGTTGTGCTCCCAGTTGTCTGAAATCTCATAAACGTAGTATCTCACCAGTCCCCAATATATAATATGATGAGTTCCAAAAGACATACTTTTATGGAATGGTGACCTAGAGTGCACAAGTTGATGCTGCCCAAATGGCTAAGAACAAATGTTGCATTGGTGGACAGTTCAGACTCTGGATAAAAGCTGGAAAAGCTGCAATATTAAGCAGACAGGACACACCAGATGCATCTGACTTCTGCAGACAGAACCAAGAAGCTCCTGTAGCTTGAAGAACTACTGTAAGTGGCCACCCAGCAACATGGTTTTTCATTTTGTGTAGGATGTTTACACAGAACAAGAGCTGAATTACGTGAGACACCACTAATTCTCGGGTGCTCTGGTGCCTTGACTTTTGGACACTTGCACAAGCCTGCGGGACAATTTAACTTTGTGCTCAGGGAGATTAAGAATGTTGAAGTCAAATAAGGGAATAGTAATCAAAATTGATGATACTCAGGCTTCCAAATAATGTTAAAATATCACAAACCCATGTTTTACCTTTGATGTAACGTGTTTGCACTTATGCCGGTCCTTGTCGTTTTATGACTTACTAACAAGTAACTTTGTAAGAAGAGACTTCACTGGAATAAGACTTAGCAATTGGCTTGAGGCTGCTTTAAGATGTTTAAAAGACAAACCATTATGTGGGTGTAATCACCTGCTTACTGAGAATACCTTCAAATTGTAACTTTTCACTGGAAATGAGTCTGAGCTCGAGGGCATCGACAGAAACTGAGTCCTATTTTTTTAAGCACTTTGCATATTGTGATTGACCCCTTTAAATGTTTCTGTAGAACTGCAGGTCTCACCTGTTCATTTTTGGGAGTAAATATTGCATTAAAGAAAACTTGCTGAGTAGAGAATTATTAGGTTTGAAAGAAACTTCCTAAATAGGTTCTTTATATTTATGCCAAACTAACTAAATTTTTACCATGGGCCATAGCCTCTTATTTGCATGTTGCTGCCAGAGCAAAAATAATAAAGAAACAATACAATTTGTGCAGAACAGTGTGTAATGGCATGTTTGTATCACTCTAATGTGCAAGTGCCATTATGGGCAGCCTTGTTACCCAAGGAGAAGAAAAGGATAAATCACTTAGGGTGCCATATGCAAAGAGCCCTCTAATGATTACAATCACTATTCTGATACCCCAGGCCAGAGAACTGCAACAGCCTGGAGTACTTTTGTGCAAGCAACATGGAGTAGCCTTGTACATTGGCCCAAGTAACACATGTGCAGTAGAGTGAAAAGGTTGGCCTTTTGCTTAAAGTTTGGCTTTCACTCAACTGAATCTGCACCTCCAGTAGGAAGAAGATTGCTCTGTGGTGCTCAAGCAGAAGTACCCCAGGCCGTTAAAGTTTTCTGCTAAGAGGAGCACCAACCTAGGGTATCAGGTAAATGATTATAATCACCGAGGATTGCCTACCATTTTGCACCCTCTATTGATTTCACATACATTCAAATGCTCATTCTGCATTGGGTGGTTGGATGGCAGCTGTGGAATTTCCAAGAGGTCTTCAATGGCCATTGATATTTGGAGTATTCATTGTAGCAGTTGATGCAGGGACTGGTCTGACTTCAACTTTGAGGCAAAGAATGTTTCCCACTAAGACAAATGGGAGATCACTTGAGGTTGGTGTTTCCCTCTTTCCTTTGGATCAGCTTTATATGCTCAGTTATTTGGCCGCAAGCTTGACCGTGAAAACGCAACCATTTATATTTTCATGAAAAATTTATTTGAAGCTACTGGAAGCCATGTCCATACTGCTGCTAGAACTGCAATAAAAAGTGTTGTAGTCACTGAATGTGATCCAACTCGGAAACCCACAAATATAGAACCCACAGCAACTGTAACGTGTGGAGATTCTACCGTCAAAGGCATGTAAAAAAGTTATTCAATTATTGTCATTGTAACTCTTAGAATTCCATGTATTACATCATACTAAAAGTGAATTTTATAATAAATTACGTTTAGCAAGCACAGAACTGTTTGGATCCTCAGCATCATTGTTTGTAATGTGTTTGTAGGCTTTGTGCAACGTTTTGTGCTTCATCCATTGGTGTGTTAACTTGAGTGTAAAGTGCATCATCTAATCAAGTATTTAGTTAAAATTAAAGAATGGAAAAATAATCAAAAATGACTTGAAAAGGCCTCTAAATACTTTTAAACAAACAAATGTGCCGATGTTTGTCTTGGTTCTGTATTTAGTTGATACAAGAAGAAGAGGGAAATAAGATAAATATTTCACTGGAATCAGGCTAAGAAATGTGCTTGAGGCTGCTCTATGCAGAGTGTGAATTTTCAGAAAAATCATTAGGTGAGAAAAAAAAAACTAGAATTGATTTGGTGCTTAGGGCAATAGAGTTGAATGGCAGTCACTTGCATTCAGCTGTCAGCAATAAAGAAATAATCTGACTCAGGTAGAACCTTGTATAATGATATGCTTGCAGCCATGTCTGGACTGAGATTCACATTGGGCCAAACCTGACCAATACAAAGCATCTTCCATGGCAGCATTTGCCAAAGTTTCTAGAGAGCCAGTCTGGACCGGTCTGGTAGCCGGGAGCTCCCTCCAGGGAGGTAGTCAGGATCGATGAGGAAGCCCTCTTGAGTGAGCAAGGTCGCGGTGTCCAAAGGGTTAATCAAAGGAGAAGTCAGAATGCAGGCAAGAGTTCACAGGCAGGCAGATAACAGCAAAGTCCAAAGTCCAGGCAAAAGGGTCAGGATAATAATCAGGAACAAGATTTCAGCAATAGCAGCTCACAGGGAACCCAGGATACACTCAGGAAATGTTTCCTATACTTGGGCGCCATTCTGGCGTCTTGGTAGCGTTTTTATATTTGAATTTGGCGCCATAGTGACGTCATTGGCATCCTTGAGCCGACGTTGGTGCGCTGACATCATCACGCCAGCGCCGCTACCCACGTGGTGGCCATGGGCGCGCCATTTTGGGAGCGACGCCGGCAGGGGAGGACACGCCGCCCGGAGCTCCTGGAACTGCTCCAGGCGGCAATCGTGACAGGACCAGGTTGTGTCTGGGTCATCTGCAAGTTCATCATTAGAACATCACATGCCCATCCATTATAGGTAACCCTTGTTATTCCCAATGCTACACTCCAAACATGTCAAACAACTCATGTTCTTGCGAAATATTTCAGGAATCCTAGAAATATCTCTTCTGGCTTGGCATTTGGCATTCCAACCCCTCAATATCAAGTTTTCTTACCGCTTGCCCTCCAATAGTCAACAGCCACTAAGACTAAGTAAAAAAGTCAGAAAGGGACATTTACTTTCTATGTGTAGTTTTCAAATGCAATCGCCATGTTTTTCCTCCCACGATGCAGCATTTTTCCCAGGGTCCCAGAGAAGCACCCAAGTTGCATCTGCCACAATTTTAGTGAATCGGGCGCAAGTTGTGCCCAATATTCTGAGTGGAAATGACATTCTTATCATTTTGACACATGTCTGATTGATGTTGGGTGGGAACCATGGAACGACCCCCATATTCAGGGTGGCAGTAGCTCCAGGGCTTACCTGTGGCAATATTTGCACTTGTTCATGATTCTTCAGAAGAGGCAATCATGCTAGAACGTTCTATGTCATTCACTGTAGCCGCCAAATGGAAAACACCTGTTATTCCTACTTTATATGCAATGTCCATGTCTTTCCCCCACAATGCCCCAGGGTCCCCTGGTTAAACAGGCAGTGCCCAATTCAGAATGGAAGCCAGAAAGGAGTTTATTATAAGTATATTAAAGACTCGACAGATAAAATATGGAGTTCTTCACACCATTTTGTTGCCCTACCGCCTACGCCATTAATAGACCATCAGAATTGCACACATAAAGGGATTGTGAATATTTGATATTTTGACTCAGAGGAGAAGCTTTGGCATTTCAGAGGCTGCACAGGTGATGGTTATTACTAGACGTGCTTTAGGCTTCAAATACCAAAACATATGTAAAGGTAAAAGTGCAGAGTATAGTGGCTTTAGTAAAGTATACAATCGCTTATTCACATGGATTTTTAACTGCAACACTAAGAAAATAGAAAAGAATGACAAGTAACAAAGTATGAGGAGCTACACCCATGTCTTGCTTGAGCCGCTCGTTGCATATCTTGCACTTTGTATTGTGACAGCTGCTTTGTCATGCGTTTGTCCCACTGACTCAGAGCAACACAATTTGAGTGCAGGTGATTTCTGTGTATTCCCCCAAAAATGCAAAGAAAGCTGTTTTACTAATGAGCCCTACCAGCTTATAAAGTAATGACATGCAATTCATAGAAAGACATGCTGACATAGTTACACGCAAGCACACATGGCAAGATGGACTTAGCCACTAAAATGTTTTTTTATATATAAAGATGATGAAGTAACTAACACCTGTATACAATGATACGCGCAGTATTACAATCACACAAATCCTAATCCCTTTCATCGGGCCCATTGACATCAAACATGAGCAGAGACTTTTTTAAAAATGTTACTCTGTTAAAGATGCAACAAGTGGATTATGCATTGTTTTAATACGGTTTGAGGTCCTGTTATTGGGCGTCATATTAAGATGTATCCAGAGAGGTTTAGACCTTCTCTTTTCATGTAACATTTGGTCAGTGTCAGGCTCTGCTGGGGTTGGTCCTGTGTCCTTCAGGTTATTTGCTGCTCAACCCTAACCACCAGGCCAGGAGAGCAGCCAGCAAGTTCTTGTTTGCTCTTCTGTTGGTTCTCAGAGTTAGCCATTTCACCCTAGCATCATTATTGGTGGGTTTGTGTCAGCCAATCATGGCTAACCTTGCCCTATATAAGGCCAGCTCTCCTCATCACTAGTGTCTGAGCATTGGCCTAACTTGAGCACTGTGGCACTGTCCCTGGCTCTCGTCCCCTGCTCTCAACTGTCTATGTCTTGCCTTGTCTAGTTTCTATCATGATCCAGCCCTGTCCTGCTCTTTTCTGTCCTGTTCCAGTCCTGTCTCTACGCCTGTCCTGTTCCAGTCTTTTCTATATGCCATCACCATTCTGACCTGCTCTGCCTGCTCCAATCCTGGCTCTATGCCCTCATCACCCTGTTCCTGTCCTATCAGCCCCTGCCTTAAAGACTCACCTTTCCTACCTCTACCGCCTTAGTGCCCCATACCTATCCCTATAGTCAGTCCCTAAAGAACCCAATCACCAAGGCCCAGTCTGACAATACTTAGGCAGTGTGTGTTAAATGTTATAGGTGTTATACTGACATATTCTAGTAATAGGAAATAAAACTGTCATAGGGTTGGACCTGAAAGGTCCTTGGGGCAAGAGAAGATCATGGAAAGATGCTCTGGGTCTATTAACAGCAAGTCGGACCCTGGAGCCAAAGAATATATTGGGTTCTCCCAGATGACTAAATGTCAGAATACAACATATAAGCACTAATATCCCCCTCACTTAGAGACATGGTAGGTCTTTGCATGTGTCCAGGCAGCCGCACCCTTGAGTTGCTCAATATTTCAGTCATTTTCTTCAGTCAATTTCACACTATCTGGTTTAGGTGTTGACTGACTATTACCTAAACAATGGAAAGTTACTTGTTTTAGAATTAAGACCAAAGTGCTTCTAAAGTCAGTTGAAGCCACTTCCAGAGAGAGATTGGCTGACACATGAGGACAGTGCAAGGGGTTGGCACACAATAACAGTTGTCACTCCATTCTCCAGTGGAGAATTCAGCTTGGTCAATAATCGGACTGGGTCCCCAACTCACACAAGCCGGGCCAAACCTCGACTGTCTCGTAATATCCCTCTCTACATCTTATTAATTCATTTATCATGTAAAGGTGAACAACCCCTTTAAATCCACTGAAGTTGATTGTTTTAGAATAAATTCTGGTATAACACTGGCCGGCACTTTAACAACAAGCAAATAAACAGAATATACACAAGATGGGAAACCATCATCGCTTTTATCAATAGGACCAAGTTAAATGGAGCTGCATTTAGAAGCTGTACTTTGTATAGAACTGCACGGATGGTTGGCTGTGTAGAAACTGAACTGTATTTCCAGGAACAATGATGAAACTTGTCTTGTGTGTAATAATATAACACTAATATACTGTATATAGGCACATGGCAATGCACTGGGGTAAATGCATGAATTATAATGCAATGCAAAAATGTTAGTACACAATTGAAGACATAGGCTTGCATTCCTATCCATAGCCATGGTCTCTATGAGCTCTGCTTTCTGGTGTTTGAGAAGCATAAAGTTTCCAACACTGAGACCAAGGCGCAAATTCACATTCGCTAGCGTTTGGCATTTTCGGTACTTCGCAAATTCACTAACGAACGCTGGCGTAAATTTGCTAGTGTCACTTCGCACCCTTACGCCAGGCGAATTTTCGCTAGCGACGTAACTACGCAAATTCACTAACTTGCGCAGTGTACTGAACGCTACCTTTTACGCTAGACTTCCTTCGCCACCTCAGACCTGGCGAAGCGCAATAGAGTAGATAGGGATTGTTTCAAAAAAAGTCAAAATTTTTTCTAAGTCCCAAAAAACGCTGGCGTGTTTTCTACATGATGGGTGATAGGCTGAAAAAGATTGAAAAAATTTTTGGGGTTCCCCTCCTTCCCCCCTACATTTCCTGACTCATGGCAACTTACCTAGACAGTGGGCACATGTGTAGGGCAAAATAACATTTATATTTGCTGATTTTCTAGCCATTTGTAGTGCAGATACGTGTTCCTCCATTGAAATTTGAATTTGGCGCCGTATGCAAATGAATCATCGCTAGCGAAACTTCGCTTCACTTGGCGAATTAACGCTAGCGCAACTTCGAAAACTTACGCTACCCCTGTGCGCAACTTCGGATTTTAGTGAATTTGCGGAGCGCTGGCAAAAATACGCCTGGCGAAGTGCCTGGCGCAACTTCGCATCTTAGTGAATTTGGGCCCAAGTATCAACGTTTCCCATTGCAATAGTTGCATTGGGCATAGGTGCAATTTAACCATTTAAAATACAAATGTCGAAGCATGATGTCAGTACAAAGAGTCGTCACCCTTACCCGGCCTTTGAGCCTGTATCTCATCCCTGCAGCCGCCACCATTACATTTTAATTCTATCAGAGACTTGTGTGTTTTTATTGGCTGCCTGATCTGCGGCCAATCATTAACATGAACTGCTAGTGCAACAGCCGGAATAAGAGGGATTCACAGCATTCTGCCTATTAGATTTCCCTGGGAAAATTGAGAAATTGAAATGTCCCTTTGAGAGGCAATGGAAAGTGTCTACTGTGTAAATGCTGTTAGAATAGTGTAAAAGCTGTGAGAGGTGAACGCCGCACTTAATTTCATCCACATGATCCTTTCCATGAATGATTTGAGGGCAAAGGAAAATATCAGTTATTCTTTGGGCATCTTGGCAATTTAAAGCTGATAGTTTTCCCTTTAATCAGCCTCATTGTCTGAGGGAGAGTCACTGGGTTGCTTTGTCCTTTAGCCGTCTGGGTAACCTGCCTCCAGCGGTGCAGCTTCTGACACTTTGAGTTACTGCCTTTCCGGTTTCTCTGTTATTAGTGGCAGACAGATTTATGGGGGGCATTTCCTATATAACACCTGCTTGGCAGGTAAAAAGGCAACCTTTCAGGCTTCCACAAGAATCACATTTCCTTCCATAGTTCTTGTTGCATCTTCTGTTTTTAAACTGGTGGAAGAGGTTGTGAGAATAATCGTTTATTAACAAGACTCTATGGTGGGCAATGTAATCAGCATTGTAACGTGTTTAACGGCTTTATTAACCTGTTCCAATCAGCAGCTGCCATTTACTGCCCCTCTGTCTCAAAGCAGCAGCTAAGCTGGTTACCATGGGTTACTAGACCGGTGACAAGGTTTTTTTTAAAATCTTTGTTTCCATGTTGTGCCAGTTGCACTATAAGCTCATTTGGGCAGGGCCCTGTTTATTTCTTGTATCAGATACATTGTCTATGCAAATCCGTTCATTGTATTCCCCTTTTATTTTATGTTATTAATAATAATAATAATAATAATGTAATGCGTTTAGCACTGTTTTCAACAATGAACAATTGGTTTGGAGCTGAAAGAGTGCCACCTAGTGTCCAGCTGACCTGTATATGTTTTACTTAAAGCTCTAGATCATGATTAACGTTTAGGGGCCGATTCACTAAATTCGTGTGAAGGATTCGAAGTAAAAAACTTCGAATTTCGAAGTGTTTTTTGGGCTACTTCGACCATCGAATGGGCTACTTCGACCTTCGACTACGACTATCGAAGGATTCGAACTAAAAATCGTTAGACTATTCGACCATTCGATAGTCGAAGTACTGTCTCTTTAAAAAAAACTTCGACCCCCTAGTTCAGCAGCTAAAAGCTACCGAAGTCAATGTTAGCCTATGGGGAAGGTCCCCATAGGCTTTCCTAAGTTTTTTTGAGCGAAGGATATTCCTTCGATCGTTGGATTAAAATCCTTCGAATCGTTCGATTCGAAGGATTTAATCGTTCGATCGAATGAATAATCCTTCGATCGTTCGATCAAATTTTCTGCGCTAAATCCTTCGACTTCGATATTCGAAGTCGAAGGATTTCAATTCCTAGTCGAATATCGAGGGTTAATTAACCCTCGATATTCGACCCTTGGTAAATCTGCCCCTTAGTGTGATGTTGACAGCTGTATATTCGAAGTCACTTAAGAATATTACGAATATGGACATTTTTCTTTCAGCTGCTAACTGATTGATACGCCAGATGTCCTGAAGATACACTGATTTGTTCTGAGTCTCTGAAAAGTTGCAGTATTCAGTAGTCAACTCCGAAAAACGGTAGCGGTTTTCCGAGGTCAAATCTGAAAAAGTCACGGTATTAAGGTTTTTTTCACGATTTTACAAGAAATTTTCAAGAGAACGTATCGATAAATAATCTGTGCAGATTTGCCCGGAGTAGTTTTCAGAAAATTCTGATACATTTTCGGATTTTGGTAATTAACCCCCCGAAATAAACCCTAAAATGACTGTCCTGCCACCCATGTGGATTTATGCAGCTGAGATACCATCAAGCACCTGATTACAGGGGGAAAAATGAAAATCCTTAAAAAAATTTTTTTGATAATAGACCTCATACCTGTATTTAATGTACAGGTATGGGATCTGTTATACGGAAACCCGTTATGTGGAAAGCTCCAAGTAACGGAAAGGCCGTCTCCCATGAACTCAATTTTATCCAAATAATCCAAATTTCAAAAAATGATTTCCTTTTTTTAAAACAGTTGCATGTACTTGATCCCAACTAAGATATAATTAATCCTTATTGGAAGCAAAACCAAACGATTGGCTTTATTTCATGTTTACTTGATTTTTTAGCTATGAAGATCCAAATTACAGAAAGATCCACGATCCAGAAAACCCCAGGCCCTTAGCATTTTGGATAACAGAGAGAGTACCTAATGTGCAACACTGTGGGGCAAATTTACTTACGGTTGAATATCGAGGGTTAATTAACCCTCGATATTCGACTGTCGAAGTTAAATCCTTCGACTTCGAATATCGAAGTCGAAGGATTTACCGCAATTCGTTTGATCGAACGATAAAACGAAAAATAGTTTGATTCGAAGGATTTTAATCCATCGATCGAATGTTTTTTCTTCGACCAAAAAAAGATTGCAAAGCCTATGGGGACCTTCCCCATAGGCTAACATTGACTTTAGTAGGTTTTAGTTGGTGAATTATGGGGTCGAAGTTTTTTTTTAAAGAGACAGTACTTCGACTATCGAATGGTCAAATAGTCGAGCGATTTTTAGTTTGAATCGTTTGATTCAAAGTCGTAGTCGAAGGTCAAAGTAGCCAATTCGATGGTCGAAGTAGCCAAAAAAAATTCTACGTTTTTTTTATTCTATTCCTTCACTCGAGCTAAGTAAATGGGCCCCTGTGTATTGGATTTGTTGCTAAAAGACACATCTGTTTACTCAAAGTGAAATGTTACCCTCCCAGTTTCTTAGTGGCCATGTCACAAGGTGGCGCCAAACAGCAGAGAATTCAAATGAACATTTTACGCTGTTTTGCCAGTTCAGGTGAGACGTCCATATGATAGAGCCAGACATATTCTGAAAGTCCCGTCATTCTGATTTTCCAGCAAAATATTCAAATTAAAAAAGAGCAGATCACTTCCCAACTTGCGTGTTTTAATGATGTTAGGGGTCGGTGGGGGAGGTAGGGAGGAGGGTCCTGACTTGCCAACCCCTAATGAATAGAGAGCTGCTAATAGTGGGCAGTTGTCTTCCTGGGGGAATGGAGTTTCCATTGTGGAACATGAAGCAATGTTGGCACAACAGGGTACAAACTGTCACTAGTGCACTTACCTGTCCAGCTGTCATTCTCCATGTTGCAAAATCGCCCTCAGCCAATAAAAACTGTTTCACTGTTTCCCCCCCATAGTACTGCCTCTGGGACTGGATGCCTTCCCTGAAAATGATTTATTGTCTCTTTCCTTGCTCCTTTATTCTCTTTACTCCCAGGCTACTGTATAAAGAGATCTATTTAATGGAGACTTGGGCACACACACACAATCTAATAATTACAGCACATCATTATTACTGACGTTCCTCAGATGCAGCTCAAGTGCCATCTCGTGCAACTCCCTGCAACTAGTTCAGGTGACCGCCGGATGCTGAGAACTGTAGGATCCAATGGGGGAGCAAACGATGGGCAATCTCATTGACCTCTACTTTTTATATTAAAATGCCATAAAAATATACCGAAGGAAAGTTTAGAACTAACCCACCAGACACAAAGCACTATTTATGCAAATGATAATGATAAAATGTGTTTCAAATGAACAAAATGACATAACATATTTTAAAATGATATATACAAATAAAACAAGCAAAGAAATCGAGCTTAAAGAAGAAACAACAGTTGAATGGCCTCAGGGCTCCATTACCTGCACAATACAAGGTGCTAAGTGCACTTTCTGAGCCAGGAGTTTGTAGGGGCGCAAGTATCCTGAATTGTGTTGGTAGGTCCTGCATCAGGTAGGGTACCCGCGGAATACATGCAAAGAGGTGGGTTTCGGTCAGAAAATCCTGATTCTATGAGTATGTGCGTAGTCTGCGTAGTCTGCAGTTAACCCGCCTGGGTACCCTGCTAAGGTGTGGATCTTGGTCCTCCAACTGAAGGGAAAATTTTAGTCCCTTTCCTGCCAAATAGGCGCTGGAGTGATGTCACTTCCTGTCTACGGTAACGTCTCTTCCTATTTTGAGGTCCCGGGGTCGGAAGGTGTTGGGTAGCGACTCTGGTAGGGGAATGTATTGAAAGGGCAGGTAGGGTTGCCACAAGGCAGGTGAAAATTATGGTTGATCCCAATGTTACTAATAGGGAAAAATGAAAAATATATAGGAAGGCCGGTATTTTTTTTCCAGAAAAGGTGGCAACCCTAATGGCAGGTAGGGGTCAGTGGATCCAGGTGGTCACGGGTCATTCTGATTGGTCCCGTGCAGGACTCTATTGCTAGGTAAATAACTTTGTGTCCATTTTTGCAGGTCACATTTGCACTCATGAATGAGTTCATAGATCTCTTATAGTGGATGTTACAATTAGTATATTTGTTTCCAGTTGACTGGTGGAATATCAGTGGTCATACCAGTGGTTTCTCTTCTTCGGTAACTTCTGAAGCACAGCCAGTCCCCTACTGTATTTATCAATAACCTCTACCAGATGAACGGTGATTTGCTGATGACAGACAGGGCCTCTGAAACCAAAAACAAGTGCATTGTAAATCTCAGTGATGCAACTGTAATGTCGGCTGGAAGATCAGACATAGATTTATCTCATTGTGGTACAGTTTGTATTGGGTTTACAAGATGGTAGGACTTTGATATTCAATGGGACATCAGGCATTATTGAATGGAGGGGAGGAAAAATTCTGTAATCTACAGCTAAACTTGCAGAGATTATACATTATCTAATGTGAAGTAATGTGCAGATTTATCTAGGAATTTTTTTAAATTTATATAAAATATACTCCTTCACCTTCTCTATCCACTTTGTACTGTACTTGTAATAAACTCACTTTGCTTTGATTTTGAAGTTCTTAGAGGTCCATTAGAGGCGTCACACATCACATCTTCCAACCTTTAGAGACAAAAAGACAGTTAGGAAATGTAACATCCATGGCCAGTAATGACCTTCATCCTGGACAAAAACTTTATAGATCACTTTCTACTATTCAGAATTAGCCAGTTGTAGCAACAATATGAATCAACAGCTTTCAAACGCTTCTATAAAATGTTTTCAAATTCAGATGAAGGGGCTTCAATCCCAAGTGTTTGGGATTGAGGTTCTGGTTTCTATCAGTTGGAAGGATATTGTCCTAAAAAAGAATGGACAGCTGTTCTTCCTAACTTATTGACATGTATTGACTCATGCGTGCCTTGAACATCCCTGTATTACATTTCCAAGAGTCTCCAACCCCTAGACTTATGTTGCATTGCTTCCTTGGTGGTTACAAGATTAATTTAGTTATCTGTTTTTAGTTGTTAATCTGTATTTTTAGAAATTAATGCAGCTTTAAACCTCCTACTTAAACCTCTTAAACATTCACCTACTTGATCTCTTCCTCATCCATGAGGCGCCCATATTTGTTTATTTCCATCTCCAGAAGGTCCTTGAGGTAATGCAATATCCCTCCCTCAGCAGACATTTGCTGAAAATCTGTCCTCGTCTTTGCAAGTTCATCTTCTCTCCTCGATATGATGCTTTGAATTCTCCGTAGCTGACTTGCATAGTGTTCCTCAGTCTCAATGAGAGTTGCCGTTCGAGAAGCTTTCTGCCAAGACAGAGCAGAGTGGGTAAAAAAGTAATTCTAATTCATTCCATAAAGCATTAACTGACATTCTATCTCTTTCCAAAGTTCCAGATTTACCCAAAGGAAAAATACTTGGAGCAAAATAGGAAGTTTTATCTCCCAACTATCTCAAATCAAGGTTTTTTTAAATTTTTTTGTTATTTTTGAAGCCACTCCATTTTAATCCTTAGCAGTGGGTCCTGCTGTTTGGTAGAAAGAATGGACAATTGTTTACCTATTATCCAGAAAGCCCCTAATTATGGAAAGGCCATCTCCCACAGACTACATTTTATCCAAATAAGCCACATTTTTAAAAATGATTTCCTTTTTCTGTGTAATAATAAAACAGTAGCTTGTACTTGATCCCAACTAAGATATAATTAATCCTTATTGGAGGCAAAACCAGCCTATTGAGTTTATTTAATGTTTATCTGATTTTCTAGTAGACTTATGGCATGGAGATCCAAACTAGGAAAATATCAGTTATCTGGAAACCCCCCAACAGGATAACAGGCCCCATACCTGTATATGCATTTATATGAATTAAAGGTACTGTAAGAATGTTACATCATCTATTACTATTACACTTCTCCTTACCAGTTTATGTAAGTTTTCCAGCTCAACTTCCAGGTTCTGTATGTTCCTTCTCATCTGGCCTTGCAGCGGTTCAAGGTTTATTGTATTTAGATAATTGTATTGTCTGACCTAGAGAATATATTAAAATTTCCATTAAGTTATTAGCAGTTAGTATTCTCGTACACAAATGTATAATTACAAGACTAGAGCATTTTTAGAAAGTAGGACAGGTTATCAACCAATAACTGTAACGGATTCTGAAGGCTTTTGGTGGCAGATAATGCATTTGTTTTATTATAGGCTCTACTGAACACAATAAAGTGGCTGTATGTTTAAAGAGATACAACAGGCAAAATATGGCAATGAAAACAAACTAAAAAATTGGTTCTGCTTGAATGAAAATGAAAATAATAAGTACCGTATATACTCAAGTATAAGCCGTTCCGAGTATAAGCCTAGGGGGAGAAATGCAGCAGCTTCTGGTTAGTTTCAATCAAAAAATTGAGGGTTTCTGCTCCCATTGGAGGTGCCGGCATCTCGTTTTTGGATGCCGGCGACCATTCTTGGACGCCGGCGAATATTCTTGGAGACTATTCGTGGACGCCGGTGACTATTCTTGGGCGCCGGTGACTATTCTTAGACGCCGGCGACCGTTTTTGCGCTTGACCTGAGTATAAGATGAGGTAGCGTTTCTTAGCATATTTTGGGGGCTGAAAAGCTCGGCTTATACTCGAGTATATACGGTATGTTGATTTTTAATGAATAGTTTCTGATGTCTTTGTATTAATGGACCTTAAGCCAAACTGTATACCTTAGAAACAAGCCACGGTTCTGTTTTCTTGTAAGAATCACATACAAACGCTTTGTAATGCTCTCTCATCTTCTCCAGTGCTTTTGTGAGGTCATTTGCTGGTTGACTGTTGACTGCCACTTTCACCTGACATTTAGACTGGTCCTCTTGGAGTTTCACTATATCCTACAAAGAATTAGTTGATTATTTTTAAGGAATACAGTAGAATGATATTCATCCCAGTTGTTTCACCGGCAATAGGACTAATATTGGCAGCAATATTGGTTCAACTAGAGGACACAGACCTTAGAGAGCTACCATCTGTTGTAAATATTAACGTAACAATGAAAGTATCCTAAACGATATCCATATTGGTGAGTATTGTCATCTGCTCAAGTACTACCCAGACTTTTTTTAAAAGATCCTGAATGGCATGTTTCTGCTCTGAAAGAACCTTTGTTCTCAACCATAATCATTATGAAAATGTAGTAGCGCAACCATTTAATGAGGAGCTTCCTTCCATCAACTATTTTCCATTTAATTAAAATAAATCTGCATACACGCTGAGAATTAGATGTGGGAGTTCATTATGGAGGCTTTTGGGTTGGTGGCATTTATTCATTGATACATTACCTCCTGGTGGTCTTTCTTAAGGGAACGTAACTCTTCAGTTAGCATCTGTAACTCCACCTTAAGGCAATCTGTCTCTATCCGTAGATGACTGCCAGTTGCCTTCACTTCCTTCATATCGGCAGTTATTAACTGATGCAAGGAGAGTTCTGTGTCATACCTGAGAAGGTATAAAGAACATAATATCTTATGGTCAAGGTTATGTCAAAAGAAGGTTAGAACATTTTAAAAGAGACAATACGTTTGACAGTGTCAATACTGCTGCCAATAGATGAAGTGGAAGTTACTTGGCCACAAAGCAAAATCATTTTAGGTCCTCCCTAAAAGTTGTGAATAAGTTTATTTTTTTAACTTAAAAATGATCAAACTCTAATGTATGTTTATTTAAAAAAAACTAGAAAACTGGTTCCTTAAAAACATGAAAAAACGTGAATGCAACACAATCGTATTCTACTCATCATTATTAACTTTTTCCTAGTTTGGCCATTAAAGCATAAGAAATACATTGTGGTAGTGCATTCTGGGAGCTTCCTCAAACAGAACCTTGCCTGTAGGACACTGAAGAGCGTAAGTGACCTTTCTTAAAATATAAGATACTCACTTAGATCTGAAGTTGTCTGCAGTCAGTTTGGTATTTTCAACCTCCAAAGAAAGTTCAGCATTTTCAGTTTTTAGCTTGTTTATCTGTATAGAGAATGGGGGAGAGAGATATTTGTTATAAAACATTTGTTTGATGAGTTTTAGCAACATCATATAATGGCCATTGACCACTTTACTTGCATTTTGAGTTTGACAACACATTGGCCCCAAACAGGTGGTTTATATGATCTCTAGCCTGAAATGTGGAAACTATTACAACATTAAAACAAAATCAGATCTGTCCATCAGCCTTTCCTTGAATCCAACTGGGTTGTGGTTAAATGTGTTTGCAAATGTAAATCAGTTCACTCTTTTTTACATCTGTGTTGGCCCCTTAAATATTGGACAGTTGATTGATGTAGGAAAAACACGGCTATCCTTTACTTCTAAAGGTGATATTGTCTCTTTTTACATGCATGTAGAAGAAAACCAGAGATATTTGACCTTGAAGGAGGGCACTTATTGGTACATTTTAGTAAGGCCTGCTGTTTTTATTTAGGGAGCACTGGCAATCCAGGCAATATAATGTGGGCAAAAAAGTGGTTTCATCATTGTGGTGGAACTGGAGTGATTTAAAAACAATAAATTGCAGGTGACATCAAAGACGTCTAACCAAGAACTGTTTTGGCACCTCACTAAACCTCAGACTTCAAAGTTGATGATTTGTTGTTGTTGGTGGAACTGCAAGGGACGCCACTGATATATTTTTTAATCTTCACGCTTCATAGGAATCATTAAACACTTTAAAAAAAAATTCCCACAACACCTGCCAGAATGTCCAATCAGCTGTTATCATTTAGCAAAACGTGAATGAACAAACCTGCAGACCCGACTGAAAGGAAGCTACAGTAATTTGACCAAAGGGTTATTACTATATGAGGAGTAGGACTGCCAACCTCTACTGGGACTAAGATACAGTTCTGCCCCTACATGCTGCCCCTTATGAATACAGTGCTGCTTCATCTGCCATTGTTGTATTCAAAGGTCTCTGTACTCTAGGGTGACAATACAGTGTTTATTCTTCCTAGAATTCTAGCACCATTGCTGGTGAAATGGGGCAATTCAGTTGGTGCAACTTCACCGAGAATTGGGGACTATTCTTCAAAATAAGCGTAATTAAGCGTGTGCTTCATCACAGTTGCGCCAAATATAAGTCTATCTGGTGTCACTTCCAGTGTTCGCTGTATGTGAAATCTGAGCCCAGTTCTTTAGGAGCCAGTGTGCTGCACCTACTGATGAAGATGAGAAGGGAAACCTGGACCTACTGCCTGGAATGTGGCCTTAGCTCCATGGTTCCCCTGCATCAGTACGAGCAATATCGCCTGATGGGAACTGGAAAAACTATAGTCCAAAGAGTGCATTTTGACACATTTTGACACATTTTGTTGCACACTGTGCTTTCAGATGTATTTGAGCCATTATGTGCTGCACCATCTGTTCTACCTGTGAGGCAGGGCCAAAAGTGAAAAAACAAACACAAACCATGAATGTTTCCTCCTGTTTTTGTACTTTGCACCCTGTCCTGAAAGTAGTAAATTTTTAATCTTCTTATGCCTACAGTTTTATGTTATTGTGCTTTTGTCTCTTACCTGGGTCTCCATCTCGGCGATGACCTTCTTATACCGACTTGTGTCATGACTGGCGTTTGCCCTTTTCTCACGGAGATCTTGAATCTTGAGCTCAAAACCTCGATTGGACTCCTCCAGCAGGCTCACCCTCTCCAGATAAGCAGCCAGGCGATTATTCAGATCTTTCAAGGTCTCCTTGTGGCTCAGAGGGAACAGGTCGGTGCTCTGGCATTTGTTCAAGCTCCGACTGCTCCCCGTGACACGACACCTGGATTTTTTGATATCGAAACCACTAAACGACATGATAAGAGACAGAAGAGAAAAAGCAGAGAGAAATCTCAAAGATTTGCAAAGCTACTAGTTTGTGATTAAACAGCTCCCATAGTGACTGAACATAAGGAAGCCTTTATTCTTATTAACCTGAGTTCAGCATGACTTGCTCCGCTAGTGAAACCTTTCAATCGGCTCACATTTCACTCACCTTGGGCTCAGCTTCATTTCTCTGTTCCCTGTTACACTGTATGTTTGCCTTGTCAAGCCTTTAGGGATTGGCCAGTGTGCTGTGGCTCTTTGATTACTTTGGCTTGGACTGGAGAGCCTGGCTGAAGGTGTCGAGCATTCTTAGCATGCCAGCAACAACCACTGCTTTGTGTACAAGGCCAATAATACGTGTCATAAACACACAAGAGTTCATGTGATAAATGGTGCTCATTGGACGGCAGAGAGCGACATGGAGTTTGATTTATTCTGCACGCCCTCTGAGCACATTCTGTTGACGTTGGACAATAGGCGACAGAATGAATCATTATCGATGATATTATTGTGTATCTATAATTTACTAATATACGTGATATACGAATTCATTTGCAGCTGCTCTTCATATACTGTGACAAGAGGCAAAACAGCAATTCCTGGGAGACTTTTCAGACGTGATTAAAATTCACAGCACGACCCCGACCTGCGGAATTCTTTTCTCTTTACCCTTTGTCCCTCTTTTCTTTTTAAAGAGAAAGTAGCTTTGATAAGACTTTAACAAAACATATATAGACTTTATATCCTTTATATAAAAAGAATATAAATCAACTTTTCTAACCTCGAATGTTTTGGGTTTATTGAGCAGCGCAGTGGAAATGATTTTCTATTCATTTGTTCTTTCCTTTTTTTAAGACTGTTTTTTGATTTGCATGACTCCAAAATTAGAGTGTGATGACTGCATTTCACATAAGGGCTACAAATGTTGACTTCACATATGTTCTTAAAGTACCTGACCCTAAACATGTGTACAAGTGGTAGACTCATGTGCAGTAGCATTGTGTTGACTCCATTCATGAACAGATGATATGTGCTTGGCCTTCTAGATCATGGGAAAAGCAATGTTTACTCAAAGACTAGTCTCTGTTACAAGTATACTATACTCCAAACACAATAGTGGGGTTTATTATGTTCAGACAACTAAGCCCTTAGAGTACAGTGCAATCACTTTATTGGAGTCATTTGCCCAATCGCAGCGGGTGCAGTTTGAGTCACATTTTGGTCTTTATCCAGTAGTGTGGAATAGCAATTGCTTATTCGTTTTTTGGTTGCAATAAAATCCTCTTACATAATATAAAATTAATAGGTGGTGGTTCATTTGGGACTTATTTATTTATTTATTGGGTAACACATACGGGCACCTTTTGATACAGCCTCCCCACATAATAAAAGATTTTGCCAAAACAAATAGCGGTATTGGGCAATCAACTGCACAATGGCAGGCCTGCGACTGGGCAGCAACTTCATTTACAAAATGTATTGTAAACAACTGCAAATAAGACCAAGGATAAAACATTTTGCCTAAGCGAATTTTTTCATTTGTTTCGCCAAAAAATTACGCCCATAGACTTGTATGGCGTCGTGCGTCAAAATAAAAAGACGCGCAACAAAATTGTTTTGACGCCCATAGACTTTAATGGCCGTCAGCGACATTTCGCTGGTGGCGAATGTTTGGCGAAACGGGTCAAATTCGCCCATCCCTAGATGCTACCAATTGTAACCTACTCTTTGAGCTAGCACCTGGAATTATGTCAATAAGTATTCTGGTTCTGTGTTTACTTTTCCACTAAATGTAATCTTTTCATCTCAAGCACATGTATCTTATGGGTATTACGTCTGACCACCACTGACCCCAATGGAAAGGGGTTTCACCTTCCCAACCTTTTCCTAAACTCTGGCCCCACCTCCTCCCACCCAGAACTTATAAATAAAACCATATACCCTCAAAATCTCCCCCCCATTAAGCCATTGCCATTGGGGGAGGTACATTGCCTGTTGTGGTCTCATTGAGGAGAGTATGCATTGCTGTGTTGGCCAAAAGCATGGCACTGTGATGACTTTTTCACTAGGGTTCTTAAGAGTCTAATGATATTAAAATGGGGTTTATGAATGTTGTTGGTCCTCCTAGCATTGACACATTTCATGGATACTGCAGTGTTGGTAATCTGCTAAACCCTCATCACCATTAGTGGTTTCAAGGTAAAAACATGTAGAAGATGGTGCAGGTACAGGTTGTTATAGGACAAGTCTGAGATTGGAAAGATATTGTTTTCTTTCAATTTCAAGGTGAATTACAATCATCTCAATTTGCAATGTTTGATGCGCATATATTTAGCTTTCCCAAGTAGACGGTTGGTTGTGTGCATTGTATGCTGATACATTCAGATGTCAGTTTGACCTTCACAGATGTTTGTTGTTGTGATACAATTGCTGGGTGTGTGCTTTTTCTTTTGTACAGTAGCAAGGTTTTTGGAGGTTTTTTTGGTTATCTTATACCTATGAATCAGTGCATATCGCAAATGAGAATTATTTACCGGTACTTAAAATAAGCTCTATGGGTGATGGCCTTCCTGTAATTCAGAGCTTTCTGGATAATGCATTTCTGGATAAGGGATCCCATACCTGGAACTTAGTCTCAGGCATCATTTTAGATAAAGGGGCAAACTACTGCCCCAGGGTTCTTTAAAGGGTTAAATGTTTTTGTTTTTTAACCAGAAGTTGGCTCTTAGTGCACATAATTACGTGTGATAATCCAAAAAAAAATGATTACTAATAATCATTATTGTTTTAACAACTGATTTTATAGATGAGATCACACCTGGCCAATCCTGTTTGTCATGTTCTGCCAGTTGGAGATAAAAAGACCAAAATGACTTCACTCCATCCTCACCCTCCCGGAACTATTTGTTTAATCTGTGGATTCCATTGAAATGTTTTTGGAAAGGTGGAGCCCATCTAATCTATGTGGGCGTTGAGGAATTACAAATCCTTACAGACATACAAATTCCATTCCATGGAACCAGCATCTACCTGTTTCGGAGACCTTTTGGGTTCCTGCTAATTTCTCTGTTTAGATCAGTGGCTATAAGTGCAGCTTGTTACACATTGGAAGATGTTGCTGACAAAGCAGAAGTATCTCTAAGAATCTCTACCAAGAAAGGTTTAAATGTTTTTATCAATAGGTCCCCAAACACAGGACAATCAAGCAAGTTAAAAACCAGAGCACACACCCATTGCTATTTGCAGAGATCCATTTGTCTGACCTGAAGATCATACAAGAAGCGCAGTCTTATAAGCAGCCAACCAGGACAATTTGGGACAATGTATAGTCATTCAATGGGTTGAAGAACAACTAAATCTGGCTTGCACTCATTTGTTGGTCCATCTGGGGTTCAGGTAGAGAAGCACATGTTAAGAATTGATAAGACTCTTTAAAAGGTGCTGCATAAATGTTCCACAGTCGTATAGATAAAAGTAAATAAGAATTCATACAGGAGATATTGAAATGAAAGGAATTTTGGTATTGACACCCAGCCTATAACCTGTGGGGGGTAATTCTGGCATAAGGATAAAAGTTTTTTTTCCAGTTTTGGTCTGACCTGATGGAGCAAGTTCCAGACCAATTATACCTGAGCAAGAAAAAACAGATTTGAGGGAGTGTCCCACTTATGAACATTGATTAAAGGAGGTGCCAATGGGGATGACTAATCCTGGGCAGAAGTCTTCACCGTACATGAAGTGTAACACACAGAGATACAACGTGACGTTTGTTTAGGATATGTTTGTCTTTGTTCTGCCTGATGTAAAACCTCAGACCTTGCTTAGGCTTTGTCTGTTTTTCTGTTTATTTTTAATCAGGACAGACTTGTTTATCCTGAATTTGAATGTTCAAACTTGTAATTGGGTTAGGCACAGAGCATTGCAAATACTGTATTACCATTGAATCATTATGTTTGGTTTAATACAGTATTTAAACCTCACTCTTTATTTCACTTGGTAAATATATGTGACATTTCCTCACTATATGTAGAGTCTAAGGTCAGGAGTGCTGTATACAATAAATATCTGCTTGTTTGATGACATTGCCAAGCAAGGAGATGTTTGCCTGATTTGACCAGCCAAACAATGCGACAAATTACGTTGATTAGATCATTTGAGCCAACCATTAGGTCACAATAGGATCCAATATAAGCCTTTTGGGAGAAGACCATATGAACAGGCTGATGTGGTCATCATATGATTTTTAAATCCACCCAGATGGTCAGACAGTCCTTCATACATGGGTCAATAAGCTACCAATTGTAGGAAGGACTAAAACGGCTGTTAATATATAACAACCTATACGAATAAATGATCTGGTCTTTTATTGTTTATCTGAATGTTATATAAATAAATTGCACCTACAGTGTACATTTAGCCACATGAACATTGGAATTTGCAAAGGACAGTCCTAACAAATGAACCCATATCCGAGCAAGATATTCTTCTCATGTTCTGTTTTATGATAGGTGCCTTTTAAAAGTGGGTCAAGTGCTCAAGGCCACATTAGATAAAGTAAAGTAAAGTGAAACAGAAGTGTTATTTGGGAAAGGTATCTTCACAAACAGGTCTCCAAGTCTCTCCAGCTCTTATGTCCATACTGGTAGATGGACTGGTAGTGATCTTCCACCAAATACAGGACACCCAAGGTTATTAGAATAGATGTATTTATTATAAAGGTCACAGGTATCTTTAAATATCAGGAACAAAAGGGAATAGACATATTTTAACATTTTGCAAGAACAATTCTCACAACATCAGAAACTTAACAACAATCACAAAATAATTTTATCTTTGGAACATCAGCAGTGTGCAGGTTGGACCTGAAAGAAAAAGTCAGTGCAAATGTGTCCGGTACAAAGGAAGACTCGGTTCCACGTCACTTCCGTGAAGAACACACTTTTCTGAACTATGTTTATAGCTTGGATTCTTTAGGGTCTATGGATTGCATGTCTTAAAGGGGTGCAGCGGATTTACCACCTTAATTGGATACTGTATTGGCTGACTGACTTCATATACAGTACCTGAAAATCTCGAAAACTACCCTAAGGTTCTAAAACTCTAAAATAGCCAAAAGAATTTGTTTTACAGTGAAAAAAAAAAAAAAAACACACCTTTTTTGGTTGTGTTGGAAATGATGTCTACAAAGCAGTAATTCATTGATCCTATTCTTAAATAGGAGCGTGATACTCCATATACATGGTGACCTTAAAACTTAGTTGGCGTAAAGAAATAATGTAATCCTAAAGATTGATCCTTGCCAGCAAGACTTGTCTTCTTCTATGTCCATATACAGTCTAAAAAACATGGTTGTCCTTCCACTTCCATGCAACTGCCAATAGGACAAAACCATGTAAAATACCTATGCTTAAATATCTTCTCAACAACTTCTCTCTTTCTGTCTCATCGGATACAAGTTCCTTGTGCTGTTTGAATTTTATCTGTATCCTACAACATTTATATGTATCCATTCTCAATTACCAGATCGTATTGTTTTCTCCTCCTTTATTTCAATATCTTAATACAGTGTAACTCATACAGAACTTTACAATTTGTTATTTTGGCACAAGGGGACCATTCCCCAGAAAGCTTACAATCTAAAAAAAAGGTTTACTTAAAGCTCAAGGAGATAGACTTGCAGAAACACATGAAAAATTGATCAGCAAATGAATGTAGAGCAGAATGAGTGCCCAGAGTCAGAGAGGCAGATCTATCGAAATTTGAGGTTTCTATGCAATTTAAGAAAAAATGTGTCTAGAAATGCAAATATGCAAGAGAATGTTATATTAAAATGTTTTTGAAAACTGGAGTCATCATGGTTTACTGACTGTAGAAGTCAATGAAGATGTGGTTTTCTTTTCTGTGCAACCCTTTTCCACAACAATATGTGACCGCTTAAATTTGCTTGTGCTCAAGAATTAAAAACATGGGTCACCAAAAAGTGTGTTGTCCCTTTTTATTCCACTCAGATTCAAAATTGATCAATCTGCCGCAAAGACTAAGATTTAAGGATTCTCCTACTCAAGCCAAATATCACAGCTGAGGTTCTAACACAAGATTTAGCCGAGTCAGGAATAATATTTAACATCTGTAAACTCCCACAGCCCAGTGAATTCTAAACTGGTACGGCACATCCTAGTTGGGTGTTACTGTGCAATAAGGATTTATTCATCTCTTATTTCATACTATGTTTATATAGAAAGGGCAAAAAAAAAACCCTCTTCTTTCCAATTCAATTGTCGCAGGTGTCTACACTCCAATTCAGTCCCCATGAATAGAGCATTGCCTACATTTGGCAGAGCTGTATTCATAAAGGGGGAGACACTTCCCCTACCTATAACCTAACTTGGGTGTCAATCAGATGATGGCAGACAAAAGCCACAATTGGGCCTTGTATTTATCAACTGCCCAATAGCACAAGGTGCAAAGAGCAGCCATACTCTAAGCAGAAGGGCTCTGGTCAGAAGCACTAATTTACACACAGTAAATTAACTGAATGGAGTAATCTCAACTCAAGGTGTACTGCACCAGTTTAGAATGTCACTTAAGGAGAGCACCCATCTTTTTATACACGTTGGGAACAACACTGAGTTATGTTATCAGTGTTATTTTATCTTCAGTCCATAGGCAAAAAAACTGAGGTTATGTCATGAACAGTTTATGGGTTGTTCCTTGTCTAGTAACCTTTAGTTAGCTGTTAATACACTTCTAATTGATAACTATGGCAAACTTTAGACTTTTATTACCCCGTAAATGTCATTAGTGCTTCAAACCTTTCCAAATATCTCACCATCATGTTTAAGTGCATGTACCCCTTACAGAAGGTGCTAGGTCAGAAGAGACATATAACTACAATATCTTACCTACTTACTGTACACCTGCTGAGGTTGCCAAGCCTGTAGAGTCTCTGGTGTATTAATCGGTCCAGCAGTTCCTCGTTAACTTTAACAACTCCACTGATTTTGCTCACGTCATTAATACAAATGAAGATGGATAGTCTAAAGGCAGAGACTGCATCTATGTTTCACCAAGTGTACAATAACAAATTTTAGCATATGTAAACAGAATATAGCTTTATCACACTGGGAAGAGACAGTCTTCTTCATTTTGTTTCCATTCCCAGTCCTTTAAGTTTGGCTCTAGTCTTCACAGCTTTTTGGGTATTTCACTCACTTTGGTAGATATCACCCTTCCATTGACCATATCTTGCACTAGTGTTGTGATTTTCCGATTTGCACCTGAAGGAACAAAGTCAACCTACTTTATAGATAAACATTAAGACCTTTGGCACACAGTAATATTCTTCTATCATGTTCTCCACAAACTATACTTCTATCATGTTCTTGAGCTAGTGGAGAAGTGCTGGACGATGTCATCTAAGTAGTTTATTGAATGGTTACAGCACTTGACATTTTGGTCACTCACCATGGATAACATCTTATTGACATGAATGAGAAGAGTCAAAGGCCCTCGACAGGGTTGGTTATTGACCAAAAAATGTGCATGGGTGAACTGTTGAAATGTCAATGGGGAACTATCTGCATTTTGTGGCAATCAAAATATTTAATGTGTCATAAGAGCAAACTCAGTTTCAGGTGATAAAGATACATCAAGCTCAACTTTATATCATGGAGCACCTGAATATATAGCTTAGCAGATTGATGGCTGATGTTATCCCTATACTACTGGAAACCACAAACTATTCATTGGTTTAAAACTAATCAGTGGTTCCAATGGAATTCTTTATATCACAGCTGAAAGTAGGAGGACATTGCAGGTCTTCTAAAGAACATATGGTAAATAGCTGTTTGATAGTCAAAGCTATGTCAGACCACTTGAGAAGAATATATACACTATTTGGTATCTGCAGGCACATGCTGACATATGTGCAGCCCCACATTCACTATTTCAGGAAAGTGTACAGTACAGTGGGTGTAGCATCTGTTTTAGCTGAACTGCAACTCTCGTAGTTTTAAGCAAAGATTTGACAGTTTTTAAGGTAAGTTTAAAATATATTCATGTTATTATTGTGTTATAATAATGTCATACATTACCTTCTGAACTGCCTGGTCTTCCCCTACAAAAAGAGATAATATTAACATTAGTGTGACTAGATAACGCTTTCTACATCATATTACCATATTCAAACAGTTAAAGGAGAACTAATAAATGGTTCAGTACTGGATCCTCGATTACAGTCCATTATAAATAATGATTATAGTCAATTAACATTTGTTGCCTATAAGGGCAGGGATTCTGTAGCCAGAATAAAGCAATATTCCCTACACATAACTGATGTTGGGGTCAGTACATTCTATACAAATCTATAAAGGATTGTGCTAATAAATACTGCATGGATTTGGTGGTGGGTTGAGCTAATTTTGACCATACAGTCTGACCATTTGGGAATGTATATGGAAGGTTGGCATCTTGTTTTGGCAGACCACCCTTGTGATCCTGTTGCATTGAAGGATGCCATTTTGAAAACTTCATCTATTTATGCCCTTTTGGGTTCATGGTAAATAAGAAGATGGGGAAGCGATTAGAAGCTCTTCACTAATGAATGGAACAAAGGAATGAATGTGGCCATGCACGTGTTGTCTGTCTGTATAGTATCTGTTTATTTGGTTACAATTGTGTACTGAGCAGTGTCGGACTGGGATGCCAGGGGCCCACCAGAAAGGCTTAGACCTTGGGCCCACCAGAAAACCATAGACAGTGGACCTTTCCAAACTATTATTCCTTCACTACTCACACAACCTCTTTATTCTCCTAGTCTTTATATCTTCTCCCATTATTAAGCATTTTCCCCATAAATAAATAGGGAATGACCATGAAATGACCCACTAACACCTGGTCCTACAGGGAGTTTTCCTGGTATCCCAGTGGGCCAGTCCAACACTGGTACTGAGCATTACCAGTGTCGTCCCACCTTGTTGAACTATGGCATCTTGCTCTACAGTTGTTAATAACAAT
Organism: Xenopus petersii; assembly: GCA_038501925.1. Taxonomy (NCBI): domain Eukaryota; kingdom Metazoa; phylum Chordata; class Amphibia; order Anura; family Pipidae; genus Xenopus; species Xenopus petersii. Next base: position 119,171,794 of record CM076689.1, read on the forward strand.
CTACCCTTGTTCTCTCAACCCTCTAAAGTACCATTATTTTGATTGAAACATCTATACTCATGGGTGGAGATCCTGAAACCATGTGTTATGTGTGTGTTGGGGTGTGGTTTATTGATCTTTTAAAATACTTTTTGAGCCTGTCCTGATGAAAATATGCAATTACCTCATCTTGTTTCCTTCCAGAAGCTCCCTGTATGTAGCAATCTCATTCTCAAGGCGAGTCTTGATATCAAGAAGGGCCCGGTATTCAATGTTCTGTCGTTCAAGCTCATCCCTCACGTTACTCAGCTCAGCCTCCATTCTGCATATCGTCGACTGCATCTTCTGAAGCTGCTCTGTTGAATTGGCCTGAGTTTCAGCTAATGTGTTTTCAAGTCCATGTTTCTGAGAAGGGCAGAAATGGTATTTAATTATTTATTACCTATGATTCTGGATACAAGGTGTGGGTATATGTATTTCAGACCCCTTGCCTGGTGTCCGTGGCACATGCTCTGGGTGCCTTGGGCTGATGTATGTGTTTGCTAAGCATATTGCTATTTCTGAATGCCACCACTTCCAGAAGATATTCTTGCTTAAAGGTCCAAACCTGAATGGATGGTACCTCCATCTTTCTGCAATAGCTTTCAGTATAAGGTACAGGTATGAGACCTGTTATCCAGAATGATTGGGACCTGGGGCTTTCCGGATAAGGGATCTTTCTGTAATTTGGATCTTCATACCCTAAGACTACTAGAAAATCTAGTAAACTCAATAGGCTGGTTTTGCTTCCAGAAAGGATTAATTATATCTTAGTTGGGATCAAGTACAAGATACTGTTTCATTATTAAAGGGAAAAAGGAAATATTTATTAAAAATTTGGATTATTTGATTATAATGGCGTCTATGGGAGATGGCCTTTCCGTAATTCAGAGCTTTCTGGATAATGGGTTTCCGGATAATGGATCCCATACCTGTACACCATTTGTCCATAAAATTGTGATTGTGTTCTCTAATATCTTTAGTACACAAGTAATTCAACGCTCCAAACCCCAGTTACATTCATTGGGGGGGAAATCATTTATCTTCTGTTTAGTGGATATCCTCAACTTGTTTGGTCATTTTCAGTTGAAACCATTAATGACTTTAACAAGAGAAGGAACTACACTAAAAGCCTTATTTATGACAAAACGATATACATATAAAAAATGCATTGTCATGCTTTCTTAAAATGATAACTAAAAGGTAAAGTTCAGGCCCTCACCCTTCTCATCTCTCCTTGCAGTTCAATCTCTAAGGTCTGTAAGGTGCGTTTCAGGTCCTTGATCTGGTTTCTGCTGCTCTGCAGGGCCTCTGTGTTGGAGCTCACCTCCTGCTTTACGGTGGACGACTGGAAAGATACGTGTTGCACACACTGTTTACTGACACTAATGGAGCATGTCATGGAACAGTAGATTTCATGTTTGGAGTTAAGAGGGTGAAGTATGCTACTCATCTAGTAACAGCAAACAATCAACAGGTAACATCTACTGCTCAGCTATTTTATTTTACTCTATTTTACTTTATAAACAATAAATAGCAGGTTAGATCACACATTATCCCTGGCTCAGTATTTCCATGTCCTTTATTCAATTTGCATTCAAGCAAAACATTGTAATTTTTACATGAGAACTCCCTAAGACTTACACTAAGAGCTACATTTTGAGAATGGTGCTAGGAGTCTTGCTAGCAAGGGGGATAGTGCATTCATCTTCTCATAATTGTTACTGCACCTCTACTACATGGAGTTCCTTGGATATCTCCTGGGGTGGCCAGAAGGCCAGAAGAAAGCTTGGGACCCTAAAAGGTTGTTGGTGAAAGTCAGCATCAGGGAAGGCCTCAATGAAGTCCAGAAGAAGCACCTGCAGCCTCCATTTCTGTGCCTAAAACTTCCAGTGTGTTGGACACATAACAATACATGGGTCTTATGTTGTGGGTATCCCTTGAATGCTAACACATTTATATTATATTTTCAACCCCCTAAGTAGGCCACATTGTAAATTATAACACAAAAGAGAAAAAGATTAACCCTTAAAGTTGCACCACCCCATCTTTAAATCCAAGCAGGGCTTGTGCCTTTATGCACAATCAGAATACGGTGACTGATAGGTTTGGTAAGATATCGAGGATTACACAGACATTTACCTGTACTACGGAGAATGTTATCTACATGTTAATCTGCCCATGTAACAAGATCTATATCGGCAAAACCAACAGGCCTTTCAAAAAACGCATTTTGGAACATGTGGCTAGCATTGAAAATGCACCAGATTGGCTAAAGTGTCATAGGAAATTGCCACCGGTTAGCCGCCACTTCCTGGAATGCCATAATAACTCCAGTAAAAATCTTAGAGTTATGGGTCTCCAGAGAGTTTCTCTTGGGATTAGAGGAGGCGATATTGAGACGGCACTATTATCTAAGGAAAGCGAATGGATTTTTAGAATGAATGCATTGGGTTCAATGGGGCTCGATGAAAGCATCACGATGAATATTTTCATCTGATTTGCTATTTCCCTAGGGAAAAGAGAATTATATACAACCAATTCCTTAGTGTAATAATCCTAGCCTATTTGCGATGGGGAGATATAAAGTATCAACTATTCCTTTGTGTCAATCAGCCCTATCTGATACGGCTATAATGCTGCAGTACTTACTATGACTGCTGCCATTAGCTATTTAAAGTATCTGAAGGGATACCTAGTTTCTGGTCTAATCTATAACTTTGTTTCGGACTGCTTATTTTCCAATATCTTTTTAGGATTACACCTACACATAGGTCTATATAAGGTTCACCAGACAAGCGGCGAACTTGTTAAAGATTAGACACTATTTAATTTTATTTTTGAATAAGGGGGGTTCCATATGTCTTATATATCACTCAGCATTATCAATCTTGGCTAAACTAATCAGCGCACCTATCCTTGATTGTATGGTGCGAGGAGCTGTGACAATCTGATCACGCGTTATAACTACTAAGCGACGCTGATGACAGGCTCATTTTGACAGCCGCACCAAGTAAGGAGATGTGGTAACGCGATCGCTCACTTAATATGAGAAGGGTATTACAGGTAGTTTTGGATAACTGCACAATCTATTGCTGAGTATGCACTGAATATCTGACACTTTGGACCCGCCCCTTTCGGACGTGTCATCACGTCATTGGCCGCCCCTTTCTGACGTGTCATCACGTCATTGGCCGCCCCTTTCTGACGTGTCATCACGTCATTGGCCGCCCCTTTCTGACGTGTCATCACGTCATTGGCCGGTTTGAATACTAACGGCTGTTTGTGTGTCTATTTAGAGGGGTGAACCGGCAGCAGCGAGATGCCTTTGACAAAGCCTGTGATATGCAGGTGAAATGCGCGGCAGGCGCATTTTAGAATTGTTAGGCAGGGGGGCTGAATCTACAAAGAATCTTTGGGCTACCGCTTCACAGCAGAAATGGGTGGGAAGCTCTGTGGGTGAAGGGGTGGGTTCTCGACGGTGATTTTGTGGCTGGGATAGAATCTTAACCTCCATTTAAATCTAAAACTAATTGAATACGGCTACTTTGGTTGTTTATCTTTGGGCTACCGCTTCACAGCAGAAACGGGTGGGAAGCTCTGTGGGTGAAGGGGTGGGTTCTCGACGGTGATTTTGTGGCTGGGATAGAATCTTAACCTCCATTTAAATCTAAAACTAATTGAATACGGCTACTTTGGTTGTTTATCTTTGGGCTACCGCTTCACAGCAGAAACGGGTGGGAAGCTCTGTGGGTGAAGGGGTGGGTTCTTGACGGTGATTTTGTGGCTGGGATAGAATCTTAACCTCCATTTAAATCTAAAACGAATTGAATACGGCTACTTTGGTTGTTTACTTTGGAAAAGGGGAGGGGGCGCTTGAGGGTGAAGGGGTGGTGCACCAGACCTGATTGCGCTTTGTGTTAATCCCTATCTCAGTCTATGGCTTATTAACTGAACTCTGCTGCCTACCAGCACTCGTATGCCAGGGTTGGCAGTTTATGTATTTAGTTTGCCTGATTTAATTCAGGGTTAATCAACATACAGCCATAATATACTGGCTTCTCTCTCTTTGGCTATGGGAGGGTGTGCTTGAGGGTGAAGGGGTGGTGGATATTTTAAGGCCTAAAAGCCATCATACAAGGTTGACCCCGACTTATGGCTGTTAAATGATTGAATGTGACTTACCAGTATTTACATTTGTAGGCTTGTGGGTTACTCTTTGACATCCCAAACACCCACTGTATGCTGGGTACTCTTTTGCCCATTTGAATCTGGGTTCTTTGCCTCCCTGTCCCTAACCTTATTTTAAATGCTCCTCTGGACTTACGGTTTTAATTTATTTATTAAAAGTTAAGTTTTATTGTTCCTTGAGTCATCGGATTTAAAGATGGGGTGGTGCAACTTTAAGGGTTAATCTTTTTCTCTTTTGTGTTACTATTTATCCATATAACCCTGCACACCATTTGTCTGTTTCTCTTTGATTTAGGGGTGGTGCTCCCTTATTCAGGCTTACTTACACATTGTAAATTACCTACTTTTTTACATTTATTGACAATTTCACTGTATTTATAGAGGTGTTAAAGTACCTGCTTACTGTACCAGTCTTCAGAATCCTTACGGCTCTTCTCAATGAGCGCTTCATACTCCTTTCTTATATCTGCTATGGCCTTGGCCAAATCAACTGATGGGGGTGCATCAACTTTCACATCTACTGAGGAGCCTTTCTTCTGAAACTGGGCAAGCTTCATATCCTTTGGTTTAAAGGAAAGGCAAAGAGGGTAATTAAAAGAAGTGACCTTCTAATCCTGACTGTAGACTTGGAGACAGCTAGCTGAACCATATCTCTTACCTCTTCATGGCCCATCCGCATGTAGATCAGTTCTTTTCTCATTCCTTCAACTTCCATCTCCAGGTCTGTCCGTACAATGGTGAGATTGTCCATTGCTCTACGTAAACTTTCCAAGTCATCTTCCAGGGCGGTGCGTATCGTTTTCTCTGTGTCGTACCTTTTTGGAAGAGCAAAAGAGATATTTCTTGGCAGCTGAAAGCCAATGTGTGTTTTCATTTCATTCTTCTCATTCTTTCATTCCGTTTCATTCATGTCAAATTGTATTTGTATGGAAAGCAACACTTGTAAAGGAAGCCCATATAGACAGTGCCATTTTCTCGCCCATTCATAAAGAAGGATGAAAGTTTAAAAACTTAATTCATGAGCAAATGTTAATAAAGATTAAAAAAATATAATGCTGTGAAACAATAGAATGTTCTGCCCATCAGCAGGGATAGGATACAGAGACTTGGATCCTTAATGCATAGACCATTACTATACACACAGATTATTGAAGAGATAACAAATGAAGCGCATAGAAAGCAGATGATTTTGGTGCAGGTAACATGTAATTTTCCCATATAAATGAACAATCTACCAGGTGGTCAAATCAAATCAGCTGCAATTGTAACATAAAAAACTAACTTATAATGGAAAAACAGGTGTTTTTAAGATGTAAAGGTAGCCGAGGGCAGCAGACTAGTAGAATAGGGAGGAGGCAAGGGAAAGGAATTGGTAGAACAGGAGGGGTACAGTATGTGTGGGCCTATGAGCACTGTGCAACTGGATGGCTAGAAAGGAAATACAAGAGAAGACATGCCTGAAAAGAGGACTTTAATAATCACTTGCTCTAGGGAGAAAGTAATTACAAGGTTTTCTGTTTATGTTGCAAGAGGCGTAAATATGCCTTTGAAATGCAGGTAAGACGTACAAGGTTAAATTCAATCCCATGCAGGCGATGCTTGACATCTGGTGACTCCAAGCTGGTCTCCACCTCTGCTGACTCCAAAAATGGCATTAGAAATCAGTTGTGTCAATGGCTTCAACCCTTCTAAGGCAGGCGTCCCCAAACTTTTTCACCCATGAGCCACATTCAAATGCAAACAGAGTTCAAAAATAAGCACCTGCTTTGAGACCACTGGGAGCAACATCCAAGGGGTTGGTGAGCAACATGTTACTTGCAAGCCACTAGTTGGAGATCACTGCTCTAGGGTAAACCTGGAATACCACCATGTCTGGGCTAAGGGTTGCCTGTAACCCGTCTGCACACAGTTAACCAGAGCAGGCTGAAGTGGTGCAAGCTAAATGGGAAGATGTGTGGGATTTAGCTTGCATCCATTCTAGTGCTCTGCCCATGTGCTCTGCATTTGTAGGGGTTATTTACAGGAGCACTAGCATGTGTGGACGCTCTACAATGGACCCAATAGGAAGCACATATTGTACTGATGCAATTAAGGTACTCCTATACTTTCACATGATTTCCAGCTCTCCATCTTGTCTCTGTTGATGAATGATGTGCAACTGCTCCTCATGATTCTGGGGACCCCGTGCTAGTTCTAAGGTTCCAAGAGCTAGTTGTGTCAAAAACGTGTTTCCTAAATTGCTTTATTAAAAGCAAGTGGATGCTTACCCATTATACGTTTATTGAGGATGTTGGAAGTTATAAAATTGTTAGAACTAGCTTGCTAAAAAAAAAATAGCAAATGCTAAATCACTCCCTTTTTTACTCTTACAGAATTTGGTTGGAATCGTTCCTAGTGTTACCTCATCTGTGATCTTCATACTACATTTCTGATTAGAGTGCAACATTCATGTAAAGGGGGATTTGGCAGCAAAAACATGTCCCCTCCTAGTCTGTGTTTACTGCCAATACCTGTCCCATGACTTGCTGTTTATCTGTGTTTTCTTTCTGCTCTAATTCACTTTTAATGTTTTGACTGCACCGAGGATTAATTATATTTTAGTTGGGATCAAGTACAAGCTACTGTTTTATTATTACACAGAAAAAGGACATCATTTATAAAAAAAAATTAAATATTTGATTAAAATCAAGAATGTCCTTTAGCTAATTCTTCCCGACATATGGAGGCAAATTCTGCTGCCACAGAGAGAGTCAGTAGTTGGTTATAGATGTCAACAAGCACAAATACATCAATTATAGAAGGAAACGGATGTGTCATGGGCAGATAATGAAGGTAATAAACTGCATATATATCTTAGAAATAGCTAAGCCAATCATGGGCCAAATGTTTCAAAATAGGCATTGCAGACACATAAAAAGTTGCATTAGATCTCCAAAGGCGACTTTCACATCAGTGTGTGTTCTACACATGTTAGAAACATATATTTGCCCACACCTTGTCTGTGAAACTAATGCCACATGATGACTTTTTCCAGCAGAACATTTCCTAGGGTTAGTAGAACATCTCCTAGCTGAAGACCTGCATCAACATGCACCTACTATATCACCCCACATTCTATCCCCCAACAATTCTCAATACCTACAACAGAGGGTGACCAACAACAGCAGCAGAGCCATGAAATATTAGGTGAGGTATATTAATGCTAGGGGAATGCAGAATAGTTGGCCACCACCTTAGGAGTCATGGTCAACCTCACCTCAGGGTTCCAGCAAAGTGATGTTCTTCTAAACATAAATCTATGACAATCCTCATACATTTGTGGGCAGGTATCAAGATAAGTATTAAGCTCTAAAAATACATTGAGGTTCTTATATCTTCCTGTATTTATATAAACCTATTCACTATTGACTGTTAAATAGTAGGGACAAATATTTTAAAGTTGGTTCCCTGTACCCACTCCCTTCCTCTTAAACAACAGGGTGTGTTTTCAACAGGTAGAATATATAATAAAGCATTTAGGTTCATAAAAAGCCTTATAATTGAGTTTTACACAGCACCTCAGTGATTAGGCAGATTATGTGGTTACATCATGTCTGCACCTATTCAGGAATATACATTTTTATGGAATGTATGATGGAATGTAACATCATGTCATGAAATCTGTGAAACAGAAGGAGTTCTAGAGTATAAACAAGGATATTACGACAGAAAGTGGGAACCCCGATACGTAATGTTTCTGGCAAAACTCCTCTTTGGAGAAATTCTAACTTTCCCCACCTGAAAAATCTAACAGACTTTAGTTACTGGCCACATATGGGTATAAGACACTTTGAGGATTTGATTGTAGAGGATAGTTTTGTCTCTCTGGAGCAATTGAATGCCAAACTGAATCGTCAAGATATACAATTCTTTCGATACTTTCAACTGAGACATGCATTTCAGGCACAGTTCAGTTCTTTTCAAATTACACTCACATTGTTGGGGTGGGAAGCCAGACTTTGGACTCCGGACCCCAACAAGCTGCTATCTCAGCTCTACAATACAATTCAATCCTCTCAACTTCCCCCATTCAACAGGGCCAAACAAAAATGGCAGTCACTTATTCCTTCTCTAGAGGAGGACCAATGGGAAGAGGCTATAGATAACCTATACCCATGTTCAATTTCACTCAGAGATAGGATGATTCAATTTAAAATGATTCACCAAATTTATATTACCCCTTTGAGGCTCAAAGCCATGGGTAAACTAGACGGAGCCACCTGTGTAAAATGTGGCAGGGAAGAAGCTGGTTTTCTCCATTTGATATGGGACTGTCCTCAAGTAGCAGGATACTGGGCTGAAGTTATACAATACGCCAATGTCTTCCTCTCCTTCCCAGGAATCAAGTCCCCGGAGTTTTGCCTATTAGGTGTCATAGATGAGGTAGTGCCCTTACAGAAATCCAGAGCACTTCTGAGGTCGATCCTTTTCTACGCGAAAAAACTGGTAATTATGAAATGGATGAGCCCTAACCCCCCCTCACTGCAGCAATGGATTGACTTGATCAATGGTACATTACCCTTAATTAAACTGACGTACAATGCTAGGGGGACGCCTGGGAAATTTGGGAAAATATGGGACCCTTGGGTAAACGTCAACCCCCATGCATCCCCTCCTGATGATTGATTTATGAGAGATACTCTGCTGTAATTGAGGTTATTGGATATTTATTTCTGCGAACCATCACTATTACTACGAGTACTTGTTAACAGAGCTGAATAAGTGTAAAGCATATATGTGCTGTTTATTGTTTGTTTTTTGTTTAAAATGCAAAATAAAAACCTTTTAAAAAAAAAAAACAAGGATATGATATTATGCAGAGGCTCGGGCACATTCAACCCTCACTTTAATTTTTGTAGCTACAAGTGGGTAGGGGCACCCCCATCCAATATTCACTGTAGAAAAGAAACACTGTAGATTGTAAGCTTCTTGAGCTGGATATATATATAAAAATGATGATATAGCTTCTTGAGCTATATATATATATATATAAAAATGATGATGGTGGTGGTGGTGATGATGATGGTTCTCTAATCAGAACCTTCCCAGTTGATGTACCTTAAAATGTTGATGTACCTTAAGATGCTCTTAAAAGACCTACTATTAATGCATTTTGTGCCCTCCTGCTTGTAATTCATTATATAAGTGGAGAAGACACAGTGCTATCTATTTCCCTTGCATCCATAATGGAAACACGGTGTCATTGGCTCCTCATAAATTGACTACTGTCTAAGGGCTATAAATGAATGTTAAATAATAGGCATCACTGTGGCAGGGGAGACATGCTGCATTTGTGAATATACAAGACTAGGAAAGGGTTTCCAAATGGGCACATTTGTAGAGAAGAACCCCGCCTCACTTGTATGGAAAACAGCAGTAATCCTGGAAGGAAAGCCAAGTTTTGGTCCAAAATGTTCCAATTTCATTGAAGACACAATTGCATGAAACTCATTTGTTGTAGATCCATGTACTCATTGCATTTTATGGGAAAAAGATCAATATTATCCATTTATGCAGCAGAAGATTGAGAAGACAACTGGTCAGCTGATTAATAGAAGAACATTTGCAGTGATTTAATGTATTGACTTACTTGCGTTTGAAGGCATCATGAGCTAATTTTGCATTTTCCATCTGTAGTTTTATCTTTGCTCCATTCATGTGCCCATCTAGGAGCTGTGGAATAAATGTAAATAAAGTAAAATTTTGGGTTCTATTGAAATTCAGCTTCTACCGACCCTATAAGTCTAGATCTTTTTTATACAGTATATTCGCTTTTAAGAACAAGTGAATCTAGCACTTACACATATACATTAGCCTATAACATTTGCAAATGTAATTGTTTATAATATACATTATACTGTATATATAGTGGATAATGTAACTCCAACTGTGCCAGTTCCACCTCTATTCCCATTAGAGTTACATGACCTGTATAAAAGCATTACACTTAGCTCCTTGGTGACTTCTAATATCTTTACATTTGAACAGGGGTACATTATTCATTAAAATCTATAGATTTCTTTATTTAAGTGTTTGTCTTCAGGAAGTTTTCTTCTGTTGGTCTATGTTCTTAAGAACCCCACTTTCTCCTCCTGTCTGTTCCACATGTCCTGCTTCCTGCTGGTCTGTTCCCCCTACACCATCTCACCTGTCCATTCTCCTCTGCTGCCTTCAACCCATCTATCCCCTCTGTCTACATTCCACCAAGAAGTTCCACCTTTATTCCCACCAACCTATTCCCATGTGCCTGCTCCCACCCATTCTGTCTCTGCTCTTTCCCTTTATCTATTTCACCCCCATTTCATGAATGGCATCTTCTGGTGAAGAAAACACAAGATGTGCCATTAGCCTTGGTGTAGAGAAATTAAAAAATAGACAGACAAAAGCTTCTTCTCTGCTGCAAATTCAGTGTTTTTATGTCTTCATTAAAACGTTCTCCTTTCCTGATGTAATTAAGTCCTGCAGACATCACATTTGTACTTTACGTGTGGGAAGCTTTTACTTTTTGAAGTTTGGTGTGATGTTGAAGGCGTCGCTCTTTTATTTGAAGCCAAAAGCACAGGTAAAATGTGTTAATGCTTGTATTTGTATAATAAGCCTAAACAGAGTGACAGAGGGTGGGACTCGCGTACAGATGCCTTGTAAGCATCCAAGATAAACATCACTTCACATGCCGCCCAACATCACCAAATGCTGTAACAGTCTCGCACTATGTTGCAGATTACTGCCCACTTTGTTACTACAACATAATCCCTTCCTTTCACATACAATGCAATAGTATACTCAACATAAAACTTTGTAAGAACAGAAATGCAATACTATAATGGATCTTTAGACTTTGTACAACTCATATTGCAGACAGAAAGCTCATACCAGTCAAAACAAACAAATTAGTGTTAAAGGAAGTCCCATCCATAATGTGGCATGACAAGGGATCTGTGGTCTTTAGTAATCAAATCTTAAGGAATCCATTCCAGTGCCCTTTCCATGACTAGAAGTTGAGTTTTGTTGGGTGCGTGTGAAAGCTGGGGTAACAAAGGCTATGCGTCCCTCAATATTTATGATGGGTCAACAGCATTTTTCCAATAGAGAGTGAAATCCATATGCATAGAACTACAATAATCCAATCAAATGTAGCAATTACCCCAACCTCTTCATATAAAACCCATGTGGAAGCACTGGGCTTATGGCATATTAGACTTACCATCTTCACAGTTGCTTGTGGCTTGTGCACTGGCTTGTGCCACTACTGGATTTGTTTATAGACATTTTATGAAAGACAAAGCCTTTACATAGGAAGACACGTCTACTGAAGTTTATAACTGGGGAGCACAGTCTGCTGCTCTTCATCTACACTGAATATGAATGTCATCAGACTCATTTTCAAGAAGACAAATCCTGCTCACTACATCTTTGACCAGCTAAACATGCTTGTCATGTTTGGAATCTACCTGTGTATATGGCACAAATAGAGTCTCACTAATTCCTTTAATATTTATTGAGTCTAGACACAAACGTTCCCTGCCTTGTGTACATAAACCTCCCAGGGTCCCATTATTGCTATAAATTCCCAATTGTCTGTGAATCAAAAGTACTGTAGATCTAAGGAGTGCATTTCTTATTTATTTTCTCATAAGTTGACAAGGCATTGGTTATTGTGTATAGGGAGCATTTCTTTAGTAGAAGCAATATGCATTAAGTGAGTTTATAGAATAAATATGATAGTAGCCATTTTTCAAAGAGTGTTCAGAAGAGTTTTAGATTTAGCTTGATCCAACGCAATATGTACAGATAGAAATAATCAGTAATCTATAGCCTCATACTTCCCTGTAGTGCAGGGGTCCCCAACCTTTTTCACCGATGAGCCACAGTCAAATGAAAAAAGAGTTGGGGAGCAACACAAGCATGGAAAAAGTCTCTGAGGATGCCCAGATTGACTGTTCATTAGCCCCTATGTGGACTGACAGCCTACAGCAAGCTCTGTTTGGCAGTATTCATGTTTTTATGCAACCTAAACTTGCCTCCAAGCCTGGAATTCAAAAATAATCTCCTGCTTTGAGGCCACTGGGAGCAACATCCAAGGGGTGGGTGAGCAACATGTTACTCATGAGCCAGTGGTTGGGGATCACTGATGTAGAGTAAAGGTGGCCATACACAATAAGATCCACTTGTTTGACGAGGTCACCAAACGAGCAGATATTTTCCCGATGTGCCCACCAATGGCAGGGCGATATCAAGCCATAACCTTAGGGCCGAACAATCGGATTACAACTAAGAGAATGGGTGCTGACGGGATGAGGACCACATCAACTAGCCCATGTGGTCCTCGATCGCCAGAAAAATCAAACCTCCCCGATCAATATCTTGGCCGGAGATCAATTAGGGAGACCCATCAGAAGCTACAATGCACTGGCAGATAAGCTGCCGAAACGGTCTAAAATACCTAAATCGGCAGCTTTAATCTGCCCCTGTATGGCCACCTTAACCCCAACTTGCAATGAACATATATTTTCCCTTTGATAAACTTTATTTATGAATAGATAACGTGTTCATCATCTGTATATGCTCTGCCGCCATGAGCTAAAGGCAGCCTGATAAGGCTATGAATTAATCAACTGTCATCAAACAAATGTCATTTTACTACAGAAGTCTATTTGTCCAACAAAACAAACATATACAATGAGACAAGAATTATTATTCAAGGCTCACACGCTGGAACATAAGGCATGAACATTTCATTCAGTCATATTTCTGTTTGTATATTGATAAAATATCCTTCGGTGACTTCAAATAGACAACAGAAATATCATCCAGATTCTACAGTAATGACTTGTTATTGATACCACACATTTAATTTGATGGCATTTATAAGCTCCGGCGGACAGGACCCTATTATCTCTTATGTACTTTGGTGTGCCTGACGCTCGTTTATTCGCCTTATGAAAAGCCTTCTAGAATGTTTTAGAAATGTATGTAGTAAGGAACTATTTATAGACAATAGACCATGTTATGGGGATTTTTGGAAATCCTCCATTTCTCTGCCTGCTGGGTGTTTGGCACAGGCTGTTACATTAAAATCAGTCTGTGTCTATTGGGAGACAATGCCATCCTTGGAATAGATTATACAGCTGTGACTAATCTTAATACTCTAAATTTAAGATCCATAAACAATATAATTACTGAGCAATGTCACACCTTATCTATGTGTTAATGTGGAAGGAAGAATGTCCAACCACAGTCTATTAATAAAAAAAGAATGCATTCATCTTGTGGATCCTGTTTATCTCCCATAGGATACAACTGCCTGTTATTTATTACCTTATTTCATCTGTACAAACAGCTTGTCAGCCCTGGGTGAAAGATTTGAGATACAACAGTTCTGTGCCCTTCTGTTTGTGCATTTTTTGATTCATTTAAGTCCAATTGCTCCATATTGGTTTGAGGTCAAATTGGCCTTAAGTCAAACATTCCGTAGAGAGGAACATAATGATACCCCTGCCTGAGTTGTCCCTATTCTTAACACCATTACTTCACTATCTAGTTGTCCTTTATAAGATCTCTACAATTTTCTGAAAACTTTTATTATTAATAGCTAGAAAGGGCTTTAATGAATATTGAGTCCCCAGTGCAGACAATGATCAGTATATAAAGACACAAAAGCTTTCATGTTTCTCTCTGATGATATAGAATTTGCTTAACCAAATTGTACCAGCTCATAGCCTCTTTGTGTTTTCTTCCTCTGTAGCTGCCCATTTACATCATTATTTTATACTATGAGACACTGGACCTCATATTAACTGGGGAGAAGCTGCAAAAATTAAAAACATTATGATTTTTTTACCCACAATGCAATGAGGAGGTTCTAGAATTTGAGCATGAGCAGGCCTGCTGCAAAATGTTATGACCTTCGTAAGGTGCAAACTGTCCCAATATAGGTTTGGGAACAAATAGTGTTGGCATTATTATGTCACATGGCTTTGGTGGTACACATATTTCTTGTAGTTGTTATGGCCGATATTCAACTGATGCAAAACAAGACATTGCATGTGTGTACTCCTCCTGTCTGGGCCATAGTATGCACAATGTTCTCTAGGCCCTTGCCCAGGCCTCAGTCAGTTTTGAAGGACTCCAACAAGGGCTCAGAGAACCAGTTACATCAATACAAGAACACAGACCTAGAATCCTTCAGTTTTACTACAACACAAGTTGGGCAGCACTTAAAGTTTGGGAGAGAAAAGAAAAGCTCATTATACCATTATATTTGATGGGATCATCAAAACTTGATGTGGGGTGGTTTGTGGGTCAAGAGAGACCAAGGCTCAAGGTTGCAACTCTTCCACCCAACATTTCTAATGTAAAATTAAGAACATGACATGTGGTTGTGTGTTTATTATTATTTGCAAATCCCTAAATAAGGTCGAAGCATTTACACTGTTAGGATTGAGTCTTTATAAAATAAAATCACATGGACTCCATTTATCCAGTGTCTGTGTTGTTTTTGCTCCCTAGATATCTGGCTAGGCATCATCATATTGAATAATAACAGAAACAAATGTCACTTACTTCACCACAATTCAATCTTTGGCTTTGGTTCCATTATTATTCAATATAAGGCTAAATGGTGATGCCTAATCAGACATCAAGGGACACCGTTCCTGTCACTATACAAGATACTGTTACCCATAAAGCATTGCCCATTGGTCAGATGGTTGGGGACTGGTGTTAGTCTCTTTCCAATTACGACAATAGGAAGGACTGAGATATCCTCTAAACGTAGAGTTGCTGAAATTGCAATGGTCTTTTCTCCAGAGAATTGTATGAAAGCCTCATTGAGATTTCCATTTGTTCCTAATTGAACACACCCATTGCTTCATCCCTTCTGCTCCACTTCCAACCCCTTTGTCCCATTCCTCTGGAAATGAAATATGCTCTGTGTTGTTAAATAAACAATCTGAAAAGATCTGACAGAAGAGAAATAACACATCCTTGCAGATGCCATAACTGGATGGTTGTTATTATGGGAAGAGCTGATGCCGACACGTGACCAATGAAGACATGGACCAACCCAGTTGTAATACCTATTAGTGGTTCAACTGTTGCACGGTGTGACATCCCTAAAAAGACCATCACTGTAAACCCTTAGAAATATACAAGGAAGCATTTTCCATATGTTCCTAAGGCCTGTGATTTCTCTGAACATGAAACTTAAAATACAAGATATTAAAGATGTAGTATTTCCCCATGTTGCCGGACAATGGTGCACATGAAAGTGTATTTGCTGTTATATCTGCAGGCTACTATTGATATTTCTCTTCTGTGTTCATGGCTCATCATGTGTTACATAGTAAAGTAAATAATCAAAGCAGGAGATAAGCTGCACTACCCAACAGAGGCCTGAAACTTTGCTGAATGTGAGCGTTGTGAAATTGCACATATCTTTCATTCTTACAGGGCATTGTGGCATGTACAAAGATCAATGTGACTGTGATAGCATGCCTTTTCATAAGAAGCAGACGTATATTTTGCCTTTAGGGTACAATGGTACCAAACAAAAGCCCGCTGTTGCCTTTCCACCCGCCACTGATTCTAAACACGGAATGGGTTAGAAACACAAAGAACACCTGTGAGAAGTCAAGAAGCACATACCTGAGATTGCAGCTCAGCGATGGTCCTCTCATACATGCTATAATCCCGTTTGTGCTTCTGAGCCCTGTTCTTGTGCCATTCCTGGATTTTAGTTTCCAGACCAGTATTGGCCTCTTCCAGGGAGCGGACTTTTTCTAAGTAGGAGGCCAGGCGGTCATTTAAGTTTTGCATTGTCTCTTTGTCATTGTGGGTGGTCAGAGTGTCCCTAAATTCCCTTGTATAGTCAAAGGCTCCTGAACTGGAGGAACATGAGATGGGCTTGGAGATCCGGCTCTGGATTCCATTGCTGGCGCCGTGTGAACTGGAGGAGCTGGAAGAGATTCTTACTTGAGAGAAGCTTTCATTGAAGGAGGACGATGAGAAGTGGAAGTTAGAGTTAAAAGTCATGATGGCATCAAGTTGGATTGCGTCTCGGGCATCAGCTGCCAGTACAGTTGCTGTATAGATGAAGAGTATCTTTGCTTGTGTACTTTATGTCATTCACTGGGGGAGTTGCCAAGCAATGCAAATAGTATTGTGTCATCTCTCATTAAGTACCTTTTACTATTGCTCAAACCTGCATCTCCCTGTTATTATTTTCAATAAGAGCCAAGCCTCCTACTGACTGTTGGTTTTTTTTTAACTCTCTTTCTTTTTATACACTACAAGGTGTGTCTGAGGCTGAGACTGAATTCTTATTGTAGCCGAAAACAAGCAAGCAAGTTTCTCGCTCATGTCACAAAACATTCTTCTTCGCGCTTTGCTGTGCCTGGCAGAGAAGAGCCACAATTAACCCATTTTCTACCAGGAAAAGTACAGCGCTTCCAGTTTAAACATAAAGAGGGCTTTATACCGATTTTATTCCAGAGCTGAAAGCTCGTTAGACATATATTACTAAAGATAGGTACAGACTTTAATGCAGCCCAGAATTTTGCATCTGCACCACAGAGCTCACAATCTAAGTCACGCAAAGGCTTGCTGATCAAAGTAAGATAGGTTTAAAGTAAAGCTGAAGATAATGTCTTAGCAATGGAAAAGTGTAATGGTAGAAACTGTTATATTTAGGCTTCCTTTGTAGCGTTACAGCCAATCACAGGGGAACTTCATCCCTAAGGAACTTGACAAGGCTCCAGGGGATGCTCTCAAAGGGATTATTTGTTTTTATTTATATATCAGGCTACAGCTTAGAGCTTATAGGTTCAGCTTGGATAGGAAACGTGTGATGTTCCATCTGGTACAGAACCATCTGCCTACTAGTTCTGCTAAGATCAGGCCGGCAGTACTTCTGGAATTTAACTAACTACTGGCAGAAGAATGCAAACTTCTAGGGTACATTCAATTTAAAGTTCTCTTTGTACTTAGCTAATTGAAATATTTAGAAGTGGGTTTATAATTACTCTCCTTTTTTTCTTTGTTTTCTCTGTTCTACAAAAGACTGGTGGATTGTCCAGTTTTAGTATTGTTGTTGTGCATTCACATGGGACATTTCTTTGGAAATTGGTGCACCGGGCCACTTCCATCACTTTGGCCACAGGCCTAACCCCTGTTACGCCCTTCACCTGTTACCACTTTCAATGGCTCCCCCCCCATGGGAGTCCCTCCCATTGCTACATTATGCTAACGCTTCCCCCTTACCCAGCTACCCCCTTTTTTCTGGGGAAGGAGGGCAGACGGGAGCTGTTCAAGGTAAAAGAAAATGCTCCCTACTTTCTTTACTTTCTTCCTCTTGTCTCCAGCCATCCCAATAATGCTGTAGGACAAATGGGAAAGAATCAAATGTAACTCAAAGTACATCACGTGGATAATTGCTGTTTGAACAGTTGTTGAAGAGTAGACATTGTCCAGAATGCAATTTTTTTTAAAAACTTTTTATTTATCTTTTCCACAGTCCAATCATATAGCAAGGCAAAGGAGTTACAATGAAAATCAGACAATTACAAGGTATAGATTATCTCAGCAACTCGTCACAGATGTTGATGTCCGGACTGTGAAAATATAATTGTAATAGAAAGAAAGAAACTTAGAGAACGCATGGAAATGAAAGAAAAAACGATAGAGGGAAAGGAGGGGTGGGAAGAGGGTAGGACTCTCGCCTATTGAGACCTTATATCAAATAAGCCTATTAACAACTCAATACCTCAATCTGAGTCAAGATCACATGGAAAACAATAAGTACATCATGAGACACTATAAGAGAGAATTCACATTGCATTTGCAGGTAAGTTTTAAGGAACTCGTGAGTTCGCCTCACACCAAATCACCCATGGGGACCAAATTGCATTGTAGTTGTCCATGTTATGATGGATCATTGCTGTAAGTTTTTCCATAGAGGACACCCAGCATATTTTACGTTTATGGTATTGTCGGAGTACCCCCTTTCCATTTGTGGGCAATAGCACAGAATGCAATATTAAAGTTTGACAAAAAACTAAAACAGTGTCCTTGAGTCAAATCCCAGACAAGGAAAGTGCACTAGAATCCAGATGATTGGAACGACATGTATACCCCATATTTCTATGGGATAACTGTGCCGTCAAGCCGGAAGAAAAAAATAGAGCTTCCATACAGCATTCAGGCCTCGTTTAAAGGGAAAAGAAAGGAAAAAAAGTTTTGGCTGACCTTCATTTTTATTCAACACAATTTACTTTCATCATCTCTACAATAAATAGCATGATACTATTTGTCTTGACATCAATAGTAATGAGCCAGGCTGCACCCCTATTCTCCTTGATGGCTTACATCTAAATGAAATAATCAGAAGTGATTTATATTGTACAGGTCTGCACTGAGATGTCCAGAAGTATTTCATCTTAGCACCGGGCAGAGAATGAGGAAATTTGGCAGTTTTCCAGGCATGACAGAATGCTGAATCTTTGGGCAACAATGCACCTCTTCTTATTGTTGGAATGTTCCTCACATCTGCTTGTGACTTCATGCAAAAGTCCTTCTCTCTTGGTGTTTGCTGGTCTCCTACTGTTCTTTGGAAAGAAAAGTCTGGCCCCAAAAAATATGAGTTTTGTTTTATAGACTAGGAATAGGTTTCTATTAACAATAAATGGGTTAGGTGCTGAGAGGTAAACAACTTTAAACTCAATGATTTCTAGTAGACACACAGAGAAAATATTAAAAGAAGAGAGTATTTAGGGATCTTGATAAGTACAATTCCCCTAGTGTCAGGTCTGGAAAAGCTTAAATTATGGGTAGGGTTCTCTGGAGTAGGTGTAGGAGAACCCTACCAGGTACCCAGGGTTGAAGCTATAGTAGTAGGAATGAAATCCAGGTGATATGGCTGAGCAAAGAGTGTGCCAGGAGACTCAACGTGACAAAGATGGAAAAGGTCCAGAAGAATGTCAGACAAAGAGGAGGGACAAATGAGAGAGTGAATCTTGTCTGTAAGGGGACAATTTGAGGACAGAGACCTTTGGTCAGTACAGATGATGGCTAGGAAGCCAGCTGTCATAGTGTGACTTCTTCTGGAAGTCTCCAGCTAGTTAGAACAATGGCACCTGATGCATGCAGCATGGATCATGTAGCCTCAGCATTACCTTTTATAAATATAAATAGATATACATTTGGAAGGGTTGGACTTTTGCCATTTTTCAACCCAAATTAACTATGTAACTGATGGTTTTTTTTAGTAATATAATCTAATGACTTCTTGAGAATCGATGAGCAACGGGGCTACAGAATAGAAGTGGAGGGTGGAAAGGGGTGCGGGTAAGTGAAAAAAAAACAGCTTGGTGCCTCTGGTCTTCTCAATGTTAGAATTTGTTGCCAATTCAACAACCTAAATCACTTAAACTGCACAGGGTTGTCTGCTTCTCTTTGTTAATACTTGTGCTATAGTTATTGTTGTTTGCACTTTTCTCTATTTTCTTCTCTGAAGTTTAGTGGGGAGATGGGAAAGCTTTATCTCGGAGGATTTATACACCAGAAATGTTGGCAATATTATATCAGTTGATCATAGTAACATTTCTGGGGATCATGAGGACTTTAAAAGTCACTCAATACATTTTTAACACATTTAACATTTTACAAAAAGTTTTAGCCAAGTTTTTGGCTCTTTATACAGTGTCCTTTTAATGTATTTTTTTTTGCCTATGTTTTTAAGGGATGGTTAATATTCCTAGAGCATGTCAAACAGGTCAATAGGGGACACATTGTTATGGCCTAGCTAGCCGTAAGTACCAAAAACTCTTTGCTTATGGGCTACGGTGGTGCAAATCTTACCAGTTGTTGTGCCACAGTCTGGCGTTCTGCCTGCCTAATAGTACCAAGTATGGCTTCTTTGTAACTTTCCAAATATAACCAGTAAATCTGAATTCATTAGTTAATGCTATAGATACATAAACTACATACAGATACAGAAATTAAAGCAATGGCAGATTGGAACAATTTATATTAGGGGATTAAAGCTACTTTGTGGTTTTGTTCTTGTGAGTTAGATAATTAGATTCCCATTAATACCCCTCTCCCCACCCCCCCTGTCATCCTTTGTTGTGACTGTTCAGTTAGCAGGAGTCCATGATGTGGGGTGGGGGCAGGGTTATCTGTGCACTGGTAATCTAACTATCTATATCTCAAGGAGCAAACATTTTGTTTACAGAACTCACTCAATATCCAAGGCTGGGAAAGGTAAAACTTTGAAAGTTGAAATTGAAACTGCCATCTGGTTGCTTGGTTTAACCAGCTGCAAAGCTTCATCTCCAACAAAGTTAATTTTCCTCTTAAACTTGTGGCAAACTGACACTTAAAGCTCATGTGTATTATATGGAAAGAACATGCTGAAAAGAGGAGTCACACACATTTAAAAGCACAGCTTTCTGGTCTGGGATGGGTCCATCACGGAATGCATCACCGGACTTGAAGACTATGTTGGATCTTGACTGTATTAAAGAAATAAACGACTCCAATAAATAAATTACTCTTCTCACTCATGAAGGCAATGTTGACAGTAGGCCTCCGTTAATTGCCCAAGTGAATCATTTCTGACCAACAGACACAGATAAAATCCTATAAAATAATCCTATATATAATCCTATAAAATCCTATAATTATACAGCATCACAGGTTATGGGAATTTTACAACATTCCTGTCTCATAAAGTCAAATTTACAACATTACAACAAGCCAGCAATGAGTAACTTCATTAAAAATGCACGTTTGTGTAGAAAAACACAGAAACGTGGGAACATGACACTGATCTCACATTTTCTACAGCAAGGACTATAATAAATGCCCTTATGTTAACGGAACATTTAAATTCCGTCTCATTTAACACAAGGCCTTCAAACAGATCCAAGGGGATTTCTAATATCCTCATATTTTACAAAATAACCATTATTTTTATGATGTACGTGCATCAGCGAGGCATGTGAAACAGATGACATCACTAGGCACCAATTATAACTAATGACATCATCCATGCTATTTAGAAACCGACAGTATATGTTGAATTGATGTTGGGGCTCGGTGCAGACAAGTTTGCAGACAAAATTATTGTTCTTATTATTTCCCTAATAGAGAAATGAAAATTAAAAACTGATGCAACAAACTGGGTTGCACACAACTTTAATTCATTCATAAATTTATGCCATTTCTAAACCGAGCAATTTGGCTTGTCTCTGATATTGGCCATGTACAATTCTGTGCCTACACTCAATACAATCTCTATTAATTAGTCCATTGTGTTCTCCCATTTCATTTCTTGCATGTGTAGAGAATGCAGTTGGACATTATTTACATATGATTGATACATGTAGGTAACTACTCTATACACACCCAGAAACATCTAATGAGATTTAATAGATTGGAATGAAACTCTTCCAATTTGCAAATATAGACATTACATAAGATGTGGAACAAAAATATCAGGAACAATAGGAACAGCTCTCACGTAGATGTTCTGGCACCAGGGCCAGTATTTGAAGACTGACTGTAGTAAATGCAATGTTTCTGGGAGGCAAAGCTGCCCTTTGTTTCCTTTTAAGATGTTACTCATGATGTAAAAAGACAAAATATTGATAAGAAGTAGGGTAATACATTTTGGAATCAATTTTAATATCTTCTTACTGATCTAAGACCAGTGGCAAGACAGGCTGCAGTTTGAAAAATTCAACATTCTTTAAAGGGAAACTGTCATGGGAAAAAAAAAAAATTCCAAAATGAATCAGTTAATAGTGCTGCTCCAGCAGAATTCTGCACTGAAATCCATTTCTCAAAAGAACAAACAGATTTTTTTATATTCAATTTAGAAATCTGACATGGGGCTAGACATTTTGTCAATTTCCCAGGTGCCCCTGGTCATGTGACTTGTGCCTGCACTTTAGGAGAGAAATGCTTTCTGTCAGGCTGCTGTTTTTCCTTCTCAATGTAACTGAATGTGTCTCAGTGGGACATGGGTTTCTAATATTGAGTGTTGTTCTTAGATCTACCAGGCAGCTGTTATGTTGTGTTAGGGAGCTGCTATCTGGTTACCTTCCCATTGTTCTTTTGTTTGGCTGCTGGGGGGGGGGGTGATATCACTCCAACTTGCAGTACAGCAGTAAAGAGTGATTGAAGTTTATCAGAGCACAAGTCACATGACCAGGGGCAGCAGGGAAATTGACAATATGTCTAGCCCCATGTCAGATTTCAAAATTAAATATAAAAAAATCAGTTTGCTCTTTTGAGAAATGGATTTCAGTGCAGAATTCTGCTGGAGCAGCACTATTAACTGATTCATTTTGAAAAAAAAAAATTTCCCCCATGACAGTATCCCTTTAAGAAATAGTCGAAATGACATATTATTTATTGGAGGAAACTGTTGAGTGTTAGATAATATTGGTGTAAAAGTAACAATATGTCTTTAGGTATGAATTGATGGGGGTTAGGGGTGCTGGAAAATAAATGAACCCAACAAATATATTTTTTAAAAACTGTAGAAATGGGAATTCACAAGAAAATGGTAGGCTTCCTTTAGAGCTGAGAAAGATGGTTTAGTTAAATTGTTCTATTTCATTTTAAGCTCCTTCAGACAGGGATTGACTACCAGGGGTCATAGTCATAGACCTTTAGACCAGGAAACTTGGGTACCTGAAGGCAGTAACAGAACTATCACGGCCAGGACCCAGGTGGAGGCAGAGCAGCCGGACTCCCAGGTCCTGGCGATGATAGTTCTGTTACTGCCTTCAGTTACTCAAGTTTTCTCTTCTAAAGGTCTATGCTTTCCTGTGGGACACAACAGAGAAACATAGACTTGAATTTGGAGTATTTATGCATCAAACTATTGTTTTGAAAGTTCCACCAAAAATCCAAACAGTTTCACACTATTCCACCCAACATGATTCTTATTAAAGTTTGGCTTCTTTTGATTCTTGAATGCCCAGATCTTATAGGTGGGATGCTCCTCTTTCATTTTTGAAAAATATTTTTTTCTCTGATTAATTAGCTAATCCCCACTAATTAAACCTTTAATCACTCAGATCTCTTTCAATATCTTCCATTCCCTTCTTTCAAGCAAGGGAGATTGTTCTGTGAAAAGTAGTATAATTCCACCAGTATGGAAGGAATTGTAGCTTTAGCAAGAAGAGCTGAATTACAAGTGATAAGTGTGAGTTACACAAACATGTAGTTGTGTAATGTTTAGTGCGTGACATTGCTGATAAGAGTTCAGATATTAATTATGAATCAGTGTTGCCTCCTCGCTTCATTTCCTATTACATCATACATTTATACAGGGTTAGTATAGTAACATGTGCAAATCATGGCTGGGATTGATGATTTCAGAGAAAGGAAACGCATTATTTGTCTTAATGCATTAATAATGGGGATTGGCCCACATTTAATCACTTTTTATATTTAATTATTTCATTTGGTCATTGCCGAGTCCATGCAGACCTCACATTTTGGAATAACTTAGCTTCCAAACACATATCTGCCTATGAACCAGGCCCTCAGCTGAATTAAAGGAATTTTTCGAATATAGAAAGTTTCTTATTTCCAAGAGAGGAAGCAATTATTACATTTTCATTAATACGCCAGTTACCCTTTAATAAACCTTATTACATATGAATATTCTAAGCCTGATCATTTATAGGGTCCAGTAAGGCTTAGATCCCATTTCTGACAATACATCAGAAATATAATTGGAAATGTTTCCATCTCACAGAGTGATAAGTAAATAATGTAAGAAAAGACAAACAAGGCCTTATGTTACCACCTAAATCACTCCTGTCTGGAAACAAACAATGGAATCAGGGGGTATAGCTCAGCGGTAGAGCATTTGACTGCAGATCAAGAGGTCCCTGGTTCAAATCCGGGTGCCCCCTATCCTCTTTATAATGATTTGGCATGATAATAAGGGCAGATTTATTAAGGGTCAAAGTGAAAATTTGAATTCAAATTTTAGAATTTATCTTGGTCAAAACTCTCAAATTCGAATTGTGAATTATCCAAACTCGATTTGAGTTTTAATTGGAATTTCAAGATTTATCATACTCTGGCCCTTTAAGAACTCGAATTTGAGTATTCGCCACCTTAAACCCACCGCATTGCTGTATAAGTCAATGGGAGAGGTGCAGGGATCAATTTGGTGATGTTTGCAGCCTTCCTGAGAATGAGATTTTAAAATTCGAATTGAGTTTTTCTAATTGGATTCGAATTCAATTCAAATTTTCTGGGTCGATTCAATTCATCCGAGCTGAAAAAATTCCATTTTATCAATAAATTTAGATTGGTTGAATTTCGAATTTATGGGAGTTTATATGAGTATTAAAAAAACTCACATGAATTCAAAATTCAACCATTGATAAATGTGCCTCCTCATGTTTATTTATTAGAATAGAAGACAATATTTCTGTCGTTTTCTTTCCCTGAAATGAAAACACTGCCTGCCATGTGGAGGCCAGGAATTGACCAGGTCATTACTAAACTACAAGAAAAAAAGGAATTCAGGAGGTAAATACTGCCCTGCTCAAAAGAGCTTGCAATCACAAACAAGAAGGTGGAATGAAACAGAAGATATGGACGTTTTTCAATGTCATTAATGGACCCTATGAATCTTCTGTAAGGATAATGGAATTTCTTTTACTGCCTTACAGGTATGTTTTTATATATTCCGAAACTGAATCTGTACCAGGGCACAGTAGAACAGAGGAATCAGACCCTTCCAGGGGAAAGGTACGGGTAGGAAACCATCTAATAATATCAAGGTGATACAGGAGTGGCTAAGATCAAGGGGTGCATCTCAAGTTGCATAGGGCCAAGGGATCCAACATACACGTGACTATGTCAGTAAGATGGTGAGGGGTGGGCAGTGATCTAGTGAACTGGTCTCATCTAGGTTTCTGATAAAGTTGAGCCTCTAGTTCTGCATTAACGTTTGGACTTCACAGCAGTAAACTCCAAGTCATTGGACACTTTACTTGTGCTTCCCAACATACTCTGCATTTGGCATAATGTGTTTGCTATAATTGTTTAATTAAGGTATGGCCATGAATAGATGCACAATACATTTATATCCCAAGTCTTAAAATACATAGGCTTGATCATCAACTTGCAGCAAAGTTCTGTAACCTAGCTCCCCGTGTGACCATCATATACTTGTTACATTTCCACAAACTGCGCTACTCAGTGAGTGGGTATTTGTGTGCGTTGGTACAATTATCATCGGGCAGGCCCTTTTAAATTAAACATAATGATTGACTATTAATCACTGAAAGAAGAGCATTCCTTTCTATTAATAAATAGATCATTAGAATGAAATGTTCAAGTAGGAACCTCACGTTGATGCAAATATTCTCCCTAATGGCCTATTCCTGATCCACTGCCTTGTGCCATGTCTATTAATATGCATTTTGGGGTCAAAAATTTACACGTTTGCATTTTTGTTCTTAAAGCCACACCAACGCCGTGCCTGTCAGTGGAAACTAAAGATGGCGGTGGATCAACATTTTCTCCACTGGTGGAGAACTCTTGGTCTGGATTGGACATAAGTGGCCAGCTTTTTATCTGATAATAACCACAGTGTCCCACTATCTTGGCATCTTGTCTGTCTTGGTGGGGAAACTTATTTTTGACAGACCATCCTGTGATACTGTTAGATTGCTGTTGATCTGTCCATACAAAAATTGCTGATGCCCCTTGTCTATGTATTATGGTTACAGTTAGGGTCTATGTATTCATGGTAGATGTTTCTCTTGGTTTTCTGCTGATCCAGTTGTTCAGGCTATCAGCCCAAATGAACAAAGCAATAGCAATTGGCAATTTTGCTGGGCCAATTGTACATTGACCATCCATTTGGCCAACTGTTTGTCCTACAATATATTTAATTTAATCTCCTCAACAGTTCTATTTGGTATAACTGCATATATAAGAACCATCTTAGTTAGGGTTAGTTGATGTGTTTTTAGATGTAATGGTCTACCAGGAAAACATGTACTGCTCATGAGTTATCAGATGGTTTAGCATGAGGATCCCCAGCTACAGGTGCAGTTCTAGAAAAGGGTTTGTACACTATAAAGAACTTACTTACCCTTCCATTATGTTCCACTTACCTAATAACTGGGTGTACCCAGCTTTAGCAATAAATAGAAATTGCAGATACCAGTTTTGGGGTGACAAGAGATCCCTGGAGCCTGGATGAAGGTGTATCATTGTAAATGAAGGAATTTTCCAAGATTCCAACTGGATCCTTCAAGTTTTCTATTGCTTGAAGCAAGCAGGTGCAATGACATCACATCATTTAAAAGACTAATAATTCATGTTCAGACCGGATGGGCAACTGTACTGGCAACCAACCCTTGTTAACTATCCAAATTGACTTGTCTGCTAGACTTATTGGGTGTAATGTTAATCATTTACATTTATTTAAGAAGCAGGGACACATAAATAATTATCTCATAGGGTTAGCGTAGGGTAAGATGGGGAAAATCAGGTTCTTATATGACTACAACAAATGAATAATACATGTTCATACAGAGTAGAGGCTCCTGGTTTATTTCAGGTTGACCTTTTGTGGTCAAAACAATGCTGTAGGGTATTGGTGCCCTAGGGCAAAGAAATGAAGGGTTACTAGATCTGCAGGTTACATTACTTCCTTACTCCCTTGAAGAGTTACCATTATCTCAATAACCCAAGGGTAGCGTTGGTTCCCTAGAATATGCACTTTGATATAATAGCTGTAATCTACTATATAAAGGGGTCTTGGCCGAGTCGAAAGTAGGGAAACTCAAATATCTGATTCAACATAAGAATTGCTGTGAACTCAAGGAACACTAGCCAAACTACCGTTGCCTTTGTATTTCTAGCTCCACCTTGCAAGATCATCTGGGAAACATACAATTCTCACACCATGAAAATATTTAGCTTAATCCCTTCAAAAAGAAATACAGACCTTTCTATAAATATTTGTATTACCCTTTCTAGCTTCCATTGATGAAATCCTTGGGATAAAACCTAAATGGGTCCCCCTTAATACCAACAATAGGATGACAACTAGGAAGAAGCAGCTGACACAATGCACCAACTTAGGGGTAAATTTATCAAAGAGTGAAGTTCCGCCACTAGAGTGAAATTCCGCAGCTCTCCATTCATTTCTATGGGATTTTGAAATGAATGGAGAGTGGCGGAATTTCACTCTAGTGGCGGAAATTCACTATTAACTTCACTCTTTGATAAATATACCCCTTAGATTGTAAGCTCCTTCTTCCAAATGTGTCTCTTAACATATGGCACTTAATTCTGTATATTTATGCTTATTTCCTATCCTACTAGTCCTCTCTGTGTGTACTTTTACTGTAACATTCAACAGCTGAGCGTATCCAAGTAGCATACTGTATGTATATATATATATATATATATATATATATATATATATATATTGATACACTGTTGGGCTGTTCGTTGCCTCTGGACGGGGCTGTAGAGAAGTAAAAGCTTGAGAAGCAGTGGATTAAATACTGGATCAACTATAGAGAGTCCCCAAGAGAAAAACTTTCATCATTTATTTCTATAGCTTTCATGTTGTTTCAACTCCCTCTGGTGGAAATGCACAGGCCTTACTGGTTTTCAATAAAGACAAAAGTGACAATGACCTAAATTTTGTTATAATTTCTAATTTGCATGAATTATACATTTGTGGGGGTTTTAGTGGACGTCTTGTATTTAACTGTTCTGGTTTGTACGACGCACGTGTAGACGTATTTAGGGATATGCTGGATTGCTCAAAATTCACGTTTCCCTGCCATTGGTGCTACAATGTAGGGTCTCTGTCAATCACACGCATGTATCTCACATGGGCATATATATATATATATATATATATATATATATATATATAAAATATCAAATTTCATTTTATTCACAGTAAATTTTTGCATCTTAAATGTGCTTCTTCCATTATCCAAAACCTTGTCCCATCAGGTCTTACAATGAATAGACGTGAGCCTATTGGACGAGCCATATTTGTTTATGTGTAGTTGGGCATTAGGCACACCAAATATTAATTGTTACAGTCTGTGCCCTGGGCTACCTTATTGTCTTCCAAATCACAACACGGTAACCAGCAGTAGTGAAACTTTGGGGGCCCCCTCCCCCATTTTTTTTTCAGGCAATCACCCCACTCCCCACCAAAATCAAAGGTCGTGAAGAGAAGACAATCATGGGAAACCCTAATTTTGGGTGCAGGTCAATAGCAGTCTACATTTCTGTTGACTCCATCTTAACCTCTAAAGGAGTTTGGGCTCTTTCTCTATATATTGCTTATCGAACCATGAAGAGCGATTAAACGTTGGCCATAAATCCCAAAATCTGTCTGTAACTGGGCTCAGTTCTTCTTACGTTTGGTATTTGCCCTTCTTTGTGAATGTTTCGCATCAAAGGTTCTCAGAAATTAACAAATTTAGGATAATGAAAGTAAAGAGGATGACAGATCCTAAATATGAGGCAATTGTACCCCCTCGTGGACACGTGGCTGAACAGCACATAGAACACTGCCAGGATTTCAATGGAAGATTTGTTTTTGTGTTAGAACTTTATTTATAAAGCGCTTATGGCCCAGGCACAATTATACAATATAGGAAAGTGCACACAGGAAAGACAAACATTATTAGAAATGTAAGTGTATATATACAGAGATTAAGTGCCATGTGATTAGGGGCTAGGCTATGCTGCCCCCCTCACTCCATACCTCCCAACATTTTGGAAATAAAAAGAGGGACAAAAAACTTGACCACGCCCATTTTGTGGCCACACCCCCTAATTACTATATTCATTTTACACAATTTGGCAGGTTATGAGAGTTTGAACATATTTCTGTGGTTTTACAGTTTTGCTAATGAAGGTGAGTTGCCCTTTAAGCTGTGAGTCTGACTTTTCCCAAGGGACCTTCTTATTCTTGTTACAATTACTTATTTGCTTATCTCAAAATTGTTACAAAGTATCTCAGTTCAACTGAACGAATAGCAGCAGCGCCCCCTGCATGTGATAGGAGTAGGGTTACCACCTGGTTTTGACCTGGTCATCCTGGTTTTTGGGGGGGCAAAATTGCCTGCCCATTTTTCCTAATTTGGAGAACCAGGAAGGATTCCCTAAGATTGACACAGCTATTGACGATTGGCCCTTCACCATGTCATAGCCCTGCCTACCAAACCCTCCAGTTGAGATTTGTATATTGTAGATTAGAAAAAGGAACCCCTTATTAATCAATTTACTTAAATTCATTGTTGATTAATTACTGATAACACGAATAATCATTGTTGGGTCGTTTTGGGGATATATTAGAAAAATATACAGTTGGCACAATTTTCCTTTGTATAATTGAGAGTCGAATCATAGAGCACGAATGATTCTTAAAATTATTTTAACCCAAAAAAGGGATTTATATTTAAGTAAATTGATTAATATATTTAAGTGAATTGATTAATAAGGTGTTGGGCGTTATTATTAGTGCAGTTAATTAAACCTCCTTCAATTAATTGAGGTATCTAAAGTGCCAGAGCTTAAATCAATAAATAAATCATTAGACTTCAATCATTAATTCTAAAGCGGCTTGTGCTAATATGATCAACAATCAATCAACAATCCACAATGAATTATTAGTGCAATTAATTGACCTTCTTCAATAAGGTATCTAAAGGGCATTCGCTGAATGGTCGGCCCACCTCACCAAATCTGGCTCTCGCTGCAAAAAGTTTGGACACCTCTGGTCTAGACCAATGGGCAGTTGTTGGAAGGCAGCAGGGGGCAGCATTGCACCACAACTATCATTTTGCATTTTGCTCATATTCGTGTATTTCCTTCCAATTGTATTTGATTATTACTTTCCCCAAACCTCCCTCTCTCTGTTGATTGTCGCATTTGTTGCTGATCCTGGGGAAGCCGATTGCCGTCTCTTGACTTTCCTTTTGAATCATTTGCACAGAGAGTGTCCTGTATACGGGTTGTTCTATTGTACTGAGATGTACCTGGAATTCAAACACTGATTGTGATACACTAGATACAGATACACACTGCTATACATACAGTAGGTATGAGGGGTGCACCAGGCAGGTGCATTTGTTATTATTGAGCACAATGCTGCACAGCGGGTAAAAAAAAACATAGCATTTGCATCCAAAATTGCACTTGTCTTTTAAAATGGCCCTCACTATGTTTCAGGAGGTTTATAAAATAACATGTAACTCCAAGCAGGAAAATCTTGTTTACAGAAGAAAAGCAATGGAAGTGATCAAAGACCACCATCATTCCCAAGCCATGTCAAGAGGCACATGCAGGTGCAGCCTAAGCCAATACCCCATTGGGTTACACTCGACTGACGCCCCACATGCACAAACGTCACTTTCCCATATGTCAATCTTGTCCTACAAAGAAGACCATCTCCTGATGCTAATGTCTGTAGATGTTATGAGATGCCTACAGAACACCTAGCCGGGGCCTCTTTTCAGCAATAATTATTGGGATCATTTTCTCAAGAATTTTTCTAAATGACACTGTTTACACTGCAAATAATTCCCTCTACAATGTAAAATGCCATTCCTGAACCAGCAAGTATATTTTTTTAGTTGTAATATTGGTGTGTAGGCAGCCATCTTGGGTCATGTGCTTTCACAAAGAGGATGGAACTGCTTTCTGGCAGACTGTTGTTTCTCCTACTCAATGTAACTGAATGTGTCTCAGTGGGACCTGGATTTTACTATTGAGTGCTTTTCTTAGATCTACCAGGCAGCTGTTATCTTGTGTTAGGGAGCTGCTATCTGGTTACCTTCCCATTGTTCTGTTGTTTGGCTGCAGGGGGAGAAAGGTAGGGGTGATGTCACTCCAACTTGCAGTACAGCAGTAAAGAGTAACTGAAGTTTATCAGAGCACAAGTCTCATGATTGGGGGCACCTGGGAAACGGACAATATGTCTAGCTTCATGTCAGATTTCAAAATGAAATATAAAAAATTCTGTTTGCTCTTTTGAGAAACGGATTTCAGTGCAGAATTCTGCTGGAGCAGCATTATTAACTGACGCGTTAAAAAAAAAAAAAAACAATTTTCCCATGACAGTATCGCTTTAATGATAAATGTTCTTCGGCATTAGTGTCCAGAAGCCAGACCTGAATCTATTTGGGAGGATAAGCTGATGACAAACAATTGTGGCAGAGAATTACTGCCGATTGCTGCAACTAAATAATACTGATAATGTTGAACATGTTATCCTAGTTTCCTTCCACTTCTAACCTGCCAGGTATTCAGGTTCATGTTCATAAGTGGGACAAGGAGGACTATTTAACCCACATGAACTATGTACCATTTGCCGCCATTGGGACAGATTTATTGAAGACAAGCTCAGACTATTCTCACTTTGCCAATCGCTGCTGCTGTTGTGATTCATAGAAGCAGCCCCATATTCTTCTTTTCCTTGAATTGAAGCTCCTAAGTTCAACTGTGGCTCACCAACATTTATTTTTATTCCTAGGATTTCTTTGTATTTGCATTTAGTGTTTATTTTTCCTCCTAATCACTGTGTTTTAGTATCTCAGCAAGTACATTCTTGCCGTATTAAATCTATGTTATGCTCCTCTTGTTTTGAAGGCATTCTTGGCACAGTTAAGTTCCTCTTGCTAACCACAAGCTCACGTGATACCACTTTCTGTAGTGTTGCAGCCAAGGGACAGAGAGCATAAAAAACAAGGCAACAGAACATCATTTCAATGCATTAGACAGGTTTATTAAGAGGCTAGATAGGTACAGTTTTCAGAGGTTCATATGAAGAAACCCAGAACAATCCCAAGATATGAGAGATCTGCGGTACAGTGCAAAAAAGATGAGCAAAATCATTCAGCAAGTTTAGAAATGCTACAAAGCCAACGTTGGGTTCGGTGCATAGTCTCAACACTTATTCACAGGCCGATTAAGCTTTACGAAACCCTTCTTCCACCATGGTCACTGTCTTTGACCTGTTTTGGCCCATGTCTCTGGTTGAGCCTCGCCTGCAAGAAATTAATTTCATATTGTTAGAAACATGTTATACCTTGGGAACCTCAATGATCAAACACAACAATCTTGGTGCCTTCACAATACAATTTATTGATGGAAGAAAGGCTTTCCTATTTTAAGAAAATAAGTAAGATCCAATTATAGAATCTAAAGAGATTCAGAGATCTTGACCCAAGACATGGATTATTGTCATTACAGCGCTTCAGTCTGCCAAGAACTACAATTTACCTTGATGCAACAATGCTGGGACAGGGGTGAAGAATGCTTTCAATGGGCATCACAACAGTGACTGATACAAGTGCAACAAAGCACTGATTTATTTATGGCTACACTCTAATAGTCTGTGCTTATTATTGTAAATGTGTCAATCCAACAATCAGGCAAACCATATACATTGTCTACTTACTGTCTGTCTTCTCCTTCAAGCAGGCGCCTGTATGTTGCAATCTCCATTTCTAGGTGTGTCTTAACATCCATGAGCGCTTTATACTCAAAGCTTTGTCTTTCCAGATCTGATCTAAGGTTTCCTAGTTGTGATTCGACATTATTAATCAGGCATTGAAGTTGGGAAAGTTGACCACCGTAGCGGGATTCAGTATCTGCAAAGGTGCCTTCCAGGGCCCCTCTCTAAAAATAAATATCATATTAAGAGGGCAATATTCATCAAGGCTAACTAGATAAGTTAAGAAATCAGAAGTAACATCTTGTGGTTATTTTAATGAACTGTGATAAGGTTTTGCATGGGATCCATGCAGCACTAGTTTATATGGAGATGGATTATGGATAAGGAACTCTAGTTACCATGATAGAAAAATGTCACCAGAGAACCCTGCGCAGAATGTGGTGTATACAAACTATTGACTAAAATCAGTAAAAAGTGCTAAGCTTAATGATCTGTACCATGCTATTTTGAGACTGCAGTTCAATCTCCAGGCCTTGAATAGTATTTCGCATTTGGATGCCTTCAGTCTGGACTGTCTGTAGTTGGTTGGCTCCGCTGCTTATTTGCTGGTTCAACTCTTCACTCTAAAAAAAAAAACAAAAAAAGTTGTCTCCGTTTTTACCAATGCAAAAATGTATTTTAGAATGAATTCCTAAAAAATAGGAACATATTAACATATGTAATGTTAAATCAATTGTCATCACCTTGTTCAAGAACCAGTTCTCAGCCTCCCTCCTGTTCCTCTCCACTATGGTTTCATATTGGTCTCTTATTTCGCCCAAAACTCGGTTTAGATCCACACCAGGAGCGGCATCCACTTCCACGTTTACCCTTGCTCCCAGCTGAGAGCGCAGGCTGCCCACTTCCTAAATGAATAGACACAATCATGGGATGAGGTCATGAGGCTTTGAGATTTTTTTTGTATTATCATTATCAAATATAAGTTCTTCTGCACAATGGCAGGATTGTTGTCTTGGACTACTGACACTTTATAACAGTAAATGAAATGCACAAATAGAAGATTTTACTATTTCCAGAATTCTGCCTCTGGCTCCAGTCTCTCTCCCTCTTTCTCTGTCTCAGATTATTCTATTCTCCTTTACCTCAGCATGATTCTTCTTCAGGAAGGTCAACTCCTCGTTCAGATTCTGTCTCTGCATTTCTTGGTCACTGTTGGTCATGTTGAGCTCCTCCAGGACTCGGCGAAGGCCATTCATATCTCCCTCAACCCCCATGCGGAAAGAAGCTTCACTTTCAAATCTATGAATAGGCAATAAATAAGCAACACTAAAAATATCAGATCTGGAAATATGGGGTACCTTTTTTTTTATAAATAAAATATTTGTTGGAACGGCCAAGATTTAGATTTATTAAAGGAGGAAAAGGTCTTAGGAATACGATTTGGAATCGTACAAAGTGTGGCTTTTGGCAATGGCTTCTACTGTCTGCAATTTCCTATAGTCAAAGGGCATTCACTCACGGCTTTTTTTTTTTTTAAATTAAAGGTAACTTAAAAGTCAAAACTACTTACTTGTTCCTGAAATCATCAGAGGACAGTCTGGCATTATCAATCTGCAGGATTAGGTTGGCATTTCCAGAACATGTATGGAGAATCTGCAATATGTAAAAACATGGGATTTTGGTTTGTACAGGTATAAACTTGGTTACCTGCTTCGAACCTGGAGCTTTTGAGATATGGGATCTTTCCATAATGTGGAGCACCATGCTTTAAGGCTACTGAAAACCATTTCAACATTAAAAACATGGATTTATACTGTTTCATCTAAGGTACCATTAGATAGAGCATTGGCTTGTTATTAATTATCAAAGCCAAATTAATCATAATGAAGAATTTTTGGTTTAAATAGGAGAGTACGGGTAATGGCATTGCCATGTTTCAAAGCTTTCTGGATAATGGACCCCAACGCATGTTGGGTCCTGCCACACATATTCTGAATTCCATACCATAAGCTCATGTTAGGAAAAGTATAAGGTAAAAGTTTTTGATAAAGTACCTTATTCTGAAGTTCTTCAATAGTCCTGTAATAGTTGTTGAAATCGGGGAAGGCAAATGGCACCTGTTTGTCATACCATTCTCTAATCTTCCTCTCAAACTGACCGTTTTCCTCCTCCAAAGAGCGGACTCTGCCTAGATAGTTTGCCAGTCGGTCATTCAGCAGTTGCATGGTTTCTTTCTCGCAGACATTCAGCATGCCTTCGTTTTTACCACCAATGCTTCCACCACCAATGCTTCCACCACCGATGCCACAATAGCCTCCTAAGGAACTTCTGAGGCTCCCGTAGCCTCCTCCATGCATGCTGTGGGCTTTGTACGATCCACTTGAGTGTATATGGCTGACGCCACAGCAGCCGGACCCAGATGAAAATCTATGACTTTGCTTGACACTCATGATGACTGGAAACCTCTAGTTAGATGTGTCCACTGAATTCCTCTTGTAACTCATCAGCTTGCGTTGTGCCTTTTTATATCACCGCTCTGGGCGTTGACAGTCGTCAGTCTTGTCTGGTACGAAAACCTGTAAAATGAAGTTTTTGTATTAAAAGCCATAAAGCATTATCTATAAAATGTACCATTTTGGGTTTCCCAAGTACACTATTTTATTTCTTTCATAAAAGCTGATGCAGCCTCCCAAGAAATGACATTTTACAGTATATTATTCTTCTGGAATCTGCTCACTAAGGCAATATTTAACCTGATCCTGAATATAATTATACAGGGTTGTTACCCATTTAATATTTCTTTTTTTTTTGCTGGTTCTGAAAAAAAAATATCATAAAATCTTTTATGTGACCCTGCAAAGTTTATTTTATTGTTTGGAGGTTTCAACTCCCAAAAGCTTGTCTGTAGTTAAAATGATGCATGCTGTAATTAGTGGGGTTTGTTTTAACCATGACTGATAGCATAGGTAATAGAAAAAGCAGTTGTGTCACTTCCCCTCAAAATTGGACATATCTATATTGTTTGTGTAAATGTCCAGGGCCTGACTTAGTCATTTTGGTTAGAACACGATTGAATTGATCACTGTGGTTGAATTGGACTGTGGTCCACAAAGAGACCCTCTGATACTCATGGAGGCCTGTCCAATCTTGCCTCTATTCCATTACACTTAGGGGCAAATTCATCAAGGGTCGAATTTCGAGTGGTTAAATCCCTTGAAATTCGACTGGGGAATAGAATCGAATATAATTCGCCCGAAATAGGCAATTCGGGCGAATTTACACGCTGGCGAATAGTCGAATTGGCGAATATTCACCAGGTGAATAGGCGCTCGATCAAATATTTGCTCGAAGGATTTTCATTCGATCGAATGCCTTTTTATTCGATCAAAAACTTGGAAAACAAGCCTATTGGACTTTCCCATAGGCTTTTAAAGCAATTCGGTAGGTTTTAGGTGGCGAAGTAGGCAGTCAAAGTATTTTTAAAAGAGACAGTACTTCGACTATCGAATGGGCGAATAGTCGCAGCATTTTTGCGCTCGATTCGAATCATTCTACTCGTTTTTTATGCAAATCGTCAAGGAGCACAAAAAACGACTCGAAATTCAAAGTTTTTTTTACTTCGAATCCTTCACTCGAGCTTGGTGAATTGGCCCCTTACAGTTACTCAAATTTTCGAAAATAATGTCATTGTCATTGTTGAACAAGCACAGGCTGCAGGCATGAGACATCCCAAGTCTTACTCCTTTAAAGAGACTATGGCCATAGGGTGGACAGTAGCATTTTTATTAAGAGAAAAAGAGGGATTATAACTCTATATATACATGGCAGGTGGGTTTATATTGGGGGAAGGGCTATTTCATTATTCTTTTTTTATCCTGGTGAAGGCAGAAGGGAAAGCAACTGCCAGCTGAGCAGGAGCATGTGATCACCATTGGATCCTTGTTAATAATGTATACAACAGGGACAATTATGTTCACTTCTAGTAAAGGGTTTTTATATTTCATTGTTCAATAATCTCCGAAATTTAAAATGTTTTCGCCGTGTATCTTCATATTCAGTGTATATGTGTACACTTATGTCCCAGCTACACCACATCTGTGCCTTTGTTGGGTTAACTTTAAATCATGATAGGGTCACATCATCTCCCCTTTTGGACAGAGTTTTGGACAGAGTTTTGGACATTCATTTCACCATTATGACATATATTTTAAACAATGCTGGGAATGTATTTGGATTTATAGAGGGTGTTGCCCTGAAATTTCCTTTACAAGTATCACTTCCCGTTTCATGCTTTTTTGTTAGGAGAGCAATTTCTAGTAAATATTGCCATCTCGTCCCTAGAGCAGTCTCTAGGGGCAGGTTAATGCACAGGCTCCCGTAGGCTATAGCACCCAATGAGATCAGGTGCCCATCTATCTTTTTTTCTATTTCTATTTTCTTTTAATATGTAGCTTTATTTGCATTGCTGGGTTCAGTGGGGCGCAACTGCTGGGAGAAGATGGATGCAGTTCCAATGACATTGGTGACGAATGCTGAACTTGACCCACGGTAGAGCACTTAGGTGCATGTGTTCCTGGTTCTTCATAATTCTGGACTTAGCTGTAACCTGTGTGGATGTAGCCAAGGCCACATGTCATCAATCTGCCAATGGTAGCCACCTCTGCAGTAAATACCCTACATTTATATTTCCAGGCTACATCTTCAGTACTTCACATTGTAATTTTATAGCACTCAGTTGTCTATATAACTCCTTATACCTATAGCAAAGTGTTTTAAACCAACTGAGTGCTGAATTATACAATATGGTTGCCTGGAAGCCCTCTCAAGACATAATAAAGGTTTGTATCCTAATCAGATTTGTTTGCAATGTGTCATACTTTATGGCTGTGTCAAGAGCATGAGTTTAAGTCAAGTGTACTTGGAAATGGGCTCATAGCTTGGCAGTGATATGGAACAATAGAGCTTCTGTCTTCATTGGTAACAGAGAAAAGAAGTCAAATTTGGCAAATGGTATTTGAATGCACCATTCGGTTTCTTGTTTTGAATCCTGGTGAAGGTACAGTAGATGGGTATTGTTCTTAGAATGGGAAATATCAGGTGCGATGCTCTGTACAGACTAATGTCTACGTGTACTTTAATGTATTTCATTACTGTTTCCATTTGGTTGGCCACTTGCTCCAATGGTATCAGTCCAGACAACATTCACTTTCTCAGCCATTGTGCTGTGTTATTATTCCTTAACAAGATACTCGGCAAGTGAGGTGATGAGGGTTTTATTTGGAGCCAAGAGTAACCTATTATATCACTGTCAGATTTGTCAAGCTGCCTCCTATAGGTGATATTGTGCTGCAGGTTGTGGATCAGCTGCTTCTCACACACATTATTATCCTGTCAAGTTGCCAACATTCATATAAATCATCCACCTAAATCATCCACATAAATCGTTCTACTGTTGCTGCTGTTCTAAGGCAATAAATACTGTAACCAAAGCCTCTCTGAGTTCACAGTGCAGTTCATGGGTGACACCCAGTAATTATCTAATTGAACAGTTATAAAATGTAATTCCTCTACTTGTAAAACAGCTTTTAAAATGTTTTCTACTCCATTGCTTATGGCTCTGTTCCAGGTTTTCTATACTGGAGGGAAAATATTTATTTGAAATCAAGACCAGGTAGGAGCAATATCTGCCTAGAATGCTCTTGATCAAAGGTATAGAAGACCCTAATATCCAAATCCCTCTTGACTGCCCTGTAGGAATCGGTTCAATTCCTGGAAATGTCTGTAACTTTTTATAGGAGCCCAGCTGCAGACCTTGAGCCAGTGTCTATTTCATTCTGGTTAAACCTCAGCTTCACCGGTATCCATTGCAGGGGGCTCTTGGTTTACTGTGACCAATACAATCTGTTTGCTGACAATATGACATTCAGGATAACTTTGTGCCTTAACTTTCTACAAAAAAAGGGGGTTTTCAAGATGTCTTGAAAAGTCTTCAGAATTGTAGAAGAGACAACTTTTCCAGCAGATTCTTCTTTTATAGATTATTTTTGCTGGTAAGATTTGCACTGGTCATACATAGGAAACTTTGTTAATGTGGTCAGGTTGGCCAACTTGTAGATCTTTGCTTTTTTTGGTTACAAGTGGGCTAAACTAATCATTCAACTCCAGGACCACTAATAGTATTACATGGGTTTCAGCTGATAGAGAAGTACCAGAACTGAATCTTTCTGTCACCAGAGGCCCCTATGCACTGAAAAATATCTGTAGAAAGTACCATGAGCCTTTAGGGTTCAAACCTACCTTTGTTGTCCAACATTATGGCCATTGTCACACTGGGACACCAGGGGCCCATTCAAAAAACCTTAGACCAGGGGCCCACTCTCAGTTTTATTCTTTCTCTCCTCGCTCAACCTCTATCCTCATAGTCTCTTTTCTTTACATAGGAATGGCCATGAAATAGGCCAAATGTTTAGCAGCATGAGGGACCACTGACACCTGGGCCCACCGGGAGTTTTCCTTGTATCCCTGTGTGCCAGCCAGGGCCGCAGTTGACTCATTTCACACCAAATACCACAAGTCATAATATTCACCCAAGTATCCCCTTAGTTTTAATATACACCAGCTATGTCCCTTCACTATCATTCAAGCCCCTTACACATTAGAGAATGTCATCGGCACAGTGTAGGTTTGTCACTGCTTGTTGGAAGAATTCCTATTTTTGCTATTTACCTTGTACCCCTAGAGCAGAGGTTCCCAACCTTTTTTACCCATGAGCCGAGTTCAAATGTAAAAATAAGTTGGAGAACAAGATAAGCATACAAAAAGTTCCCAGGGGTGCTAAATAAGGACTGTGACTGGTTTGGACAGGTGCTCTAAAGGAGCTTCTGTTTGGCAGTACACATGGTTTTATGCAACCAAAACTTACCTCCAAGCCAAAAAGTCAAAAACGCGCACCTGCTTTGAGGCCAAAGCTACAGAAGGTAGGTTTCCTATGTGGTTGTTTGATTTGTGCCTGATCCTTCATTAAATGTTGTAAAGAAAATTTTACATTCATAGGAAAACAATTATTAGGCGGTTCTTTCCTTGGAAATGTTTATTGCACGTAGAGCATTTTTCATGCATTTTGTTTAAGAGCAAGTATCTGCAGATAGGTTTACATTCTTGTTTAGCCAAGAAAACAAACTTTGAGTCATTTATTTTCATGCATATTTCATTTTAAATTTATCAGCATTTAGTCATTCCATAGTCACAGCCCACATCATACTTTCAGCTGATTTCTTATAGAATGATGCCAAGATACAATTCAGTTCTGTTTTTGACCCGAAGACACTTCTTCTTTCAGAACGGTGGTGATTTTGGTAGTGGTTGTGGTGCTACTGGCATCTACAGGACAGATGGAAATAGTCGGTTGCAATAGAATAACTCTTGAGGGTGTTTTAACCAGCTCATAATTGCGAACATTATTAAAGGGTTGGGACCTGTTATCAAGAATCCTGGGGTTTTCTGGGAACTTTCTGTAATTTGGATCACTACTAGAATATCATCTAAACATGAAATAATAATAATGAATTATATCTTAGTTGGAATCAAGTACAAGGCACTGTTTTATTATTACAGAGAAATCCGAAATAATAATATTAATTATTTAATTAAAATGGAGCCTAGGGGAGATGGCCTTCCCATAACTCAGAGCTTTCTGGGTAACTGGTTTTCCAGATAATGGATTTTATACCTGTACTGGGTAAATTGGCTGATAGGAGTGGAATATTAATAATAAGGTTTAATAACATTAGTGCTGAATAGATTGATGGATTAGTATATACTTACCACCAACACCACCCTTTTTTGAGTCACCAATGCTGCAAATAAAAATAGTTCTGTTTAATATCATTTTTAAGTACAATTAATTACTTTTCAAAGTATTATAAAGTTTTTCCTATGTTTAGCTGCAAATGAGTTTGCTGTTTTGAAACAATTTAGCAAAAATGTTCGGTTTCGGGTGCCATTCCTTTGCAACATTGGCAATGGGCAGTTTCCATGGTGCATTAGTAGAGACGCACCATATCCAGAGACAGTCACCTGAATTGCTGGCCCTCAAGCAGCTTGTGATAAGTTGAAATCTCTGCTTCCAGATGAGATTTAATGGCTAAAAGAGATTTATGCTCTTGATTCTGATGTTCCAGTTCATAACGGAGATCGTA
This sequence comes from Xenopus petersii, assembly GCA_038501925.1. Taxonomy (NCBI): domain Eukaryota; kingdom Metazoa; phylum Chordata; class Amphibia; order Anura; family Pipidae; genus Xenopus; species Xenopus petersii. Next base: position 119,212,729 of record CM076689.1, read on the forward strand.
CAGCTGAGCCTCAATGCCACCAATTATGGACTGGATATGGCTGAGCTGAGTAGCGTAGCGTCCCTCGGTGTCTCCAACAGCCGCTTCTAGGGCAGCTTTCTGTGAAAAAAAATAAAGTTCAAGGATTGTTGGGTAGATGAAGGACTTCAGACATATTTCTAAACCCAGATTCCAAGAGTTATCGGTCATCTACTGGTTTCTGCTTGTACATATAGGATCTTGTCATCAAGAGGATATTTGATATAGTGATATATTGCAGAAGAATATTGAGAGAAAAGTATCTCATGTTCTGTTATGATATGTGTGAATGATGGGCTTTGATTCTTAGGAGCTAGGTCACCCCCATCTGAAACAATGCTTGAAATGCATTCACCTCCAAATTAGGAGGTTGGTTTTGAAGGATCTTTGTTAGTAAAGTTTGGTGCTAGTTTCATATTTTACCTTATAGATAAAGGACAACCAATCACAGCAATTGTTCCAGAGGAAAAGGGGGAGGGGGGCTAATCAGGGTCTCTAGGAAAGTCTTTAGGTTTTTGTATCTGAAATAGTTAAACTGACAAGGGATGCCATATGTCAGGAGTGGCCATACTTTACTAATGCGAGGTCTACTTCTGGTGATGATGTCCCATTATGATCTACATCCATAATAGCATTGCTCACATTCTGTTCCATGAAAAATATTATATTGATTTATGAGAGATTTTATATTGGTATATTTAATAAACAACTATTTCTTATGTAATCTTAACATAATACAAATCTAAATTAAAAGCATGAAATAGGAGGGTGATTTAGACAAGCTGTTTGTTGACAGTGTCTTGAGATCTACTCATCACCAGCTAAAGGTCTACTGGTAGATCCCGATCTACCTTTTGGGCACCCCTGCCATATGTGATTTCAGTGGTTTTCCATGAAGCCTACAATGTTATGTTTGTAACACCATTGTCAAACTTATAGGTGACTTAGGTCCAATTTAAGCGAAATTTTTAAAAAGATAGTGAACATAACAAAAGACAACAAACTGTGAAATATCATGTAGTGACTGAAACCCACAGTAAGTGAACATGATAATGTTTGAAGTTCTCAGCAGACTCACCTTAGTATAGTGGGACTGCAGTTCAGCCTCCAGTCCCTGAACACTACGCCGTAAATCTGTGATTTCTGTATTAGTGGTCTGAACCTGTTCTGTGCAGGACACCACTTCCTTCTGCAAAGTTTCGCTCTGGAACCAGAAGCTTTCAATGTAATTACCCATAGACATGTAACCAGCAATACAATGAGCAGAATATCTATTCTTAATAGATACTGTACCTGAGACAAATACCAAACTTCTAAATCCCGTTGGTTTTTAGCAACTAAATACTCATAATGCTCCCTCATGTCACCCAGAACCTTAATCAGGTCATTTGCTGGAGGTGCATCCATTTCCACATTTACACTTCCTGTCATCTGTTGACCCATCGTACTCATTTCCTGTTGAGTTAAACAAAAATCCAAAAATCACATTTCTAATGGGTAAAACATTATTATGCTCCATAAATACCAATTATCTACCAGCCCCTTGGCCATTGCACCTCACCTCTTCATGGTTTTTCTTCATATACGTAAGCTCTTCTTTAAGGTTCTCAATCTGTAATTCCAGATCAGTCCTAGAAAGGGTCATCTCATCCAAGTGCTTGCGCAGGCCATTAATATCCCCTTCTACGCTCAAGCGCATTAAATGTTCATTCTCATACCTGGCAAAACAGTGAGTGTGTATTTGTGAGTGTGTGTGAATAAAATAGCTCTTTTTGTAAACTTTTAGCATGGAATTTTCAGATGTGTGAGTTGAAGGCGCATGGCACACCTATGCTGCCCCCATCCTGGCCTCCTGGAAACCCTCTTACCTTTACAGAAGCCCAGGTCTTTCAAATGAATGAGCAAGGAGGAGTCACCCTCTTCCCACCCCCCAAATTAACAACATTCCTGTTTAAAACTAGAAGTCCAACTCTTAAAGTTGAATGGATTCCATGTGAGCTTTCACCATCCTTGCAAAGTGCAGCCTACTGTAATGTTCTCACCTAGCTTTGTGGCTGACACTATATTTCTGTACGAACTTACTTGAGTTTAAAGTCTTCAGCTGCCAGTCTTGCATTATCAGCCTCAAGAAAGATGCGATTTTTGTCAATAAATGCCTCATGGATCTGCAATGCAAACAGAAAATCAATTGTTTAGTCAGTATAATAGTGACATATAGACTAATATGACTTAGATGGTGTCTATGCATTGTTAAACCTAGTGAAATGTGTGGCATAATTGCATAATTTGACTTTCTTTCCCTAGAACTGGTTGTCTATGGAAATAACCCTATACTCTAAATTAAGTCCTTGTGTTGTTTGTCATCTACTGTATTTATTGTTGGATGTGGCACATTATACAAAATTTTGTGGTCAGTTCTTGGTCCAGCAAAAAGTATTTTCAAATTAGTAAAGAGAAATGTAAGGGAGAATGTGGTTAAATCATCAGAGTATATTGGCAATATCTGCTTCTGGAACCTCCATAAAACTGGCACAGAATCAACAGGAAGAATTTTTGGATAGTTAGTATTAAAATGTTATAAATACCAGGAACAAATTATCCTTTTAAAAAACACCAATCTACCCTCAAACCCTCCAGAATCATTTTACTCATTATCGGGGAATACATATGCCAGCATACTTTTAGGGTATCTCTCAGTACAAACTATGATAAAATGTTGGGTGGTCTCTCAGATTGATGTTTCCACATACTGAACTTCCATACTTTCACTATGTGCCTGCTATTTCAATTGATACTGCCTTGATGTATAAGAAAAAGTAACAAAAAGATACACAAATATGAAATAGAACTATTAGAGGTACCCTCTTTGTCATACCTTCTGACGTAGCTCATCAATTGTTGAATAGTATGGTGAGTAATTCTGCTCATGCACAGTAACTGACCCCTGCTTCTCATGCCACCCAAAGATCTTCTTCTCAAGGTCTGCATTGGATTCTTCAAGACATCTGACCGTGTCTAAGTAATTGGATAAGCGATCATTCAAATTCTGCATGGTGGACTTTTCATTCCCAGACAGCAAGCCATCTGCATTGGTGGAAGCAAAGGTTGTGCTGAAGCTGGAAGCTCCAGTGCCACCAAAGGATGTTGTGTCTCCAAATCCAGAGCCTAAGGCTGAAGAGGTCAACCTAACTGTGCTTTTGGAAATCCCTGACCCACCATAACCACCTTGGAGACCTGATGGGACTCCATAGACACCAGTAGATAATCTAGAGGAAATATTACTGCCCACCCTAGAAGAGCTGAAGCTCATGATGAGATTAAGAGAGAAGCAAAAGCACTTTAGAAAACTCTACTGAGCTTGCCGTTGGATTGTCTTTGCCCTACGATGAATGAAGCTCCCTTTATTCTGTTAACAACTGGTGTTGTCATGACAAAGTTTTTGTGTTATCTAATGTCCCTCCTACTTGGATACATGCCAATTTGTAGCTTTATTAAACTTTACTTAATATGGATGCTTCTGTGACAGATGTGTATTAAGGTTTCTTTCTCTTGGATTCTCAAAAAGCCTCCTTCAGATTATTCAATTCTCTCCTTTAGGCTATGATTGCAATGCAGGGGTCAACTTTCAGTTATTGGCGCATTGTCAGCTTATACAAACACACACACACGTCCTTGTTTGCAGAAAGACAAATAGTACAAAATATAAGGGTTACGTTGTTAAGGTCAACTTCAAGATTGATGACCAAGCACAAAAGCAAATAATCAGGTGTATTGTGTAGTTTCATTCTCCTGTGTTTCTGCCAAAAGCCCATGGATGAGCTTCACATTTTCGTTAATTTACAGTAGAAACAGGTTCTTAAAAATACAATGATGAACTTTTGACTCTGAAAGGGATTTAGATTGGGTGAATCAGGGTTTAAAGAGGAAAAAACATGAAGCCACAACCAAAGTGAACATGCACAAAATACAATATTTTCAAGCAATTTTTTTATATTTTGGAAGCATTAAGGTGCCCTTTACATACACTATTCACACATAGCTTGTTTACACAATAACTTCCTAAGGGAACATGGTATTAATTGTGAATTGTGAGACTGTGACACGGGCATTTATAAAAGAACATCATCATTGTTGCTGTTGAGAGTGAAGATCAACTACTCTGCATAAGGTTTTTAGAGAAAATCAGAATACTTAAAATTCTATTTGTTACTATTACATGTTTGAGAAGCTAAGTATAATGATCAAACTGCACAACAAAGTTATGCCCAGTATGATCGTTTAGTATCGTTATGTCAGTCAATGCATGTGAGATCTAATGATCTGTCATCACTTTGTATGTGAGGTATGGTCTGTTGGATTTTTCTACTCAATGATCTCAGAGAAAACATAGATCTGGAGATGATGTCCTCTGGTGCATCTTACACATTGAAGGTTTACATTCTATGGGTTGGAGGCCATGAGAAAGCCAAGAGTGAGCGAGCTCAGCATATATACTGTATATGTCCAGCAATGTCTCAGTCTTCAATACAGACCCCTTTATACAGCCATGTGAATCACATAATTTGTTCTTGATTTGGGATTTTCATCCAGCCGTCCCAGTGAGAATCCTAAATAATACTAAGACTAAACCTGGGCATACATGACCATGCCAAAGGCAATTTCAAGCAAGGTGAAATTCATCTTGTTACCCTACGCAGATTTATTTAGAGGTTAAATCATTTGCCCTTGGCTTGGTTAATTGGAGAAGACGTGTAATAACATCTTGTCCAGGCTCTTGTAATAAAAGGGGTATATCAATGTCAGTTTGTTGACTGAAAAAGATATCTGCTCACTCGCTGCCTCATAAATACCCACTGAACAAAGGGACAGGCCCGGACAGCTCCAAGAGGAGTAGAAAATTCCTGAAGAAATGTCTTTCAGGGATGCTTAGTTCATTCTTCTCCTATTTCACTGTAGGGACCTGACAATCATTGCCAGTGGCATAACATATTAGATTAGGCAACCCATGGCTATAGCAAAAATGAGAATATAATTTATATGATTAACTGTTGAGATGTGTAATATAACATTTGATCTAAAGTGATACCTAACACTGACTGACTACAGGCTACATTCTCTAGTGAGACACAATCTCTAACCTCAAACTTTACCCCTGCTATTGACTCCTGTGCACTGTACACTATGTTTTGTGCCTATAGAAGTCATGCAAAACTGTAGGGTGTGTTAAATACACTTAAAGAAGCAGATGCAACTTTTTTTGCTCCTATAATTCAACCAGTGCTTGTGGCTATACATGGTTGCCACAAGGAATGATGAGGCCAATACACCCACATGGCCACATCCTATCAACCCAAACTCACCTTTTGTGGGTAGCTCCACCCATTACTTGCCAATCATTACCTGCTTTAACCTGTACGCCTTAGATGACCATACCAGTAGGAAGAGGAGCTGCAGAGATGTGGCTCATTTTCACTTCATTTCTCCTAACCATTAGGACCTGTAATCCTCCATCTAGCAGGGTCAGAAGAATATACCCAGATTGCAAGGCACTATGGTTGAAATTAGGGAAATTACCCAAAGGACATGCTACCTACCAGTCACTGGTGAAGTTAAGCCCTCACCTCTAGTAGGTGCTATGGACTTTACAGGTATTTTGCCATACCTGATTAGTTAGAATTCAGCCCCACAGGGGTACATATTTCATATATTCATCCAATTGCCCCACCAGTCAGTTAAACAGATACTTGTTCAATTTGGAACTGGATTTGGGTGTACAATTTGGATCAGATCGAACAGGGTAGGCCTTTTTGGTCTATAGCTTGCCCATGAACCTGTTTGTACATTTATGACTTTTTATTAATAATCTTTTTCAATTTGAAGGTCGAGTTTTATGGTGCACAACAAGAAAAGCAACATTTTTGCATCAGATCGGAAAAAGTGAAATATGCAGTCAATTATTGGACTTGGTGTAAATATTTGCACAACATTTTGGTGCACTAAATCCTTTTGAGACATGGCTTGTTTATCTTTGTGATGAAAGACAGAAAGACAAAAGTTTCCTGCTGACTTTAAAATGAGTATATGTGACAGTGAAGAGTAGGCCTTCAGTGTGGAGTGACCACTGCTCATGGATTTTATTGACCCGAATAGAAAACAAGCTATAGCACAGGTGTAAGCTCTTTACATCCCAGGAATTCTTGTCATTGGCCACACAAGTTTGCACAGGACAACAGTCTGGTTCCACTACCAAAATAGCAGGATTATGCTGATGTCACAACAGGACACTGCTATCCTTTGTTGCTAGAACTTTTATTTGCTTAAGTAGCTTGAAAGCATCTTTCCTATTCTACTTACCCCAGGATATCAGAGATGCAATGCAGAGTCACAATACTCCTACTTCTAGGTGGGTTCTACAGTATGTGCTGGTCATGGTGAATACTAACTTTGTTAGCATATTCCACTCAGCTCTCCATTTTCCCCTAAACAGTCCTGACCTGTGGATTTACACAGGGTTGGAGCTGACCGGAAAGTGGACAGAGTTTAGCTCAGTGATTGTTAATTGGAGGCACAGGATTCTACTGGCAGCCAGTTGCTGGACATAAGAGGACATGGTCTGAGTAATGTAGGACATAGCCAAACATTTTGGTATGCTTCCAGGTAAAAGACTGGATGGTTGAGCAACATGAGAAATATTAGCATGGGACTTTCTGAGAAATATAAACCCAAGTATAGTCAACCACCGAAAGTCATGTCTTAAGAGTAGAATACCAAGAGGACGTGTTGTAGTTTAGTGCCAAACAGGTTAAGCAGTGACCAGGAGGGTTAAAATAATTATCGCCAATCTACTGCAAAAATATTTCAGAAAGAGCTATGGCAATCTGTTAAAAAATGTAAATGTAGCCATGTTTGAACTTATATTTTACTTATATTGTACTTATATTTTAAGAATACTGTAAGTAGTTGGAAGGATCATTCACTTGGAAACAGAAGAGGTGACTGAAAGTTACAGAGGTAGTAATACGTGTACACGGATATCTTCTTTACAATACCAGTGTAATACTACTATTAGAGATAAGAAATCAAGGTAAACAGTCATAAAGCATCATTTGGATGGTCATAAAGGGCCATTAAGCACTTAAGTATCCTTGGAAAATGGTACTTTACAGGATAAATAATAATGCAATATATCTGTATAGGTTATAACCACACTCCACTAGTTTTTTTTGCCTATGGAAAACTATTACCATCCATTGTCCGCTGGCCATGCCCCTAGTGATAGTAGGTCACATCCACTGGCCACTAGACTAGTAGTTCCCAGGCTATGGTATTGGCTTTCTCTAAGATGGATCAAGATATCTGCATGTGTCCAACACATGGTGGTAGAAAATGTTTGGTGAAGGTTCCTGCAAGTTTGTAACTGTACCTACCACCTATTTCCTAAAATTTAACCTTTCAGTCTTTGTGTCAGCCAATAAAATAAGCTCAATCTGCACCTCCCTTTGTGTGGCCAAATAGTGCACATTCAGATAACAAAAAGGCAAATACTAGCAGATTAAAGTATTAGTTCCTGATGACAGAAGTGTTTTAAACACTTGTAATAAGGAGTGCCCAAAATATCAGGCTGAGTAGTTTACCCATCCAGGTCAGAGTGTTTGATCTGTACCTGTGTGATTTCAGAATGACTCAATAGGCCAGATCAGGGGTTCAGCTTCTGCCTGAGGCAAGATTTTCTTAAACCACATTGAAGCTTAGGGAGATTTTGATAAATGAGTACGCCAAGTTTCACTGCACTTAATGCATATGATATGGATGCCAATAACCACAATTTACTAATACACTGCTCCTACTGTCAGTAGACCCCCGCTTTCACCCAACTTCTGTTGCATGTATTGATGCAGGTTGAGCCCTGGAGGCAGCCCCGGGGGTTCCCACAGCACGTGTCCAATGGATGCAGCAAACTTGCACCTAAAAATTGGGCACACTTTATTTTGATGCTGAGTGCCGGACATGACACCACCCAAACGCTGAAAAGAATATTCAGCACGATTAAGTCCGTTGTGCGTATCAGTCCCCCTTCATGCCCGATAAATATTCAGAAACACCCACATATTAGTCCGTAAACCCTTATGCCTATATAAATATATATAAATAAGATAAAGATGACCATTGTTGGTACTTTGAGGGTAGCCCTACTTTTAAGAAACCAGAGGTGAGGAATGTAGGGAAATAGCTGTATTATGGCTGAAGTGTTGACATCAGTACCAGCATCTGCCTGGGGGAGTCCATTAACAGCAGTTGATAAATGGATACTTTATTTTTGGTCAAATAATTTGCAGAAGACCCTAATAATAACATTGATGTGTTTGTCAAAGGAGGTTACTGAACTCTTGAAGTTCTTCTGCATGAAGTGAAGCTCTGCTGTTTGCCTTCACTGCTCCTAATCCTCTTTGGTATCTTTCCATCTCTCGGGCACAAAGGCAGGGTGAAGGGACGTTAATACCCCCACAATGAATGTTCCTTTTCTTATTGTGAGCCTAATCCTCTTGTTTATTTATAACTGAAATATATCAGAGTGTCAAGATTATAAATCTCTTTCAGTGTAGAATAACACAAGTTAATTGTGCCGTCAGGCACTTTAAGTTTGGGGGAGGCCTGCAGCCAATAGGGAGTTAGTGTTGTGAGGCCAATCAGGGACAATCCCTCCCCTACTCATGTTGATTGGCTTATGGGTGACAGGGGTGGATATAAAAAGGCAAATGCCAGAGCAGAAAGTGTCAGAACTCCCTTTGGTGTCCAACTGAGGGGAGGTCTAATTTGGAGGAGCTCATCCGTCCTAAATGTACATACTTTGTTTTAACTGTTTTTGGAGTGAATACACTTTTGGAGACATAAGTTTAAGGCAGAGATTATGAGGACAATTGGCTGCCTGGGGTTGGGCATGAGTTGGTCATGTTGCTTAAGGCAAACTCATAACAGGTAAGTGGCAAGTTGGTGCCTGACAGTTCAGTGTGTTCATCTTAGTAAACTGATTGGAATAAAGTTTCTGTGGCCTTTTTTACCTCTAATAATAGTCATGTTTTTTATGTTCAACGGTGTATTATATTTGGATCATGTAAGCTGCAGCCTGCCTTCCCCAAGTGTTATTATCAAATGAACTTCAAGGCCTAGTTTTAATTGTTGCACCCCAGTGAAACTACAGCAAAATAATGGCATTAAATGGGTAGGGAGCAGGTCACCAGATGATCCCCAATGCAAACTCTGTGGGCATCCCAGAGAAACCCATTGCCATTATTGCATGCAGCCAAGAGCTTATGCAGCAGTTATGAAGAGTTACTATAATACCCACCAAGTCAACTGGAACCTGTATCTTCTCAAGGTACGTATTGCTCTATTGGTGTCTATGTGGATATCAACTGACTCAGTTGACTCAACCTTCTCATTTGGGACTAAAACACAAAGCCATATCTCCAGTATATATCATGGTGCCTGGGGGTTAATGTTGCTTTGTCCCATGAGACATTTTAATCCCTAGATCTTAAAGCTACATGAGTGTCTCATCAAGGATCACTTAGTAGTTGCTATGTTTGTCAGTACTTCAGAAGGAAACTTAGAGCCACTGGACCACTTCTTCTGCATGTGAGATTGAACCCCTTTTATGTTGATGTGCTTGATCAAGCTCCTGGTGGCCTCACACAACAGTCTAGTCTATCCATTTAAAGGCCTAGCAATACTTATATATGATTGGGGACTTAGTGTGGGTTTATTATATTGACTAAGGTCTTGGTTTAGATGGAACTGTCCATTTCATAATAACACTCCCCCCCCTTTTTATTCAAATACTGTGATTAATGTTGGACTACAATTTGGCACCCAGGTAATTTCTCTTTTCTTTATATATCTTACTGTAATTAAGTGAAATACAGCTACAATAAAGAATTACAAGAAACAAGCTGTTTTTTAATGCTTGGCCCAAAAACCATTTATTTAGACAGCTGAAGCTTGTAAACAAGTGAGGTTATGCAAGTGAATTTCTAAAGCGTCATCATTTTTGTGGCAGTGGAAAAAGTAATGGATCTCTGTGTGATGGACTCCTCATAAGCGTTTTCAATGCAATTAGTGAAGGTGGACTTGATTGCAGGCTGTCTCAGGTCCCCACGTGGCCTCACTTCCCTAAGATTTTAGCTAAAGAGAAAGAAATACATGAGATGTATGTGGATTACAGAGTTCGTTGTCAGCCATTGTCTGAAACAGATGCCAGAGAAAACCCTAGATAGGATTTGCTATAGGTCAGAGATGTTGGCACCAGGCAAGCTGCAAAGCATGTTTTACTTGGATAAACCACAAGCATTTATGGAATATCTGCATGCAGTGGGTAAGAATCATTCCATTATTTCTGTAGCTGAAATACAAGCTGCACCTACCTACCAAATGTGTTTTAGGACATTATCCATGTAACGTTTTACATTCTTGATCTCTATAACACATTGTAAGAAACATTCAATTGTATGTGATGCACTTGGTGGCCAAGAGTGACCTTATGAAGTAATGTTCTTATATTCCTGAGCTGCTTAAAAAAATCATCTCTTGCAGTCTCTTATGAATCTTAAATTCTACTTTCACTGATCAGAATTCGGAAGAAATCAAAAGAAGCGTCCCACAAATTAACAGAACGTTCACTTGGATTCCTCTGTGAGTTCATGAACCAAGCATGTTCATTCATTTGTAGCCGAGAATTCAAATGACACTTATTTATAAATGTTTTTACCTCTGTTGAAGGTCCCTTTAATGATGTTTTGCCAAAAAAAAGCACAATAAATGAGAGCAGTTGTTCCTATAAAACTGTAGCACATCCTAGTAACTTATCGTAGCAATGTACCGTGGATGAGAAAGCGCTCCTCTCGCACTAGCAAATGTATTCATGCACAAACCAGCAGAAAGCAACTGGGCCATAGCAAACACCACCTGCCATATTATAAGATAGGATGGCAGCTAAAAGACAGCTCATAATAATATGAACTTACCATCTTTATGTGTTCCTCCACCAATTCTGAGGGACAAAGAGATCACAGCAAAATGACATCATTTTACTAAAAGTCATAAATACTATACCCAAATTTGTCTCTAGATAATTTTTTTGTGAGCATGGAATATATATAATCTGTCCATGAAGAATGATTAGTTATAACAATCCTTCCTCATCATTTTAATCATTGCCATAAGGCTTTTAGAGTTGCCCATTGTGGCCCATCGCAACTTTACTTTTATTGCTCACTATGACAGCCTGGCAGTTGATTGCGTGACACTTACTGTGTATCATGCACTTCTAGTAGCTGACGATAGGTGCTGATCTCTTTCTCCAGACGGGTCTTGATGTCCATGAGCATCTTGTATTCGTGGTTCTGCCGCTCCATGTCACTTCGCAGGTCTACAAGCTGTGCTTCTAGGTTACTGATCATACTCTGTATTTGCCCTAGCTGGGCTCCATAACGGGCTTCTGTTTCCGCCAGTGTGTTTTCAAGGGCTGCTTTCTGTAATCAAAGATGGAGGATCTCAATCAATGCAATGCAACTGAACTGTGGGCCAAACAAAGGAATACCCGACAAGGGCCCACACAATATATGGAAGTCTTTCTATTGTTAGGCTCATTCAGATTAACAACCAGAACAAATGGAATAACAGGATGGGAAGTCTTATCTGCCAATGCCCCATACTCTAGGACAGTGATCCCCAACCAGTAGCCCGTGAGTAACATGTTACTCCCCAACCCCTTGGATGTTGCTCCCAGTGGCCTCAAAGCAGGTGATTTTTTTTTTTTTTTAATTCCAGGCTTGGAGGCAAGTTTTGGTTGTATAAAAACCCAAGTATACTGCCAAAGAGTCCAGATAGGGGCTACCAAATATCCAATCAAAGCCCTTATTTGGCACCCCAGGAAGTTTTTGCACGCCTGTGTTGCTCCCCAACTCTTTATTTTTGAATGTGGCTCACAGGTAAAAAAGGTTGGGGACCCCCTGCTCTATTAGATAAGGTGCATTTGAAGGCTAAATGACCAAACCAAAGTACGAAGAAGAACCAACCATGACAAGAAAGCATATACTAACCATGCTGTACTGTGACTGCAGCTCTATTTCCAGCCCTTGTATTGTGCGTCTCAGGTCTGTGATCTCCGATTTGCTGGTCTGAATCTGTTCTGTATGAGTTGCCACTTCTTTGTTTAACTCTTCCGACTGAAAAAGAAGGGAAAGTTCATTTATAAAATCGAATCATTGTGGCGCAGTCTGTCAAAGTTTCAAACAATTTTTGAATGGGTGATTTTATGTTGCTAAATGACAACAGAATAAGAAGTCCATCCATTTCAATTTGGTGTCATAGGATTGCCCTGATGGTGCTTTGGCACAGAATAAGTTTTAAATAGGAGTCTTTGTGTTGGTCTATAAATATCCATACAGATATCCAGCAATCGCATTACCTGACTGAAGAACCACTCCTCTGCGTCTCTGCGGTTCTTTTCAGCCATGAGCTCATACTGTGCTCTCATTTCTGTCAATTTCTTGGAAATATCCACCGACGGTGCCGCATCTACTTCCACGCTGACTTGCCCACCAACTTGTCCACGCAATGCGTTCATTTCCTACATAGGGTAAACAAGCCATTTCATGTTATTTGTATCTCTATATCACAGTGATCAAGTCTAGCACTTTTTATTTAAGGGAAGCACAGCTCTGATTTGGAGTCATTTTGTAATTAGTGCAAAGTGTCATTCCCTTGGTAGCTGCTCAGTATAGTTACTGTCTCTGTTACCTCTTCATGATTCTTCTTCAGGTAAGCCAGCTCTTCCTTCAAGCTTTCAATCTGGTGTTCCAGGTCAGTTCTGCACAAGGTCAGCTCATCCAAGACCTTGCGCAGGCCATTGATGTCACATTCCACACTCTGTCTCAGGGCCAACTCATTCTCATACCTTGAAGAAGCAGATCAAAGTAGTCAGTTACAGTATACTGCAATACCCTTGAGCTATATTGCTTTGTTTTCATGAAAAATAATAAAGCAATGTTTGATTTCTATTCACAGAATATGAGTAGAACCTTTTGTCTTCAGGAACTGAAACCATAACTGATGACTGTTCACTGCCCTGGGCACACATTATTCACAGAGGAAACAGAGGACACTCTGTTCTTTTAGCCGACACCGCTAGGGATTTGATGTTGGAGTTGGACAAGTACCAGCACAGTGTAATGGACAATGGGATTTACACAGCACCTGTGAAATCTCTTCTACCCACAATATTGCTCTGCAGCAGTTTTATCTAGACAGAAAGATCTGAACCAAGAGTTACTTTCAGTAATGAAACTAGGTCATGCATGAGGACTGGTGACTGGAACGCATTGACCTTACTCAATTACAACTATTCATTTGTTTGTCTTGACCAACTCCTCCATTCATAATGATACAGTATCACCGTTTATCACACAGATGCACAGTCCAACGGGTAGCAAGATTGCTCTACTTCAACAACAGACAGAAAGACGCCTGTTGGCCTTCAAGTTTTATACTTATAGTGTTTTCTTTGATCCCTTCTCACCACAACAAATAAGAAGACGTTAACTCACTTGGTTCTGAAGTCATCTGCAGCCAGCCTGGCATTATCAATTTGCAGTACAATCTTGGAATTGTCAACGGTGGCATCAAGGATCTATGAGCAAACAATTAGATAGCTGCATGTTACAAGGCATGAAGAGTATTTGACCGACTCCATATTGATTATGCCCTACAGTTTATTTATGACTTTTTCCAAATAAGCATGGTTACAGGCTGCTAGGATTTGGTAATAGTAGTGCTGCCCTGGATTTCCTTGGGTGCACACACTGCAGTACCTGACCACCAAGGGCCCACTTTAAAGACCATTAGATGTAAACCATGCTAAAAGGTATTGGTGTGACACGACTCTGTGGTGAAAATAATGGTGACCGATGGCAGTTGTCCTACTAATTGGCCCACCAGGAGACTTCCCGGTACTGTTGCACAACATTCCAACTCTAGTCTGCAGAAAAACCATGGAGCTTTCAGGCCACTCCTCAATGATACCGGATAATACAATCAACATTGTTTAGGCAGTGCTTGAGGAAGATATTGTATTCCATATGATATAATGGTGCCATTACAAAATGCCATCTGTTCCAACATATAACATAACCTATAATTGTTTTTCTTAAAATGTATGCTTTAAAATGGATTAGTTGGTTACAACTTGATACATTTGTTACGTCACACCCTACTGTGCATGGTCTTCTTAAAGTTTTACTCAAGTTACAGAACGGTTATAATTAGATTTGCTAGTTTCTAGCCTCTCAACATTTCAGATTTCACAAGGCCATGAACAGATTTGCCCAACCGCACCCATTTCTTGGCCATTAATGCACCCTCTGTTCTCCATTAATATTATTAAGACATCTGTTGAGTTGACTCATGTTTAAAAGGACATAAGGCAGCCTGGCTATCTATAAAGTCTATTAACAAATGTATATAAAAATCTATACTTTACCTACAAACAAAAGTATCGTATATTTTAAAGTTCATATAGGTTTTATAATAATGATTACAGAGTATAATTCATGTAGTTGTGACATCAAGGTGACTACACTAATATAACTTTTTTTATTATTTAATGTCCTCAACCAGATCCAACCAGTGGTTATTATCACTTACTAACAGAAAAACTATAAACTGCAGAGAAAGACAACAGGTGCAACACTTATCTACATTTCCCAGCATTCCCAACACCAGTTTAGCAAGAAGCTGAATAGTGGGACGAGCAGTTACAGTTACAGAGGGGCAGATGAACTATCCCTGCACTGTTCATTCAACAGGAATAGGTTATCTGCTCATTAGCTGCTGGCCTGTTGCTAAACCACAGCTCCCAGCATCCCTTGCTGTTCTCAACCACAGCTCCCAGCATCCCTTGCTGTTCTCAACCACAGCTCCCAGCATCCTGTGCTGTTCTAAACCACAACTCCCAGCATCCTTTGCTGTTCTAAAACACAACTCCCAGCATCCCTTGCTGTTCTCAACCACAGCTCCCAGCATCCCTTGCTGTTCTAAACCACAGCTCCCAGCATCCCTTGCTGTTCTAAACCACAGCTCCCAGCATCCTGTGCTGTTCTAAACCACAGCTCCCAGCATCCCTTGCTGTTCTAAAACACAGCTCCCAGCATCCCTTGCTGTTCTCAACCACAGCTCCCAGCATCCCTTGCTGTTCTCAACCACAGCTCCCAGCATCCCTTGCTGTTCTAAACCACAGCTCCCAGCATCCCTTGCTGTTCTAAACCACAGCTCCCAGCATCCCATGCTGTTCAGGAAAAGCTAGTGATCCACAATCTGTTTTTTCCTGCGCTGCTTGAATGGCCAGTGTACAGAGCTAATCTGACATATAAAACACACAGAGGTTTAGCACTTCTTTGCCTGTAATTAAGGAAACCATTAATGAGCCTTCTAATTGCAACAGGTGCACACTCACCTTGCCTCTGAGCTCCTCAATGATTGTAAAATATTTGCTGTAGTCACGGGAAGGGCTGGGTCCCTGCTTTTCATACCACTCCCGGATCTTCAGCTCCAAGCCTGAATTGGCGGTCTCCAGAGTGTGCACCTTATCCAGGTATGATGCCAGTCGGTCATTCAGATTCTGCATGGTCGCCTTCTCATTGCCAGACAGCAGGCCATCCCCTGATACACTGACACTGAGCCTACCCCCATATCCAGAACCAACACCACTGCTAAACCCACCACCATAGCTACCACCGCCATAGCTACCACCTCCATAGCCACCACCTCCATAGTTACCACCAGCAAGGCTCCCACCTATGCCAGAAGAAACCAATCTGGCAGAAGAAACAGAGATGCCCTGGCCCCCGTAGCCACCATGGACACTTGGGGCTTTGTAGAACGTTCTGCCAGCTCCAACAGGGGCACTCAAGCCTCTATAAGAGCCGGAGGAGCTTGTCTGGCGAATGCTGTAGGAGGTCATGGCAGCTGTGTCAGGCTTAGAGTTCAGATCACAGGAGTGTAACTGTTCCCTCTGTTCCAGCCTCCTTTTATTCCTGGCTCACTGGGTGGTGCACAAAGCTCTTTGGAATGTACCGGTTTCTCAAACTGATGCCAAGAAACGGCTGATACTTCTCATTGGCCGTCAGTGTAAACTTTTTTTTTTCTGGTAACTGCCCTTGAAATCACATTTGGACACAAAGCAAACAGGCTGCATTTTTTTCCCAAAAGTTGAGACAATAGAGCTGATTGAAGGGAGGGAGTCCCAGGTGGAGCAGAAGGGGAGGCGGGGATGGGACAAAGAAAAAATATCTGAGTGATTAGGTACTGAGAGATTAGTCAAATCCTTCTCTTCCTCAGCCCACACCCTTAGCTACTCCACTCAATACGGACAGTTTTTAAATTAGGGAATTTATCTAAATGTCTCTACTTAACGAAGTATCACATTCAATGTTCTGCAGCTTCTGCCGGGAAGAGAATAGCGTTTCCTTAAACTCCCATGTTGGTAATTTCAAAGGAATTGCTGCTTCCTAAAAAGATTTTATATTCATGCCGTATATATATTTGGGAGAATAACCGATGCACAGTGTGTTTTCCCAAAGTAATAGCGTATATAATTCTAGCCCTTCATTTAGAAACAAAATTGAATATATATATATAAATATATATAGATATATCATGATAATTAATTAATTTAGAAACAAAATTGAATATGTATATATATATATATATATATATATATATATATATATATATATATATATATATGTATATATGTATGTGTGTGTGTTTATATATATATATATATATATATATATATATATATATATATATATATATACAGCACTGAAAGAGTGTTACAGAGCAACAAAGCAGAATTAGCAAGTCAAACTCAGTTTCCATGTATGTGATAATGTGACCATTAAAGCAGGATTTATAACTCGGCTGTTTATCTCAGTTACACTCAAATTATCTGGGTTCCTGCTAACACTTTCATATTCCGACATGCTAAATATTTGCAGGATTATAACAAAAGTAACGGGTCCCACTCTCCGTTTGTGGTCTCTGTAGTGGCAGGAGATACACAAAGTGTGTGCCGTAGCCCATACTCAGGATTATTAATAGCAGCCACCTGTACCTATCCATTGTTTCTAGCATTATTCCCCCATGGAAACCAATGAAATCTCTGTGTACAGGTAACAATTCCCTGTGTGGCACAAGGGCAAGAATACTACTGGCAGTCCAGGTGATGGTGGTGAGGGTTGCACCCCATTTAAGTGCAAGGGAGAAGTCATTATATATATATATACTAATCTTATCATTTGCATTAGACTAATAAAAGGGATATATTAGTAAACTAAAAAGGGAACGTTGAAAATGAGACTAATAAAACAGAGCCGGATAAGTCCTAATGTTGCAATGATGGTCACAGAGTACACTTGGCCGGTATCACTAAACAGAACACAAGGCAAATATTTTCCCATATTTGATGACTGTCTGATGAAATGGAGACCAAAGGCAGCGAAGACTGATCTCCCCCTCCCGGGAACTCAAGCAATCTTTCTGCAGCAAGTTAGTGAAATCAGAAAAGCCTATTGCTTCCATATTAGGCAACACGACCGGCTCCACAGCTCCAAGTGCAAAGGCAGCGGCATCTGTCATTGTCTGCAGTTTGTCCCTCTGCCATTAGAAGGGTCTGACACAACTGCAGTACAAAGGGCACAGTGTTAGCAATTAACCAGATCTTGTGTCCTATGCATTATTCAATGATCTACAGTAAATCAGTGACAGTGGGGAAAGCCACCCTAGGGGCCTAGATCAGCCAAGGAAGGTGTAATAAAGGGTAATGGAGCCCCAACCTTAGTCTAGGCAGTGATCCCCAACCAGTAGCTCGTGAGTAACATGTTGCTCCCCAACCCCTTGGATTTTGCTCCCAGTGGCCTCAAAGCAGGTGCTTATTTTTGAATTCCAAGCTTGGAGGCAAGTTTTAGTTGTATAAAAATCACGTTTACTGCCAACAGAGCCTCAATGTAGGTTGACAATTCACACAGGGGCTACTAAATGGCCAATCACAGCCCTTATTTGGCACCCCAGGAACATTTTTAATGCTTGTGTTGCTCCCCAACTCCTTTTACTTCTGAATCTTGCTCATGGGTTCTAAAGGTTGGGGATCCCTGGTCTAGGGCAAGGCAGTTTCCCGTGTTTTTGCTCCTGTAGAGAACTCACCAACAATGAAACTGGGTGCAGGATGGATCCAGCCAAAGTGATGGCAGCCAGAGCCATTGTACTGTCAGCATTTGCCCAAGAGGTATGGAGAACAACAGCATATACAAGTGCTTGGAAAAGTTTCATACTGCCTTTGATCCCACTGATCTCTACAGGGAAATCTCTGCCTCGTTGCAAAAAGGACACGGCAGTTGTAGGAATAACATGGCACTTGTAGCTGTAACACAACAAGTACATCCTACAGATATGATCTGGAAACTGTGTATAGAAAACCCTCATGTTTCTGCCCATTAGCAGACAACGAGATTGGAACTAAAGTGCATTTGGCTTCAACTGCCAACATCCTGGACGGCATCCTATTAACTCCCCAGCAAACATCAGCAGACAAACACTCATTCAGGCACATGTTTCATCCTCTCCATTCTCTGTATTTCTAGTATTTTACTTGCCAACAATGAGTACTGTGCTGAGTGGGTATACATATATATATATATATATATATATATATATATATATATATATATATATATATATATATGTGTATATATATATATATATATATATATATATATATATATATTTACAAAAGGCTGGAGCACTCATAAAAATGGCAACCAGCACCTTGGGAAAAAACCGCACATACAGGCCTTGTAAGTTGTGCAATGAGGAAGGCTCGAGTTTAGGAGCCGAAACGTCCGAATAAAAACACTTTTTTTGCACAACTTACAAGACCGGTATGTGTGGTTTTTTCCAAGGTTGATCTATATATAGATATAGATGTAGATATAGATATACAGTATGTTTAAAGGGATGCTGTCATGGGGAAAAAAACTTTTTTTCAAAATGAATCAGTTAATAGTGATTAACAGAATTCTTCACTGAAATCCATTTCTCAAAAGAGCAAACAGATTTTTTTTATATTCAATTTAGAAATCTGACATGGGGCTAGACATATTGTCAATTTCCAAACTGCCCCTGGTCATGTGACTTGTGCTCTGATAAACTTCAATCACTCTTTACTGCTGTACTGCAAGTTGGAGTGATATCACCCCCTCCCTTTTCCCCCCAGCAGCCAAACAACAGAACAATGGGAAGGTAACCAGATAGCAGCTCCCTAACACAAGATAACAGCTGCCTGGTAGATCTAAGATCAACACTCAATAGTAAAAACCCATGTCTCACTGAGACACATTCAGTTACATTGAGAAGGAAAAATAGCAGCCTGCCAGAAAGCATTTCTCTCCTAAAGCGCAGGCACAAGTCACATGACTTGGGACAGCTGGGAAACTGACAATATGTCTAGCCCCATGTCAGATTTCAAAATTGAATATAAAAAAATCAGTTTGCTCTTTTGAGAAATGGATTTCAGTGCAGAATTCTGCTGGAGCAGCACTATTAACTGATGCGTTTTGAAAAAAAAGGATCCCTTTAAGCACATTTTCCTCGGTGATTTGTGCCCTGGGGTAAATTAAATATTTCCTTTACATATTTAGTGCTCAATTGCCCCATCTGAAGTGTATAACACCACTGAAAACATTTTAAACCCTCAATCCAAAGTTCATGGGTTCCTAGTGTTCCCACGTGGGGTTGCTTCTCTAGGGCAATCAATTCTGGATCATAACCCTATTGGTAACAGAAACTTTCAACTGGATCCAATTCAGTCCTTAAAACCCTAGAACTACCCATGGGATTATTATGAAGCTGCATTTGGTATACTGCAGTCTTCGAATTGTACGTGTTAAAGTCCCTTTCTACTGAGCTTTTACAAGACCTTAATTAGGGTAGGTTTAAGCCATAAACTGTATATAAAATATTGTATATGGCACTGTGAAAAACAGAGTTTATGTGTGTTGAACAATGGGATTGTGCAACAGCTAGTACAATTATTCACTTGTTACCCTATAAAAATTGGGTTGAAGGCCTCCCATAACAATGAACAGGGAAACAGTTTTACAGCAGCTTCGAATGTCTGTCTGCCCCATTCCACCCCGAGTTTGGTGTTGAAAATGATCTGTTCCTTCTATAAACCACATCACATATGAATGATTGGGGGTCTTGTTCTATAAAGAATGAACGAAGGTCTATTGTACTGTAATGAATGGAGTGTTTGCACCTGCCGTAATAAATGAACTGATATATCATATGAATAAATGGAGATCCAGCTTCATAAACTGAATAAAGCATGACAGAAGCTCTTAAAAACTTTAAAAAGTGCCGCTCACCCCAAACATTTGCACTTATGAGTGGAAAGTTTTCTTATGGTAGCGCTTCACTTTGAAATGTCCCTTCTATTAGTAGGGTGTGGCTGCAGAACTCTCTTATAAGTTCAGTGAGATCTGAAGGACCTGCAAATGCCTATTCGAAGTCTTAATTGCTAGTGTTCTACTGAACTACTGCTGTACCTGTCCCAATATATAAATGGCACTTAGGTAGCACTTACCAAACTGTAAAGGAAATCCCTAATGACTCTCCAATGAACTCTTGTCTTTGAAGAACATAATGTGATGGTGGAACAGTGCCTTCATTGTTGTGTGTTCTACCTTAGTCTTAATTCTGTTCATTTTCTTGAAATTGGAGACATCATAAAGACCAGTCATGGGTTTAAATAATGATACAGAAGCTATTTGGATTGTTTGACCCTACTTTGAAATACAGTATACCATCCTTTAAAATAAACTCTTGAAAATGCAATTCTGTTGCATAATGAAATCCTATGTGTTTACACAGCTGCAATGCAACATCCAGCAGCTCAGAAGAGTTTCATCCAATTGATTGCCATGTTGCTTGCACTTATCAATCCATATGTCTCTAGCCAAAGACATCACTTACTCAACAGGGCTTAGAATGAGGAAGATTTAAGAGAAGGACAACTTTTTTTGTAGGAATGTCAACATAAATCCAGCTGTTGGATGTTGTATTGCAGTTGAACAGCCTTGGATGCTCTAAGACAGGAGTGTCCATACTCTACTAATGTGAGGTCTACTTTTAGTGATGTTGTCCTTTTATGATCTACATCCATCATAGCATTGTTAGCATTCTGTTCCATGGAAAATATTACTTAAATATCGAATTATAAGAAAGTGTATATTATTATATTTACAAAAACAACTATTTCTTCTCTAACCATAACATAATAAATATCTGAATGAAAAACATGAAACAGGAGGGTGATTTAGTCAAGCCGTTTATGGACAGTGTCTTAAGATCTACTGATCACCAGCTAAAGGTCTTCTGGTAGATCCCAATCTACCTTTTGGGCACCCCTGCTCTAAGACCAATGAGATTTTTGTTACTAGGCAAGTTCACCAGTACTTGAGGTACGATTACCCTATAAAATTATTTTGAGAACCCCTTGAGCACCACCTTGCTTTCAACATCAAGCAATCTGATGGGAGCCCTTTCCCTTCTAAAGAGTTGTCCAGGCTTTGTGTTTGGAAAAAAATTAGCAACATGGGAGTGGTGTTTAGGGGAAATTCTTAAATAAATATTTCTGTGGTGGTTCTTTAGTAGTAATACAGAAACAATTTGTATCATTTATAGCAATTACAGTGAAAATAAAAACAAAATCACCCCAATTTATGTTTATTTATTCCTATTACTTCTATTAACTCTGCAAGTCATATTTTATCTTTATTTTATTAATTGATCGTAGGTGAAGTTTACTGTTGACCAGCCATATTTGTTCCCCAACTTCTACTAGAAGGAGTCAAGGTAAAGGTGCCTATGTGTATATAATCCATCTTACTTCATACTGTATGTCTCTAGACACAGAGCTGAGTCAAAAAGAAACCATGAAACACACATTTTGATGGTCTTATCATTTTTTTACTGTTTTTATTCAATTCATATGAGCCACTTACTCTTTCCCACAACCAGGGGAGTAACTACAGAAGCTGCAGGAGGGCCCAGTAGGTATAGGGGCGCCTATGAGGCTCTAATTCATATACAATTTCAATAAATATTGATATAACAGGTCAACCTGTAGACATTTTGGGGGCCTGAAAAATAATTTGCTGTGGGGCCCATTAATATCTAGTTACAACATTGTCTCATAGGTAGTTGCTCTATTGTCTTCACCTTGTGTTGTAACCGAGGGCATTGCTTGTGAAACAAAAGTGCATTCTCTGAAGTAATAATAATTCTGGCTGGCAGTACCAGCATATCTCATGAAAATACACATTACTGGAGTGATGAAAGAGTAGAAGACAATGATCTATTTCACTTCTCAAATTCCCGGTTTCTTTCTCACGGCTTAACCCAAATCTCAGACAGGGACGTTTCTCTTGAAGAAATCTCTCTGCTGAGCTGGATTTCTTTCTTGCTTGGCTAGTTTCCTTGTAAATATGGCGTTTCTGTGGTAACAATGTCAATACAGATTTGTGACTTTCTGCATGTACGAATGCTACTGAAATGGCTTAAGAGTAAAAATATGTAAAGATAAAACATCATAAATAACGTCATCTATGGTGTTAGAGGTTTTCTCTTTCTCCATAAAAATAGTAAATGTTAAAAGGCATATTTGCCGCCAGGCAGTTCCCCTTTATAGATATTAAATCCTGGCCCGGTTACCTACTGGGAATGAAAAGTTTCCCCAGGGATGTTGTGATTAGTTCCTGCCCATTGGTTTTATCATGGGAGGAAGCACGTAGCTCTTCTTCTTCTTTGGTCTTTACATAGTCCCAGGGGAGCCAAGGGCATTAAGCTCCAGTTTCAAACTTGGAAGTTTAATATCATTAGAGAACTCATGGAATAGGGACTCTATAAATTAGGTTTATTACATTATGTGCTAGCCTATTATCATTATGGGAAAACAAGAGGCTTGTTAGGTTGAGTTATATTTTCATTTAATAATACTGAATTTACTTTTGCACCCTCCAATGCCATTATTTATAGTAACCATAGCTCTAGATATACAGAATAACCTTAAAAAAAAACCCAAAGAAAGAACTGGCAATATTCCATGTGACAAAGCCCAAGTGAGATGTATTTGTCACAACAGCTTGATGCTTGCTATGGTTACACATGCCAAATTCACACTGGGAAGCAAAGGTTAGACGCAGAGAGGGGCGGAATGGAATTTGAGCATGAAACGCTTTCTCAAAGGTTTAGTGTTTATAGTTCATCAGTGGGAGATACGGCTGCACCCATGCATGAGAGATAAGCACATACTGTCACATTGGTCAACCCATCGATACCATTTAGCAAAGTTGTACAGCCGACTTCAAATTAGTTGCTACTGACAGACTAGAAACTTTGTAGGAAGAACCAGACAGAACTGTCATTTATCTTTTAAATGGGAATTCCAGAGTGCTTTATCTCATTTGTTTTCTTATCAAGCAGGAGAGTGAAGAAGACTTGAGTTTGTGGCTCTATTCCCAGGAAACAATTCTTTGTTGCTAAGAATAAGAACATGCCCATTAAAGGCCTCTTTGGTGACATTTTTATGGAAAATGCCCTTTTGCTGCAGTTCAGGTCTCCGTTTCCAAAAGGAAAACACAGTGAGGGCTTTCTTAAAGAGGATATGTTGTTATCTGCTGAATGTGTGTCAATATTTTGACTGTATTATGTTTATATATTTTATTATATTTCATTAAAGGCTTATATAGTATTCAATTATGAGGCTCTACAATGGAGGAGGTACATTTTGTTGTGAATACAGTGCTGCCTGCTTTTCAGCAGCTCTGCATTCATAGGATGTGGGTGATGATGCGTGGTATGTAGGCTTCAAAATGAATGCCCCACTAGCTTTCATGTTAGGTAAGTACACAGGCTAGGAAGCAGCAGGGCCAGCAAGGTGCAGGAGGTCCCTGTTCTTAAGATAAAAGACTTAAGAGTAGAGCTCCACAATTGTTTTTCGTCGGATCAACACCCGCAACAAGTAGGATGGAGTTGCACGCGTGAAGATATAATTGGACTGAATGAAAAGTTGGAGTTAACAACTACAGGGTCCAACTGTCAGATGAAGATGCTGCGTTCTGCATCCACATCCGATAGTCGTGTCACATCAGATGTTATGTAGTTGTT
This sequence comes from Xenopus petersii, assembly GCA_038501925.1. Lineage (NCBI taxonomy): Eukaryota > Metazoa > Chordata > Amphibia > Anura > Pipidae > Xenopus > Xenopus petersii. The sequence goes on from CM076689.1 coordinate 119,237,029, forward strand.
ACCTCCAACTTTCCATTCATTTTATCTTGTGCCTGTGACTTCATCCGACTTGTCGCGGGCGTTTTGTCGCAGCTCTACGTTGCACCTTGAGCTGGGTCTCCACCCATACATAGAGGGAACATAGAAGAGACAGCTGACGTTTTAAAATTCAGCAGCAAAATAATGACAGGGATATAACCATAAACTGGTAAATGCTATTTTGGCTTTGGAAAGCTGCAATTGCTTCATAATTATAATTGATCGTTAGTGTTTGTATTATAAAGAGCAATGATACATTATATGGAGCTTTACAGAAAATGTTTAATCAGATTCCAGGAACTGGAACAATGACTGGGAAATAAAATCCTGATCAAGGGGACCCCTAAAACAAGACCAACAGGGATTGGATATCAGCACAACCTTCCCTACAGACCTTGCATCTTGCCTTGTCAATCACTTTTCCCCCTTCAGTCAGGGAGGATAGAAATGCTGATAATTTCTTATTGTTTGCTTTGCTCTAAAGGTTTCACCCCAAAATTAATATATTAGACTCCTGCAGAGGAACAGAAAGTAGATAAGATATGAAAAGTTGGGAAATTACAGAAAAAACTTTGGCACAGCTTCAGAGAAAGTAATGAACTGCATTAATAAGAATTTGTACAGTCTGGTGGTTTGCAATTATTTTCCATTAAACAGTCTTATTATGGAAAAAATGAGAAGTGAGCTGAGTATGTAGAAGACTTCTGCCATGCTGGGAAATGGACTCCTTTTAATCTCCAGTTGGGATGAATAGTGATTCAGGCAGAAAGGCCTTTGACCTTCTGCATAGCGAGCAGGGGAGGATTAATAGTGGCTTTGGCTGTCAACATGAACCCCATGCCTTTCTTTTCCCCTGCTCTTGTCCCAATGGTGCTTCTGCCCTAATTTGGACTCTTATTACCTCCTCCAGCAGGAACATTTCTGAATTTGGGAGCTGGGCCCCCAACAAACGATGTGCTCCTGAATAGACCTTATGGTAGAGTTGCCATCTTTTCTGGGAGTATGGCACATGAAGTCAGGACAGAGTGGGCAATGTTTCAAGGTGGGTCTGTGACGTCAGCAATTGGCTGACCATTAATTTAAAAGTCCTGTACAGATTTTCTAATTTGTAAATCTGGACAGGTATTTTTCACGCGGACAGCCCTTGTAAAACCTACGGGTGATAACCCTGCCTCATGGTCATCTGCCACCCCCCTTAAAGTTGTCCTCAATATCCCTGTAAATGGAGTAGCTTTATATAATAATATATAATAGCATTGTGTTACACAGTCGTTTATGAAAGTGATTTCATTTTTCAGATATTCAATTGCCTGTGTGAAATTCCATATCCCCTTATGTTTGTATTTGGGTTGAAGTGAAACATAAGCACCTTAACTGGATACTAGAACTGCCTGAGGGAGCTCTGAAAGCTTTCCAAATAAAGTGGACTTCACACATCTGAAGGTTTACCTTATTAAATGGTTACTATTATTGTAGATTGTAGATGTCCATTACTGAATCCATGAGTGATCTGTGTTCAGTCAAACTGCACAAGACATAGGCTGAGCCATAGAAAAGAATGATACAATATATATGCCAAAAGTATAGGGACTCCTGCCTGTCCAACATCTCATATATATATTATTATGAAGTTGGCTGCTCTATCAGCCTCTACTCTGGATAGATGCTGGAACATTGTTGGTGGGATTTGCTTCTATTCATATGTAAGAGTTTGGGTTGGGTTGATTTTGGGGATCAGGTCTGCCTCTCTTCAGCATTCCAGTTCATCCCAGTTGGGTTGAGGTCAGGTGTAGTAACATAGTTAAGTTGGGTTGAAAAAATTCCAAAGTCCATCAGTGTAGTCAAGTTCTTCCACTCCCATTTCAGGAAACCAATTGCTTATGGACCTCACCAAACTGTTGCCCTAAAGTAGGAATCGCAGAATTGTTAAGAATGGTATTGCGTTGGCACCAGTGTCAGCCCTTAAGTAGCCAATTCCAAGCATTAAAAGGGCCGCCTGGATACATTTGACCATGTTTGTGACATCATGAAAAAACTCAACACATAAAATATATTTTTGAATGCATGAAATACTATTTGTTAGTGGCACTTTAAGCATCGGCACTCCTTTATTTCCTTTATAACTTGGCCCACAGCCTGTATCAATATTCCCTCCCCTGCAATGTTTTTGGGATTTTTCTGCCCTTTTATACACAGGATATGTGTGTGTTTCTTTGCTCTGCCCCACACACACACACACACACACACACACACACACACACACACACACACACACACAGCTTTATACAATGGTCGCACAGCAGCACATTTGTAAATGGACCCGGCCGGCCGCACCTCTGTTGACAAAGGGTTGATTTGGAACCAGTGCCAGGATGACTAAACAATCGATTGACATGGTATGAAAAATGTCGGGACACTCCACACAATTTTAACATTGTACAAATGTTTGTTTTGTACAACTGTATCTTTGAGTCTATGGCCAGATTTACCCTAAAACCCTAAGCATTTCGGTCTGATTATTTGCTGGTCATCTAGTTCCAACTAGGGATGCACCGAATGCCTGATATGCTGAAAGATATACCCATGGCGTCAATGGACATGGAGTGTTCAAGGACACACACATGGTAGGGCTGCCTTTATATGGGTCATATAGTGTTACTATTTATAACATGAATGTAAAGAATGCAAGGATTTTGGTGAAACAGCCTACATCACTGTTGTAGGGCACTGAGCTTAGAGGGGTACTCTTAGAGGGGTACTGCTTTCTTTCAACCAAACAGCCCTTATCTCACTCCAATTCTATTCATTACTAAGGCAAATAAAGGCAATCTGTGGACAGACAGGGTTAAAGTTAATAGACCCCCACAGCAAGGAAGAAGTTTCTGTATTCAGAGAAATAGGTAATCGGAACACCATCAATTTTCCGTTTTTGGTAATGGAAGAAACAAACGTAGCAGAGGAAATATTTCTTCATACTTTGAGACTGTAAGCTCTTTTACACAGGGCCCTTGTCTTGGTTATTTTTATATTTTTTCTTGTTTGTTTAATGCATGTTAAAAGTACATATTTGGGTCTAGGAAAGTAACCTTTTGGACACAAGATAGCCATACACTCATAGATTCCCTCTAGCCTGAGATTGCCAGCTATGTTATGGGCCAATCATGCTGGCCTGATTATTTGGCCCCTGGGCCTATTGCTGTTGGCTGGCAGATGACCACATCAATGCGGCCTTCACCCAACTGAATTTTCCAAATTACTTGATCAAAATATCTCGCTATTTTTCAGGCAGATATCAGTTGGGATGGGCTCCATGCATGGGTCAATAAGCTACCAAATGGACCTAGACGGGCCAAGCTGGAGCACTTTTGTCAGCCCGTGTATGACCAGCTTAGCATTTCTGCCAGGAACCCAAGAAGGGCAGAGTTAGAGAGGGGTTAAATGCTGTCTTTAGTTAGAGCCCAAGAGGGATGAGGATTATTACTTGGTTTTGTTTATTCATATTTAATTTAATAAAGTGGACCTTTTTCTCACAAATTGGGTGGGTGTTGTCAACTTGCCTTGGGAGCTACTGTAACTTGGCCTGGCACTGTTCTACAGAGTAACATTTCGTCTGTAAGGCAACACCACCATGTTTGAGTGGTGTGTACATATAATTGAAATTAACTTCTTTCTCCTCCATGACGGCTTCTTAATAATATACAAGAGTCTTGACTACCTGGGGGAACATGTAGATCAGTTGAACAGAAATGCTGAACCTATTTAGATGTGGATTTGCTGACATACAATAAAAAGATCATGAGCTGGCAACAATGGATGCAACAAGATCAGACAGAAATAAGCACTAGGTCAGCAGACGAAATGCAAGCGGTTTTATAATGTAAGTGAGTCATGTATTTTAGGCACTGAATATAATGCAGCTGTTGTATCTGTTTGACCACCCTCGTTGCACACTATGATCTTTTCATTTGGTGCAGATATAATTATCATACAATAAAAGTTAATAATTGAGAGAAATTAATAGAAGAGTGGGAATGAAATCAATATAAGTAAGGATGCTGGGTAATATAAAACAGAAAAAACAAGTGTGAGCTACAGCCAGTAGACTTTACAGTCTCACCCGTTCATGCAAATAAGGGTAGGGGGCTCCAGGAAACTTAATCACAATATACTTATTTATATCAGATCTGCCTTGGGTGTGCCTCCAATTATCTGGAAACATTGTGTGTGTTTTTTGGTGACTCATATAAAACCAGATTGGTATGGACCAATTGTTTATTACTATAAAACCTAAATCAATAAAAGTCCTATTGACATGTACGCCAATACAGCCTCATGACCTGACCCAAAGAAATTAGATCCAAAAGTAACAAAAGGAAGAGAATACACGTTAAATAGATAAATCAGCAGAAAAAAACAGTAAAGAAAACAAAATTGAATTTGAAAAAAAAGCAGTAAAAAAATATTGGGGATCATTTACCAAAACAGACACAAGTGCAGCCACACTGAGATAGATGCAAATGTTGCAATTGTTGAAACGAACAGTGCTCACGATGCTCTCTCTCTCTCTCTCTCATCCCTATAAGCCTTCTGGTCTTCATGTTTGAGTCTCAGGCTGTCCTACCAACTACCCTAACAGCTCAGTCCTAGACACAACAGAATCTTCCATGACACTGACTACTCCTACTAAGGCCTCCTACATCAGGATCTCCAGCACTGACCACCTACCAGCATTATGGGCTGCATTATTGTACAAAATGGCAAGTTTCCCTATTAAACAGCAATTAAAACTATTCTTGTGGACTTTAATCACCATAAGACAATAGGAAATGCCTTCCAGAGAATTCCAAGGCTTTCTAATCTCTCTGATTTTTATTTATTCTATTGCCCATTAGGTACAGCTCTGGCTTAGATAAAGTTGAACTTTCTATTGTTTTTTGCCTCTCAGGTTCTACTCTCATTTAATCATTATACATAATGTAGGACTAATAGTATTGGTTGAATAGATTTCTCTCACTGTGTTAAAAGAATGGCTTCTGAACTTTGTACATAGTGGGTAGGATTCTTGTCCATACATGTAAGTCACAGTGCATCCTAAACAAATGAACATAGAAATAGTTTAACAGATTTAGAGCAGGTGGACATTGGCATGTAGGACAACTTACATAGATCAGACAGCCAACTGGAAAAATAAACTCTCTAGTGCCAGTATTATTGTCTTTTTATTCATGCACCATAGACCGTGTATGACACCATAAGGTTTAAAGAAGAACTAAAGTGGATTTTAAAACATAGGACAGCTACAGAGGGCCTTTCTCCAAGGGCTCCATCAGGTCTCCTAAAAATGGACCTGCTCCCTGTTTCTGATGCCAAATGCTGAAGTGGGGTTGGCAGCCACCTGCTCCAAATTGCTTAAGATCAAGCACACTGGAACTCACAGAGATCCCGAACCAAGATCCAATGCAATATGGAATAATGGTTGCTCTTGCTTTTTAATCTGTATCTCAAGGTACTTCCACATTTGTACCCAATCAGATGCCAACACATAGAGCACATTTGAGATCTAATAAATGTTTCAGTTTATCTGATAATTTAGGAGAACAAAAGATGAATCCCACACCAGAAGGCCCATGCCAGTTCTGGGCACAGGGTTTATGCATGGTTGTTTTCTCTTTTCTGTCTAACCAAGCACAACCCAGAGTTAATGATTATCTAGTTTTCTACTACCATTAATTCTTCTCCAAACTGACACACCCAGCAAAGCTGAAATATGTGCCTAGAAGGACAGCATCTGCTTTATCCCATCACAGTACTTCCAGTAGGGAAAGAACACATGCCAATATTCCTTAATAGGCAGTGCACAGAGCATTCTGGCTGATGTACTTGTATAAACCCTTTGTCCATTGTATAAATCCTTAGTCCTGATGGGAAAAAAAGAAGAAATACTGTACATAAAAGGGTCTGTATTGTACGCAGCAACTTTTACTGTATGCTTTTTTCTGTGTGCATTGGTCTTAGAGCTTAGAGGTTTTTTAACTTACACAAGAGAAGAACCTTGGTCAAGTTTCATTACACTACAACATTTAAATGTTTAAAAGGTAGACTAACTAGTCCTGAGGGACATTTGGTGGGCTTTTTGGGACATTTGGTGGGTTTTCTAGTAAACCATTTGAGGCAGAGGTTGCTATTGGCCAAAAGCTTTACAGGGCTACAGCCATACGTTTCATTTTCTAGCAACTCTAGCAGATGTTTTTTTAATAACTTGCCCTTAAGACAGGGACATAGTTCAAGTATTTGGTGTTAGTCTAGTCATATTGCAAGATCCAAGTCCTGCTACTATTTCCATGACTTTAGCACAAACGTAAACAGCAAACTCTTTTGGGGACCTCCATAACTGTCTAGCTTTTGTCTATGGCCTGTTATGAATGTCAGGACTTGATGTTTTCCCTACTTCGATTATTTTTCTAAGCTGACTTGGTAGGCCATAAAAGGGCGCTGCTTCCCATTTTGTCAATCACCATTCAGGAGAGGAGGGTTTGCTAGTTTTCGGGGAACTTCCATTGCAGAATAGCCAGATAGACCTGAACCTGATCATAGGTACTATAAGGCCATACACCATCATAGATGATGCCATAGATGATTACTTTCAGTCCTTGTATGTTATAAAATGTTTGTAAAGTGAGGCTTAACTCTTAATGAAAAATATTTTTTAATCATAAGTGACTTGTGTGTCTCCATCTTCTTCTCTTGGCCACGTATAAGCCCAGTGATGAGTAGAGGATCTCCACTGTTTGGTTTCTCTTCCTTTCTGCTCTTGTTTATGTTGTCAAAAACAAAGATGTGTTTGCAGTAACAACAAAGGCTGGTGTTTGTATTTTTCTTCTGACCACTTATGGGAACAGGTTTTTCCTCTCCACTGCCTAAAAGCAGCTTAAAAAGTACAAATACATTCTTTAAAAAATGTAAGACTTGAGGCAACAGAAAAGCTGAAGTGAGAAATGAGACAATTGTTTGCCTTGTGTCTTAGTGAGACAAAGCAGTGGCCCCCAGTGTCATGTAAACTGCCATTCTATAATCAATTTGACATTTATCATCTGAGTGGAATTAATACTTGCCTTTTGGTTAAACAAAACTCTACAGCAAGTAAGCAGCTTATAGGTTAGTGTAAAGTGCCAGTACAATGGCTCACTCCAACTGATATCTTGGTGTGGTTCATGTAGGTTTGAAACTTATGTTGGGTGAGGACCCAATAGCTCTGCTTTTTGTGATCAGTTGTTGACTGACCAACACCTTTGTCTGTGGACAAGTATGCAAGATATGATTTGGACCAGGAGGTGAACTCCTGGCTGAGGAACACGACACCTTATGGCTCCCAAAGTGGAAATTGCAAAAAATGAGCAGATCTTTTTCATATTTGGTCACACTATTGGTGGGCAACATCAAGGTGATCCAATCTCTTGGCCCTCAGGGACTGGCTAAACAAAGGGATACATACTGACCCCAACATGGACCATATGCCATGTCCAGATGCAATTCTTGGTCAGGTTTTACAACATACGTGACCAATATCTGAATTAGCCCCAGTCAGCTTTCAAGGGATGGCCCTTGCTTTAGCATTGTTTACAGGTCCATTTGACTACGGAGACAAGATGTGTCTACCAAGCAGGACCAACTACTCGTGCTTTCTGTGCTAATGCAGAAAATACTCTGCCCAAGGGAATGGCTGCGCTCCCGGCAACAGCAGAAATAAGCCGGCCCTGTCCTTACTGCCGGTTAGGGGTTGTGGATGGGGCAGGAGTGGGGATGCCACCCACCCTTTGGAACACAGGCAATGTTGTATTCATGGGGCGACTACAGGACTCCTGAACAGAACACTACAATCTGCAGCATAACAGGGACAAAGGAAAGCAGTTTGCAAAGTACAAAAAATAATGTGATTGCAGCCTATCCCTAAAATCATGAACGAGGACTGTACCATTACAGAAGTGGCAGGGAGTCTAGCTTGCTTCTCTAGTTGCCCTCAATTAGTCTACCTCCCCTCCCACTATAGATATCATTTGGGGTGGTAGGATTTCAGAGATGCATGCTTCAACTTTGGAATCCTAGAGATTCCAACAGGCAGAGGAGAATGTACCAGCGCCAATTTCTAATGAATCTCCCTGAGTTCAGGATCTAAGGCCCTTGCATTCTTATTGTAATGACTCATATGTGAGCAGGATAAGTGGTTTTGGCAGGAACGGATTTTTCCCTAACTGAGGTCTCCTCCTAGGGACGGATAAGCAAACTGCAAGACTGCTTGGACTGCTTGCTTATGAAAGCAATGTCTGAGATTAGTTTCTGAAAGCCCACTTTTGGCACCAGCTTTACAGACATTGCCATAAAAAATATATATGGGGGGTAGACTAAAATCTGATTATCAAGCCTAATGTTCAGTAATTAATGTAATCATGGCAAGGTGGCAAATAAAAGGGAAACCAATGGAATGAACTCTACAGAAAAAAATTATCTAACAGTAAGGTCCATATTTCCCATACTGTAACCCCTTTGCTACCTAGATCCTATTCTTATGTGCCGTAAAATCAATCCAGATATTTCTCCAGAAGACATCATTTTATGATTGTGGTATCAGCACCAGATCCTTAATGGAAAAGTGATAAAATCTTTAAATTCTTATAGTGCTGCTAGTTTTATTGTTCAAACCAGATTACCATTTGCCAGGAAATTCTTAATCCAGCATTAATTTAAATGTAACCCCAAAATGTAATCTCTACAGGGTAGATTCACTGAAGGGCAAAGTGGCTAACGCTAGTGACAATTCACCAGTGTTGCCACCCACGGGGACATCGCCAATTCGCTAGCGAAAGAGACAGTCGCTAGGGATGCACCGAATCCAGGGTTCGGTTCGGGATTCGGCCAGGATTCGGCCTTTTTAAGCAGGATTTGGATTCGGCCGAATCCTTCTGCGCAGCCGAACCAAATCTGAATCCTAATTTGCATATGCAAATTAGGGGTGGGGAGGGAAACCGTGTGACTTTTTATCACAAAACAAGGAAGTAAAAAATGCTTTCCCCTTCACACCCCTAATTTGCATATAAATTAGGGTTCGGATTCGGTTCGGTATTAGGCCAAATCTTTTGTGAAGGATACGGGGGTTCGGCCGAATCCAAAATAGTGGAATCGGTGCATCCCTAGTTCTCACTCTATCGCCAGATGACTTTTCACTCTGGCGAATGGTCGTTACTCTGCAAATTTCAGTAAAATTGACTTTGCCACCTCAGACCAGATGAACTGATTAAATAAAGATCTTGCTCAATCTTCTGTAACTTACATCATATCCTGTGAGCCGAAAATGCATTCAAGTTCCAAAAACGCTGGCGACTTTTCCTTTTTTGAAGCGGCATTGGATATAAAAGTTCTAACTTACACTTTTTTTTGGGTAACCGGTTTTCAGTGGGCTCATGTGTAGGGCATTATTTTAACTTTATTAAGGTTCCCTGGACATTTGTAATAAAAAGTGGTAACTTCAAGCACTTGCACCAACATTTATAATAAAGACGTCCATACAACTTTAAATTGCCCGACAAACGCCAATTGACCTAAGTGCAAGCTCACTAGTGAATTTTTGCTAGGCACAAACAAACGCTAACGAATCTTCACTAAGAAATGCTCGCACTGCCGAAGTAACGCTAGCGAAAAGTCATCAATGTTCAGCGCCCAGGACGAAACTCCACATATTAGTGAACTGGCGTAGTCGTATCGCATTAGAGTCTGGTGCGAAGCTGACACTGGCGAAAATTTGGGGACCTCTGTGGCTCAGCTCTGTCAGTTGGGGTTCCTGGCAATTGTATGCTTGCTACTCCTCCTTTATTTACAATTTATTGCACAAATATTCTTGAAATCCAAAGGAACGTTTACATTTTCTTGGATTGAATTGAGGGCATGGTTATCATAGGACAAACCACTAGAGAGCAGAGCTTGCACAGGTTCTCAGAATTGCATACATTCTGCATATAGAGATATTTACCGCAGAGGTAGAAACACTGATATGGGGTTCCCTGCTTTGCTAGAATGTATTGGATTACATTTTGTACACATGATGTACTATGGATGTCGGCTGGTTCAAAATTGGTCAGGTTTGAAAATGTAATCTGCTGATGTCCAAAGTTGGCCAGGACATGGTCATTGTTAGATGTGGATGTGAAGAGGAGCCACAGCCCCACTATTTTGATAATTTGTGCTCCTAGTATGAATGACTAGAGGGGCCACCATACCCACGTATACTCTCCATCCATTCAGCCCATAGGCCAATAGGGCAGAAGCAAAACCAACCACCTTCTCACAAGTCCCTTGGCATTCATATCTATGATGATTTATGGTTTCACATTGTGTGGTTACTGTACTCAGTGGTCTTTTGCAACATACAATTATCAACCAACAAGGGAAAGCGCACAATGCAAAAAATCAGGAACCAATCTTCATGCACCTTGCTCCCTGGGATTTGCACCTTTGGTATGGAGTAGTTACAAGGTACAGTAAAGTGCATCTTGGAAGGTGCAACTCAGGTATTGTGTTTTTAGTTGATCTATAAGTAACACATTTTTATTACCTAGGCCAGAAGTTCTATAAAGAGAGAGAGTAAAGGGAAATGAACTAATGAAGAATAGTTTAACAATTTAAGCAGACATTGAGTAAATTCCTGTGGGCCCATTGGTCAGTTTATAGCAGATTGAATAATAATACCACAAGCAATATATTGCATGGAAATAATATAGCATTGCTTTATTAAAGATGTTCCAGAAATGTTCACTGGGACAGAAGATACAGATGTGTGACCAACAGAAAATGGCTTAAGAGATTGATATGTTTTGTAATCACACTGATTAAAGATTCGATATATATATGTGCCCAGAGTTACTGTAGATTAAAATAAAGAAGAGGAAGAGAAAGTCAGGCTTCAATGGAACAACAAGATTTTGCCCGAAACACAAGAGAAAGAAGGGACCGGTCATCCCATTCATTGTTTGTATCCAGAGTGATGATATTGGTCACGGGAGGAGATCACTTTACCATCGCCGTCCTCAACCCGCGTTCTGACATAATAAGAGGAACCCCCTGAAAGAATAGATTGAAAGAAGGTTTACGCACAGCACCATGGCCAAGTCCATGCAATAAGTATGATGCCCTCTTCAACTGGAGACATGGCTCATAGAGTATTCTATTGCCCCAATTTTACCCTGTTCCAATCAAAAGTATTATTTACACAAGATATGGACTGAACTTGCTTTTGTTCAGTGATGCAACTACAAAGAAAAGAAATGAGAGTTCTGTATATATTGCCAGGACTAAAATGGCATGTTTGTTATCATTGCCTTTACCTTGTTTATCTGATTGGGAACCAGAGGAGAAAGTTGTGTCATAGGAACTTTTGGGGTATCTGCAAAAATAATACAAAGAAACTCACTTTTATGACGAAAACCCAAGCCACAATCTCATTAAGATGCCTTCACAGAAGGTCCCAGTTAACTAATTTTTCTTGTTTTTGTTTTACACTAAGGGTTTAAGACAATTACTTTGTTCTGTACAAATTTCAGGCTCTGCACATATCTGTTGCCCTGCATGTCATGCCTTTCTATAGATTTAATCAAGGCCATTTTGAGAATAATTTGCTAGATACAACACAATACCCTCCTTTCTTAATAGTGATATGTAGGGGCATTTCTATACTGTGGAATCCATTGTTCTCTATGCCTTCTTCTAACAGATTAGCCTAAAAGTACACAAACTGATAATAGTGATTCCCATACTGTGTTCCTTGGCCATCCAGAAGGCTCCGGTAAGTGTTAATCTCCTGCTCTAGGCGAGTCTTGATGTCCAGGAGAATATTGTATTCACGGCTCTGGTTCTCCATCTCGCAACGAAGATTAGCCAGCTCTGCCTCCACATTCTGGATTAATCCCTGCAGCTGAGAGAGCTGAATACAGTAGCGTCCTTCTGTTTCGGCCAGAGAGGCTTCTAGGGCGGCTTTCTGAAATGCCAAGATGGACAAAGCATTGATGACTATCAATACAATACACCACCTTTATTTGTTAGAGATGTGTAGGGATTAGGGATGGGTGAATTTGACCCATTTTGTTTTGCCAAATTTTTTTGACGCGCGTCTTTTTTTTTTGACGCACGCCGCCATACAAGTCTATGGGCGTCATTTCCGAAAACAAGGCAAAAAAATTCGCCCATCCCTAGTAGGGCTTGAAACATAATGCAGCTGGGAAAAGAGTTTATATAAAGAAATACACTAGACAGAGGTCCCATACCGTACTGAGGTGAGCCTGTAGGTCAATTTCAAGGTTTTGGAAAGTGCGTCTTAATTCAGTAACCTGAGTGTTCGTTGTATGGATATCTTGAGAGCTGCTAGACACATTTTTGCGCAACTCTGCAGTCTGAAAGATATATAAAACTGGTTATAGTCATAATGAGCCTTAGTGAATTCATCATCACAGGAACAAACACACTGAGCCTTAGTCTTTACTCTTGTGTGTTGCTATACATTAATTATTGTTTTTCAATATTTCCCATTTAGTGGGTCAGTTGTGATACCAAACCATTATGTCTGTGTGGAGACATTTTAAAAGGCAAAATAAAAAAAATCACTTGAAGGTAGGTATTTATTTGGGTAGTGGTCATGTCATATTAGTTACACACTCACCTTCTCTTGATACCAAATTTCAATGTCCTTCTGGTTTTTGAGCATAATTTGCTCATAATCATGTCTGAGGTCTCCCAAAACTTTCTGCAAATCAATGCCCGGGGCGGCTTTCATGTCTACAGTGACGTCACCTACAAGTTGTACTTTCAGTGACTTCATCTCCTGTAAGCAGTCAGTAATAAGAATTATGGCCAAAAGAAATCAGCTTTGTTCTTGTAAAAACTTGGGTTATTTATGTACAATAGTATATGGCCCCCACACCTATATATTTTATTTAAAAACTTCTTTCCTTGAATTCACTCTCTTGTACTTAAAAGCAGCAAATGTGGATTCACACATGTTCAATAAGAAGATCCTTACCCAACACCTGAGGTTTCCAAACTGTGGGGCCAAAGCAATGATTTGGGTGTTCCAGCCTGGACAAGATTTGGTGATGAAAGTTACCTTTACTTTTGTTATGATCTAAGTGGACCTAAACCAAGGTGGGTGGATCTTAAACCTGAGATGTATGGTAACTTCTGATTAAAAGTAAAGGTCCCCATTATAGCAAGTTTACCTCCTCATGGTTTTTCTTTAGAGCAGCTAATTCTTCTTTCAAGTTCTCCAGCTGGGATTCCAAATCACTTCGGTTAAGAGTCAGATCATCCAAAAGCCTCTTCAGGCCATTAATATCCGATTCAACTGTCTGGCGCAGAATCAACTCATTCTCATACCTTCAAATAAATCATGACAACAACCTTAATTCCCGTTTTATATGGAGATTCTCCGATATTTAATGACATCAGCTATAGGATAATCACTGTTGGGTCAGATGGGATAATAGTTACAGAAATTGCCTTGCTCATGACTACTCACTTCATTCTGAAGTCATCTGCTGCTAATTTGGCATTATCGATCTGCAGGACAACGCGCCCGTTATCCATAGTGGCTGCCAAGATCTAAAAGTGAAAAATAAAACAGATATCAGATTGAATACCCACTGTCTTCATAATCCAGCTGCTTTGTCATATGTCTTGTCATAGCATTGAATGGGGCAGGGTTAAAACAAACCAAAAGCCTGTAACCAATAAACACATTAAAACATTCACATAGCTAGTTCAAGTAGCCAATGCGAACACTGGCATTTATCTCTTTAAAGCAAGTGGTCCTCAGCATCACCAATATTATTTTTCATGTAGTATTACAATACAAAATTGTTTTAGTGAAAAAAACCCTCACCTTTTTCTGAAGGTCTTCAATGGTTTTGTAGAAAGGACTGTAGTCTTTGTCTTGGACTGGGCTTGGACCATGAGTGTCATACCAGTTACGGATCTTCTTCTCCAGATCAGTGTTGGCCTCTTCTAATGCTTTCACCTTGTTTAAGTATGTGGCCAGACGATCATTCAGATTTTGCATGGTTATTTTTTCGTTAAGTGACAGCAGTCCTGAATCATCTCCAAACCCAAAGCCAACTCTGTGGCCACCTCCAGCTGCAATGTAGCCAGAACCAAATCCAAATCCACTCCCATATCCAGATCCTCCACCAAAGCCAGATTCACCACCGTACCCAAATCCAGCACCAGAATCAAAGCATACCCCACCAGCAGATCCACCAGCAGATCCACCAGCAAAGCCTACACCTCTGTTCCCACCATGTCCACCATACCCACTCCTTAAGCTTCCAGCATAGTGAACAGCATGACCTCCACCACTATAAATGCCACCTGCTCTACCATGGCTATTTCCACTTGTAGAAACACCAGAAGATTCAAAAACAGAAGACCTTTTGCCTGTGGCTGACCCTTGTCTAATGCTCATGGTGAAAGCTGGGAAAGAAGAGAATGAAACCTCCCGAGAACCAAATGAATGAGAAACAGGGCCACAGAACTATTGGTTTATAGCTCCTTTTATATCTAAAATGCATTGGGTGTCACCATTTAATTTATGTTCTTATGTTAATTTATCTCTGCCAACTCTCTGTTAGCAAGTTTTTCTTTTTTTTACAAGATGATGGACACTCATTATGAGCAATACACTTGGGTGTTGCACAGAATTCCAAATGATCTATAATCTAAGAAACAATTCATTCAGCATGCATCATGCAGTAATTACCAAGTATAAGATGATATTTAGCAAAATTGCTGATGTCCACATGATTAATAATGTAAATCCATAGAAAAAACACAAAGCAATTGTATTGTATTTATATATGTATATTTTGCTCCTTTCTGTAGCGTTTAGCCAGTGATAACTGCAGTAATTTAATATTAAGCACAATAATTAACAATAAAGAAGTGGAAGTATGTAGAGCAAAAGGGCAGTATGAAATAAAAGGTGTTAGGAAGAGCAGTTTTGTAGTGGGACCTACAAATTTTATGAATCTTCTAGAAGCATCTCCTTGTTACCTTTATTACAGGGACAGGGGCCAATGACCTAAGGCAGGGGTCCCCAACCTTTTTCACTCATGAGCCACAGTCAAATGAAAAAAGAGTTGGGGAGCAACACAAGCATGGAAAAAGTCTATGGGGATGCCCAATAAAGGTTGTGATTGGCTATTTAGTAGCCCCTATGTGGACCAACAGCCTACAGGAGGCTCTGTTTGTTAGTACACATCGTCTTATGCAACCAAAGCTTGACTCCAGGCCTGGAATTCTAAAATAAGCACCTGCTTTGAGGCCACTGGGAGCAATATACAAGGGGTTGGTGAGCAACATGTTACTCACAAGCTACTGGTTGGGGAGCACTGCCATAAGGAAAGGCCATACCATAGACAGCCCCAAATGCTCTAACCTCAGCATCTCCCTTGCCTCTCTTACCTGTGATTAAGGAAGGGTTGGGGTTTACATACTGTACAGAATCAGGCTATAGTAATTCACCAAGACCCAGTTTGGATGCAGCTCACTAAAAAGTGGGAATAGATGTGGGAATGTCATTTTTATTTACTTTACAACCTCATCCTCAACACTTTAACGGTGTAGAACTTAGACAGGGTTAGTGGATTGTTTCATTATTTTACTTGTGTCCAAATCAGGACTTTGGATTGCATGTAGGGTAGTATTTGCTTGGGTTAGTCTCTGGGACAATAATTGGCCCCATCGCCCAGTAACAAGAGCCCATACTGATCCCAGACTTTATTTCGGATTAAATATACCAAATATTTTGTATCTCCTTCCCACTGAGCGTAGGGGAAGTCATGAGCATGTCTTACAGGTATAAGGTTGCAACCCTGTCACTGTTTTCATTGACCCAGTACTCCATGTCTGGGGTAGACAAAAGGATGAACGGACAGATGCTTAGCTATAAGGAAGATGCTCCTTTATGACACATTACTAAGTTTTTTAAATATTTATATTTTCTTTTAACCCAAGTGCCCATGGACTATGATATGGGTTGAAGTTTGACTTAGGGTTAGGTGACTTAGGAGAAGGTGGCACTTGATTGAGGACCACATTGATAGAGGGTGGGATGAATATTGTTTTTCTTGAGTCGTTGCTGGAAGGGATCTACACACTGGGATGTTAATCTTTGTCCATCAACCTGCTGGTGTTTGCCGTCTCTTATTAAATAGAGAATGGCCCAATAAGCCATGCAACTCAGGTATTGAATATGTTCTTCCAGCCTTCCCAGAAGATGACATGCAAGCAACATGGATTTATGAAGTAAAGGGCTTTGTAAAATCATCAGGTAACAAAGTTCGGAAGGATTTGGGATTTTTTTTTTAATAGTTAAAATTACAGCTTTCTTAATCTTGTTTTAATAGACAATATGTTTTTATCAACACCTGGCTGAGGGAAGGCAATAAAACTACAGTAATATAATATAATTAGAGAGGTTCTGCTGGCTTTAATCAACTAACACCAACTAAAGGAGCTCTAAGCCCAGTCACATTAATATTCAAAGTCTCTGCTCTCCTTAATCAACACCAGTATCTACTATCTGTGTGCCTGGGATGTACTTGCATCGAAGAACTGCGGGAAAAAAAACAAAAAAAATACACGATTAAACGAGGTTTCTTTGTGCTTTAGGTATTAATTAGAGGGAGAGGTAAGAACTCGGATCTGTTTTATAGGCGTCTACATAATTTGCAAGGGGGACAGCCAAATAGCCGCGAGAATTCTATCACCATAGTACAACAGTTAGCCCATAAAATATTGGTGATGCCTCATCTTTTCTCCCCTGGCAAAGAAATTATGACTCAGTCGAAACAAATAAAATCGAAATACAAAATGAATAACATGCTGAGGCAAAGTGGAAAAAAATGAGGATCAGTGTTTGAACAAAATGAACTCAAAATGTAGTGGCTGAACTCCATGGCTATGTTCTTGGTCTCTGCTATTTCTCAGTTGGAGTTGGAAGTGGGAAAAATTGAAACACAAAAATAGGTAAGGAAAACCTGGTTAAAGGGGCAATATACACCTAATGATACATTTCTGAAGACAAGCACATTAAATAGGAAATGGGTCCTGCCTGTGCTTTCAATTTCATTTTTGCTATTATATAGCACGAAAGGGACATGTTTGCTTTTTCTCCTATAAACAAGATTATGAGCCATGTACAAACAAACCCCTACACCTATTGCTGGACTGGAAATGGGAACAGGAAGCTAGAAAGTGAATTTCTTCTTAAAGGGATACTGTCATTGGGAAATATGTTTTTTTCTTCAAAATGCAAACAAGAGCAAACATGTTTTTATCTTTAATTTTGAAATCTAACATGAAGCTAGATATATTGCAGGTTTCCCAGGTGCCCCCAGTCATGTGCTCTGATTAACTTCAGTCACTCTTTACTGCTGTACTGCAAGTTGGGTTTATATCACCTCCCCCCTAGCAGCCCATTAGTAGAACAATGGGAAGGCAACCAGACAGCTTCCTGGTAGATCTAAGAATAACAGTCAATAGTAAAAACCCATGTCTCACTGAGACACATTCAGTTACATTGAGAAGGAAAAACAGCTGCCTGCCAGAAAGCATCTCTCTCCTAAAGTGCATGCACAAGTCACATGACTTGGGGCAGCTGGGAAATTGACAAAATGTCTAGCCCCATGTCAGATTTCAAAATTGAATATAAAAAAATCTGTTTGCTATTTTGAGAAATGGATTTCAGTGCAGAATTCTGCTGGAGCAGCACTATTAACTGATTCATTTTGAAAAAAATTTTTTTTTCCCATGACAGTATCTCTTTAATTCACAAGGTTGGGACAGGGCTTGTTATTTCTCAAGTGCATATTACAAATGAGTAAGCTCTATAACCATATGTACAGTCACCAAATCTCACCACCCTATTGGACGAAATGCAATTTAACTTGTTGATATTTCACAACATAACAGTTGCAGTACACTTAAAATCACATATAATTATTATATATATTATACAGACACACAGTGTATTATACAAGGAACCTTGGCAGCAACATAGGCAGTTATTGTTTAGTTATTCACAATAGGAATAATAGGAAATAACTTGAGTTCATCCTGGAACACTTAACCAATTCAAGTACCGCCTGGGGGAAACAGGGGTAATTATTTTAATTATTTTTTCACTCTCTTTTGGAACATGAAATAGTTATCATACATCCCTCTAGGTTTTTAACTGCAAACCAGACTGGAGCCTGATTAAGTGGCAGTGCTCTTAGCAAGCTTATTCAAGACTCCAACTCACATTCAGGATAGTATTTATGGTCACCATAGGGGACATTTACTATGATCCTGGGCAGAAGTGCAAGATCAGTAGAGCACATCCCTTGGTGATCATGCAGAGGGGCTTCTGCCAAGGGTCCGGCTGTGCTCAGAACCGTGTTCTAGTCTAGATGATGATTCCATAGTGAGTTGTAGAGTTCAGTAGAGGGAGAGCAGGTTTCACATGTTGCTTAAAACCCTTAACAGTAACTTCAATTGTTGATCAGAATGCCTCGATATTGGTTGAGCTCTTTAGGAGAACTGAAGCTAATTACACAAACATCCAGTGAAAAGTTAATTTAACTGCATTTTGTTGATTGGAAAAAGCAATTTTCTGCTTTAAAGGGGAGTGTATTTCCGGTTACACACGTAACTATCACTTCCAGCTGTGCCCTGAGTTATAACCAAGAGGGAAAATGAAGCAGAAAGCCTTTACTAGTCTCATTGGTTTCTTAGAACTGGTGCAAATTGTTACCAAAAAAGAGTTTGTGTTGGTTTACAAATGAGCAATGCTCCAGAGAATACCTAGAGGGACCTGTGGGAATATTTTCCTTCAGCAGGATCTTGGCAACTTGTTAGAATGGAAATAAAAATGGAGGGTGCAAAATACAATGAAGTATTTCAACTGTAATTGCTCCATACACATGGCCATAGTAGTATTGGAGTCAAGGGGAGAAGAGGCCTGACCTCAATTGAGTTTGAGACTCGGGTGCACTGTTGTGGCACAACTACTACTGAACAATATGGAGAACATCTGCATGGATGAATGGGCCAACACAACTCTTGAACAGCGAGTTACTAATAAAACAGAGGAACAGGGAATGTGCATTAATCAGTCCCTTATTTTGTATATTTTTAGTTGTTAAGTGGTCAGATCAGTTGTACTTTTTGACTTTTACTTTACTTAGCAGTGGTCTGCTCCCACAGCCCCTTTGTATTTGTGTACTTTTTATTAGAGTTATTCTGTAGAAAGAATAGCCAAATGTTGGTTGTAGCACCCTTACACCCATCCCTTTAGTGGTGGTCTTATGCCTTCAATAAGGGGTGTTGGTCTTGAAAATATTGCCACTACAAAAGCTACAATGGGGGAGGACAGGCAGCTGCTTTGGTAAAAATGTAATTCCATATTATGAGTAGCACTTAAACCAGCCCTTAGGAAGAAACGACCAATTTTAAACCACAAATTCCCCCAGATATCACAGACCCCCTCCTTTAATAAGAGCTTTACCACAAATCTATTTTAAAAAAGTTACATTCAACCCGGTAAGTGAAATGAAACAAAGAGCAAACATGAAATGCATGAAGAAGCTCAGAACTTTATTAAAAAGCAAGGCACTGCATGTGCCACCAAGGTGCAGAAAAACATTTTTTTTATTCAAGCTGAGAAAATACAGGTGGGAAACAGAATAATCCCAAATATTTTCTATATACCATCATTTTCCATGTTCTCTTGAACATTCAGCTGAATTGATTTCTTTGAGTCAGAGAAAGTCTGGGCTTTCTGACAACGTTCAATATTGTATCTTTTTAACATCTTCACGAGAAGAGATAATTTTGCCGTTAATGCTTTCCTCTAAGACGGTGCGAATGTTGCGAGTTCGGGAGCCTGTAAAGAAATTAAGAGATTGTGAGATTTTCTGATGAGATTCTCTGCCGAGATGTAAAGTTGCTCCACCTAATAGGAGACTTTCAAGCCTGTAATCATCCCCATCGATTCCTCTAATAAACTATCATGAGACCACACAAGTATAACAAGAGTGGCAGAAGACCCTGTAGTTGCTGGGGGTGGGATGACATGGATACAGAAGGACCACTAAGGACCATGACTCATGCATAGTTGCAATATATGAAAAACAGCTCATGTTCTTTAAGGCTTGGGGGTCCTCAGAAGTGAAATGATAATGAATGCGATAAGTGGACTTACCATCCTTTTGGGATAAGCTGAGGAGGGAAAAACAACATTAGAATGGTTAGAATTAAGTTTTAGGCAAAAATATTTTATGACATTTTTATGATTTATTTCTAAATCGAAGTAGACTCATCAAAACAACCACTAGAAACTGCACTGGTGCAACATAACATTCATTTTATATGTTCTCAGTCTGACAGTTTCTAGGTTTGAATGAGATGCTTCTGCTATTAGGTATATTTAACAATGATATTCACTTAGATTCTGAAGAGTAGCTTGATACAAAATACTTTTGATGATCACAGTATTTTATAACAATGTACATTAGTGCTATGAAGTTTGTGGAACTTACTGAGCATCTTCTCCTTCCAGGAGGCGTCTGTAGGTGGCAATTTCCTGCTCTAGACGAGTCTTCACGTCCATGAGAATTTTATACTCGTGACTCTGACGTTCCATGTCTGACCGCAGGTCTGCAAGCTGTGCCTCTACATTACTGATTAGGCCTTGGATCTGTGAAAGCTGCATGCAATAACGACCTTCTGTTTCTGCTAAGGAGCCCTCCAATGCCGATTTCTACAGTAAAAAAGAGAATTGGTCATGGTATGGATATGGTAGACAAGTACAGAGACTTTTGCTCTTCTCAAAGGAGACTATGCAAAATTAGTTTAGATGTGGTAGATTGGAGCTTGTGTTTTTGGTAGGGTTTTCCTAGAAATCATTGTACCATTGTGTGAGATCTCACCATATTTAGTTGGGTTTGAAGCTCTATCTCTAAGCTCTGAAAAGTACGTTTCAGGTCTGTAATTTCTGTCTTGGTTGTCTGGATCAGTGCACTGCTGCTGGCAACTTCTTTGTTTAGCTCTTCGGTCTGTGAAGAGAGATAAGGGTGAGGTATGTGTTTCCATATAATAAAATCTTCCAGCTGTGAAGTGTTGACTTACCTTTTTGAAGTACCATTCTTCTACCTCTCGTCTATTCTTCTCAGCTAGGTTTTCATACTGACTTCTCATTTCAGCCAGAGTCTTTGATAGGTCAGCAGATGGTGCCGCGTCCATCTCCACATTCACCTGGCCAGTAGCTTGTCCACGTAGAGCATTCATTTCCTGTAGGTCAGATATTGAGTAGTTTCATTTTTCTGCTGATACTGCCAGTACCCAATTGCTACAATTCATTGCCTTTTATTTAAAGTTAAACTCAATCTTTGATAATTTTCATTTTGGACTTGCTGCTGACAAAGATGACCTTTGATAACCTTCAAATATATGCGTTTCAGAATGGAACAGAACAACATGTAAAATGGATACATTTTTCTAGTAAATAGTTTACTACTCCTTGACAGCTATGTTGACTCACCCTGTACTAATGTATGCCAAGACTACAGTAAATGCACAAATTTAGTATTTGGAAATATGTCTCATCTTACTTCCTCATGGTTCCTCTTCAGATATGCAAGTTCCTCCTTAAGACTTTCAATCTGGATCTCCAGGTCTGATCGGGCTATGGTCAAATCATCCAGGACTCTGCGTAGACCATTGATGTCCGCCTCAACGTTCATCCGGAGAGCAAGTTCGGTCTCATACCTTGAAAACAGGAGGGTTTGCATGTTTTGTTACAAAATGCAACTTTACACCATTCATCCTTGGTGAAGGTAAAAGACATATGTTTCCAAATTGTGGCTGGCTAAAAGCAAATGGGTTAGCAAACCAATGCATTGAAAGAAGATAATTAGGGTGAGCTCAGGGTGAACGGTTAGCTGATGTTCTGGAGACTTTTAGAACTAAGTGTTTTATTCGAAACAATGCTTAATGTATTTCTTTCTACTAATATTAGAGAAAAATTGGAAGTGGGAAAGTCATGAACAGCTGTGGAACACTTTGAAGTTAATAGGAGTAAATGGAGTAATGGAATGTACTGTTGCCATTTGTCTAGTTACCCCTAGCAACCACCAATCAGCAGGTAGCTTTTTCCCTGCTACTCTAATTGGTTGCTATGGGGAAAAAGATGGTAAACCTGATATAGTTTTTCAGTTGGCACTCTCATAACACATCTTGTGCACCATAAATGACAACGGTGGTCAGAAACAATAACCAGAATTATTGAAAGCAACATGATGATGTAAAATGGAATGAATTGCCTCTTACTTGGTTCTGAAGTCATCGGCAGCCAGTTTAGCATTATCGATCTGCAGAAGAATACCTGCATTGTCCATGGTGCCAGCAAGAATCTATTGTTTAGGAATATATGTAGAATGATGAGATGCTTTTATACTAGATCATAAAACAACCCTCCACAAAAAAAAATTAAATGTGAATGAAAACAAAGTTAGAGATTATTTGCTGGACACTTTATTACCTTTCTGCGGAGATCCTCAATGATCTTGTAATAATGACTGTAGTCGGTGGCTTGACTGGGTGCCTGCTTCTGGTACCAATCCCTTATCTTGATTTCCAGTTCTCCATTTGCGCTCTCCAAGGTGCGCACCTTCTCCAGATATGCAGCCAAACGATCATTTAGGTTCTGCATGGTATACTTTTCACTTCCTGAAATAAGGCCTTCTCCTCCAGCCATACCTCCTCCTCCAAATGCATAGCCAGAACCATAGCCCCCACCATAATTAGAAAAGTATGCCCCACCTAAGCCACCTAGGCCAGCATCAACACCACAGCTTCCATATCCTCCACCCATGCCAGAACTCATTCTTGCGGTGGAGAAGGAGACATTTTGGCCACCACTGCCACCATGGATGCTTGGAGCCCTGTAAACCCCAGATACTCTGCTGGAGCCACCTCCTAAACCTCCAGGACCCTTTACGGAGCTGGAAGATGAGGTTGTCTGCCTGATAGAATATGAAGACATGGTTTGTTTTCAAAGAGTATCTTGAGAGCCACCAAGTTGATTCGGGCTGTTGACTGCAGTGAATCGGATGTCTGTCTTTCTCCTTTATATTAAAGGATGTGGGTGTGCGTTTCTCTCAAGGATCGGTCCCTATGAGGAGTCATCAGCTTTGATTTCTGTGCCAACATTTGTATTAGAACAAAGATATTTGATTACCTCAGAAGTTTTCACAAATGTTTCAGTGCCCCCCCCCTTCTGCTGTTCCCTTAACCATTTACATAGAGTTGTGACAAACAGAGATGAATGGGTGGCTGCCTTAGCTCATAAAACAAAAAAAAGAAAGTGATTCACAATGAATAAGGGAAGATTCTTCCTTAGGCTATGATTTCAACATTCCTCTATGCCTAACCAAGGAACGAGTATGGGTTTTTAATGCACCAATCCCTACTTTGGAAATTTTGGGGAATTATATGATATCTGAATGTTATTTAAAAAATGAATGACAATCTCTCTCTTTTATCACGATTTAAAGTGCTTTATGCTTATTATTGTGTTATTTGTATAGTCCAGACATACTTAGATAGCACATTACAAAGATTCACATCAGTCCCTTCTCCAGTGAAGCTTACAATCTAAGGTCCTTATCACACACTATGGTGTTTTATAAGAAACAAATGAACTTGTCTGTGTGTTTTGGGAGTGTGGGAGGAAATCAGAGTGCCTGGAGGAAAGTCACAAAGACATCCAGACAACATCCAGAATTCTTGCAGATAGTTCCCAGACTAAGCGGTTATGGCCTAGGGCAGCATAAATGAAGGGGCCGAATGCCGCCCAGCCACACTGGTTACTAACTTGATTCCGGAGCACAAAGCACTAGGCGCTATTCTTTATTCGCAAGAGGGCGTCAGAGGACACTGGCTTCCGGGTGCCCCCAATGTGAGTGGCATCTATGTGGGATTCTGATCAGTTTTTAATATAATACACCACTCATTAATATAAAATGCTCAAATACCATATTCACCCAAAATGTTCTTCTCTACTCTACAAACCAGCCCAGAACTAGAACCAAGGTCACAGTGATGATCCATGAATTGAAGTAGCAAGACAAGAATCCCACCTACAAAGCCTACGTTGGACAATTCCGTTTTCACATCATGGTCACTTTTTACCAACAATATACCAATATAACCTTAATGGGTGATACATTTTGACCTATTATGGTGATGTTCTGGAATGGAATGTTCTAAATGCAAAGAATGGAACATTTAGGGTTGGCTCATTCTTTCCACTCACTATATAATCCCAGTGGTAAGAGCAGCTCTTAAGGCAGATGTATGGTTAGCTCTTGCACGCTAAAGTGTGCCCACCAATCTAAGTGAGAGGCATAGTTGAGAGACTTGTGGTTTTTCACTGTTGGATACACCACTCCTGAGAAATAAACGAATTACAAACCACAGTCTGGGAATGTCTCTGAGTAATTAATCATTCACTACCTTATATCATTATGTACCCAGCTAAAAAAAACAGAAATTAAATTTGCTTAAGGCAACAACAATTATCTGTTCTATATCTCCTAAATATATGCCTCCATTATCTTATTATTAGAAAATGATCTTGGTTCACACTGTGCTGATAAAATTTTGGTATATTCTATAATCTCACCTTACAAAAGCATCATATAATTAAAGGGATACTGTCATGGGAAAAAAAATTGTTTTCAAAATGAATCGGTTAAAGGAGAAGGAAAGGTTGAAACTAAGTAAGCCTTATCCGAAAGGTCCATCAAAATATACCAGTAAACCCCCAAAGTAGTGCTGCTCTGAGTCCCCTGTCAAAAGAAACACTGCATTTCTTTCCTTCTATTGTGTACACATGGGCTTCTGTATCAGACTTCCTGTTTTCAGCTTAAACTTCATTGCCCTGGGCAAGAGCATGCTCAGTTTCCTCTTCTTCCCCACCCCCTCCCTTCTCTACTGTAATCTGAGCCCAGAGCAGGGAGACACTCAGGCAGGAAGTGATGTCACACCATGTTATGACTGCAGCTCCTATTCTAAACAAACAGAGAGTTTCTAGAGCTGTTTATTCAGGTATGGTAAAACATTGTACAGAATAAATATAGCATTCTAGCTTGCACTATTGCAGCTAATCTATTGGCAATAAAATGCCTCCATAGCTTTCCTTCTCCTTTAATAGTGTTGCTCCAGCAGAATTCTGCACTGAAATCCATTTCTCAAAAGAGCAAACAGATTTTTTTATATTCAATTTTAAAATCTGACATGGTGCTAGACATATTGTCAATTTCCCAGCTGCCCCCGGTCATGTGACTTGTGCCTGCACTTTAGGAGAGAAATGCTTTCTGGCAGGCTGCTGTTTTTCCTTCTCAATGTAACTGAATGTGTCTCAGTGGGACCTGGATTTTACTATTGAGTGCTGTTCTTAGATCTACCAGGCAGCTGTTATCTTGTGTTAGGGAGCTGTTTTCTGGTTACCTTCCCATTGTTCTGTTGTTAGGCTGCTGGAGGGGAAAAGGGAGGGGGTTGGTATCACTCCAACTTGCAGTACAGCAGTAAAGAGTGATTGAAGTTTATCAGAGCACAAGTCACATGACTGGGGGCAGCTGGGAAATTGACAAAATGTCTAGCCCCATGTCAGATTTCAAAATTGAATATAAAAAAATCAGTTTGCTCTTTTGAGAAATGGATTTCAGTGCAGAATTCTGCTGGAGCAGCACTATTAACTGATTCATTTTGAAAAAATATCCCTTTAAGGAAATTGTTGTGTACCATGCAATAGAGCTGTTTGTGATGTCTTGGAAGTATAGTAGAATAGATTCACTGTGGAATTATAAAAATGTCATCTTAACCAGAGGAAACTGGAACTTTAAGCACAAAAATGACCTTCATTTGTGTCTGTAGAAATGACATTGGGCCTAGTGAGCTGTGCTCTTGTTCAAATGATAGTTTATTATACCCTGGTCAATGCATTTAAGAGATTGAAATGGACATAAAATAGAGAGAGACTTTTGAACATGGCCGGAATGGCAACAATGGTAAATTGATTTTAGAATTCTGAGATTCATCTGCTCAGACAGTTGTGAATGAGCTCTGGAAGCCTCCATTAATAGTTTGTTTAAATAGAGGCTGATTGCAAGTCTGAGGTGCCCTTTGAATCATTCCATCCTGCACACATAGTCAACAAAGAAACAATTAAACGTACTTAGCTGGCTCTTTGGAGAACAAACAAATTGTGATTATGGTGAAACATTGCCATCCAGTCTGTCCCCTTTGACTCTCAACATGTGGTTGTTCAGTTTGGTATCGTCTCTGGAGAGGCCCCTGATATTGACATCAATGATCGAATCATCACAAACCTGACTTTCTCAAGAGAAGGGCATGGCGCCTATTTAAAAGTTCCGGAAGACTTTGTTGCTGTGGGATTTCACGGTACAATTGTTGCAAGTGCTGGTGGTGTGACATTATTGAAATGTCTATATCCCCCAAAAAGTAATGTGCACAAATTCTCTGATCACACCATTAGAATGCACACAGATATATTCGTTTATCTAATCAGAATCATTCATTAGTACGGAGTTCATTAATACAGAGGTTCCTAAAATGCTGGGATAAAAGCAGTGAATAGACGTGTGTCTTATGCCCCTATGAGGGTGAATTATTTGCTCTTCTTGTTTCCTGAAAGCCAAACCTGAAGGTCAGCTCAGATTAAGGTGCTGTAGAAATACTTGGGACAATAACTGAATCTATAGGGATTGTGGTTGGAAAGATGTCCTTGGAGTCAGTTGTGCAACAATTTGCATTCAAAAGGCGGTCGTTGCACTTCTGTAGAGATGTTATAGACAAATAGCAGGGGACCTTTTTACCCATAAAGTGGATCACCGAACCAGAGGCCACCTCTTTAGACTACAAGAAAAGAAGTTTCATTTGAAGCAACGTAGGGGGTTCATCACAGAGAGGACAGTGAGGTTGAGGAATGCACTGCCGGGTGATGATTCAGTTAATGACTATAAGAGGGACTTGGATGATTTCTTGGACAGACATAATACAAAGGCTATTGTGATACTAAACTCTATAGTTAGTATAGATATGGGTATATATCATTTATGTGACAGTAGGGAGGGGTGTGTGTATGGGGCTGGGTTTTCATTTGGAGGGGTTCAACTTGATGGACTCTTTTTTCAACCCAATTTAACTATGTAACTATGTAACTATGTCATTGGCACCACTCAGTCTTACCTGCCTCCTGTTCCAAATTGGGTTGTGTCTATTGATCCAGGGGGAACCCAGCAGCTAACGCCACCTCGGACCCATGCAGCACCTTCAAGGTTCACACGCCATCAATTGGTACCATGCAGTTTGCACCAAAGCAATTGGGAGCACACATCACTTGCATGCTGAATGCCAGAGCCAATTTTCAGCGCAAACAATTGTGCCAATTTTAAAGCATTGGCGTTAAATTTGAATTCAGGTGCATCTTCCAATGGTGACCTCAACAATCCTGTACTTATGGGAGGGAATGCTGTATGGTGGGGAAAAAACGTGCCAATTGCACTTGAAATTCCACTTTTTTTCACAGCACTTGCAGTTGTACATGACCCCTTAAATCTGTTCACGCGTAAAGACAAAATGGTCTAAAGTGAAAGTTATTGACACATTCGTCCCCCTGTATAAGTTTCTCTATGTCATGTTGTACAGGGGAAACCTTGTCACATTATAAATAAATGCTAAGAATAACATCAGTATAGGCTGACACAAGAGATTCTGTTTTACCTGTCTCAATTCTCAGTCTGATCCCCCCTGAGATAAAGTATTGTTTTCTACAATAAAGAGCTGAATGTCTCTTGTGATGCAAATGAAAGTCAAGGGAGAAGTTTACTGTATGATGTAAGAGCTGAAGCCGCACTTCAGTCTGGGTGTGGGAGATGCACCTGGATCTGGTTACGTTTTCTGCTCCTAATTAAAGGCGCAATAACAATTCCAAACACTATTAAACCTACTTAGGTGTCTCCAAATGAAGTGTTTATGGTATTGCTGAATATCCATGGATAATTTATTATAATCCCTTAAGTGTTGTGTATTGGCTGTGATTAAATATCAGTCTGAACATGGCTGAAGGCTACCCGAACATTAGAACCATCTTCTCCTTCTGAGTTCTGAGGAGCTTGCAGTACATTTACCTATGGCGTTGGCATTGGGGGTATATTTGTATATATGGATGACACGAGGTTTGGAGTGAAATTCGTTGCATTTTCTAGAGCCAATGACAGGGTGCGCAGTTGTGAAAGTAGACTAAAATCTAAAATTTCCTCAAGCACAACAATATCAGAGCACCTTGGGACCCCTTGAGACCTGTTGGCAGTGTAAAACAGGAGAGCCCATAGTTTACTCATGCAACATCTACTTTTAGTGATATTGTGCAATTATGATCTACATCCATAAAAGCATCGTTGGCATTCTGTTCCATGGAAAATGTTTGAGATAATTTATATTACTATATTTAACAAACAACTAATTCTTATGTAACCTTAACGTAATAAATTTCTATGAAAAGCATCAAACAGGAGGGTGATTTAGACAAGCTGTTTTTTGTTTGTCTTGAGATCTACTGGTCACCAGCTAAAAGTCTACTGGTAGATCACAATCTACCTTTTGGGCACCCCTGGTATAAAAGAATGGATAAGAAATGGGAAAAAGAAAGAAGCGAGTAAAGGCCAAGATTCTATTCATCCAATGTATACACATATAAGTGACACTAACCCGTCTGACTTGATTTTTGGAAAGCACCTGGAAGAATCAAGCCCATAATTCTTAAAATGGAAATAACAAAAGGTTTAAAGTTAATTCCTTGACGTGAATTAGTCAGAGAGTGAAGAAATACAGCGTGTCTTGTGGTTATTTTCTAATATCTGAATACATTTTTGTTACTGCTCAGGGAACCCATTGGGTTATATAAGTTAACAACCTGACTATACAAATTGGACCCTCTATGGAATAAAACCACTTTCCAGGTTATAGGAAGATGGCAGGGAGTGAACCTCCATCAGCAGAAAGGCACCTAGAGGCTCAATGCCTGGTCAGCATGAGGGCACTAGTTGATTGGAGCAGCGAGCTGGAATTTGTTTGGATCATCAATGGATAGCTTGTGAAACCATAGACCACTGCTTGTTATATTTTCCCCATAGTCCCTACTGCTTTTTCAGCCCTTTATCGCCTAAATTGGATTATCTCTGTCAACTGATTTCTTAATCAGCCACATGCTGCCAAAGGAGCTGTGACTAATTGTTCCTTAATTTGTTATTTAATGTAACCCTTTTACAGTCTTTTATTTATTTAAAGGGGAAAAAAACTAGTGCACAAGGGGAAATAAAAAGAAACTCTGGTACAGAATGCAAACGTATCCCATGGCCTCCGATTTACAGCACCCCTTAAACACCATAATATCCAAATGTAACACCTCATTTAATGGGATGTCATGCCTGAGGCAGATCCTTAATATCAAAGCAGTCATATAATGCAGATTGCATGCATTTCCAGTAGACATGTTTTAATTCTATGCGTTTTCCCAAGCTCATAAAGAAAAGTCCTGTTTTCACTGGTCTGTCTTCTCCTATTCACGGTGAACCATCTCACTGGCTTCTTTGTGATATAGTGTTGACAAAACTCTATCACTAACTGCTTCCCATTGTTGACAACCTAAGAAGACTCCAGTATTGAGCACCTGCCCAATTGCCCCTGAAAAATGCAGCCTTCTTTGTTTACATTTCCATGGTCTCTGATGCAAACATTGAGATGATTCCACTTTCTTCCTCTCTGGTTATTTATAAGTATTTTGTGGCCTTGCACTGGATATTGAACTTCCATTCTCAGTCTTCTCTATATTTTCACAAGTGCTTTTGTTTCAAGAACTGCTTATATACATTGACCCAAAGTGACAGCTTGCTTTAAAATGAACTTTCTGTATGATGGAGACCAGTGATCCTCAACCAGTGGCTCATGAGTCCCTCCATGTCCACATGGGTCACTCAAATTGCCAACGACAGCTTGAGTATGGCATGCCAATGATCTTTACTCATGCTTGTGTGGCTCCTCAACAAATTGTAGCTAAGAGTGTGGCTCACCAGTATGAAAGGTTGGAGACCCCTGAAATTGTTCACAACTTTAACACCACTGATCATACAGACAGTTTAACTGGTCTCCAGGCATAGACACCCACTGCTTTGAGCTTCAGTAGGACAGTCTGGGAAATGGTGTCTTAAAGTGCTTTCACTTCAAACCAGATTTCTCCTCTAATATGTGACATACAAATGATGTTCTATAGTTTTATCTCAAACAGTTCCCTGTGAACTGTATCTAGGTGTGTCCTAAAACTAATTATTGTGGCATTTTGGCTGGAAATCAATATATGTTTAACATGTCTGTCTTTGACTAATTGTCCTATTAAGCTTGTCATGTCTGCCTCTCCCTGTGGAATGAACCGCCTAGAGGATCTATCCATGCTTGAAACAAAGGCTCTGGTGCTGAGTACCTTCTCTACAGTCAAGTATTGTGATGGATTTTTTTCATTATTAATAAGTTAAATGGACCAAGTTGAGAGAGGGTTGTTGGAATTAGAAGAGATCAGGGTAGGGCACAGTAACCAAGGGTGAAAACAGAGTTACACATGACCCAAAATATCTGACCTAGTAAAGAGATAGACCAGCTATGTGAATCTACTTTCATGCATTGATAAATATATACATTGGCTGTACAGGGTTTCATTAAAGCAACTGTAATAAAAACAGAGCACCTTCTGTAGTCCTCTATAGTCTATCACATTTATGGAGTAATTTAAGAGCTTACTGGATCCATGGGAAGAGTTATTTGGAGATGGGAAGACCAGAACATATATGTATATATCACAGTGGAGGATTTTTTACACTCTAATGAATAAATACAAACTTGATCCAAGGAAGCTCCCTGGGAAAGTAAGGACTTCAGTTGCTTGTGGACACCAAGAAATATGATAGGCCTCAATTTAGAATGTACAGCTCATAGGGGTGGAGGCAACACAAAATGTGATTTTCTGCTGTCATTCATGATTTCTTCCTTAATAATACAGGTGTCCAAAGCATCCCATGGATAGACATATAGCTTTGCCTCCTGTAAACTAGTTATCTTGTCATCTGTTGTTCTAATATTTAGGATACTTATTAAGAACAATACTTATTTGTGGAAAATAAATGTATTTCATTTTCCTCTTCTTTGTCTGAAGAGATTTCATCCTTAGGGGTGGCAATGTAGGTGAGGATGCAAAGGATACGGTTTAATCCTGTATTTCTTATCCGGCTCTTAATGGAGATATTTTGTGAGGAGCAACAGATGATGTAATGTTTGGGCACATCCGCCTGTCAATTTCAGTTATAGGTGCGGTGCTTGTTTCTGTTACCTGTGCCAATAATAAATGCTACTGAAACAGACAGAGCTTTCTCTAGGTACTCAGAGAACATCCAAGGGATGACTAATAAGGAATAGATGGAGTTCTAGGCAGGGTAATGATTTGGACCCCCTTTTTATTGCCTACACAAATGTTGTTTGTCTTACTGCATCATTGCCACCACTGCAGTTGTAATTCAAACCATATTCTACACTGAAGCTTCTACTGCTGTGACGGGGCTCATTATCAAAACTGTCCTTCATTGGCCTTCATCATCCTCCTGGGCTTTCCCCTTCCCATATGGTGGATTAGTTATTATATTGTTATATAACAAAGGTAGTAAAATAGTTGCTTGAAGAAAAGCAGGAACCATGTGGCCAGAGACAGTTTCATAGTGAGAAATCTCTGGTCTCATTGATTTGTTGATGTTACGACCATCAAGACTAGGTGATAACATATGAAAAACGGTGTAAATAATGGGGAACATTTCCTCGTTCACTGGTTAATGATTCTGGTTCCATATTTGTTAGTAAGAAAGAACAACAAAACAACCTCATTGAATCTAACAAAATTAACAAAGAAAGGTTTCTTATTGCTGAGCCAACGTCTAAAAAAAAAGGGAGGGGATCTCTTAAAATCAAGAGGGTCTTGTTTTCTGTACTAATAGATACTGGGTCTTAAAAATATTGGGGTACTTATTAGCTTTGCCTGAAAACGGTACAGCAACAGGGAACATGTAGAAAAATGGTGAGAAATCCCAAGCTGGAAGCATATGATGAAGTTGTAACTAAAGAGCGGTGGTTCCCAACCTTGGTGGTTCCCAACCTTGGTGGTTTCCCCGCTTGGAGGGGAGGCAGGGAGCCTGTCTGAATGGCAGTTGGACTGAGATATGGAGATAACACTTACTTGCTGTCCTAGATTTTCTTGCAATTACTGATACACCTTGTTATGGGCTAAGGGCAACTCTGACCAAAGGTTGGACCTCCAAGGGGAGCGTTAACTAAAAGACCCAACAACTTGTGCTGTTTTTTTATTCTTAACAAAGATCTGATTTCAAAGCTTGACACAACTGATTTGACTGATCTAGCACAAAGCCAATGATTATTAAATCTGACATAAGCAATATGATATAATGTGCTCGGAACCAGCTGTCATTGCTCAATATGGAAACAGCAGCCAAAAACATTACCATAAAACATAACAGTGCCCAGCCAATCATTTACCCTATAAAAGATTTTTTCCTAATTTCACAATTGCTGATAATTTCACTAGTGGAGTGCAGTGGAAATGCAGTGGGCAGTGCAAATAGACAGATTCGGGTAAGCCAACTCCTTGTACTTAATTCAAAGCCCCACTGGAAAATATTGCAGTGTGTTTAAAGGAGAACTAAAGCGTAACTAAAGAAGTAGGTAGAAATGTTGTACATGATGTTTTGTGCTTCTGTACCAGCCCAAGGCAACCACAGCCCTTTAGCAGTAAAGATCTGTGTCTCCAAAGATGCCCCAGTAGCTCCCCATCTTCTTTTCTGCTGATTCACTGATTCACATGCTCTGTGCTGCTGTCACTTACTGAGCTTAGGGAGCCACTCACAATATACAGTACACATAGAATAGAAATGTCACAATATAAGGCTGATTAGTAATTAATACACATAATTACTACATGGCAGCACAGAAACCAGTGCAATTAGCATCAGAATTGAATAATCAGCAAACCTGTAGCATCAGCTTATATTACAGCCAGGGAAGCTCATTTTCTGCTGGATAATTAGTGACGAGCCCTAAGCTTAGCTTCTCAACAGCCAATCAGAGCCCACTGAGCATGTGAGTGTCACAGATACTTTCCAAGATGGTGACCCCCTGTGACAAGTTTGAAGTCCTGGATCATTGCTGCTATTGACAAGCTCAAACTTTAGCCTCGTGCAATAAGTTCACTATAGAAAATAGGACATTTTTAGCCACATTCATTTTTAGGGTTTAGTTCTCCTTAAAGAGGAAACAACTGTTGGCTGATCTTTTCAACTAAAACTTTTACATGTCTCTATGATAATATGCTGTTCTTTATTTCTATATCTTTGCCACTTGGTTTTCTTCTGTTCCCCCATAATCTAATCGTAGGGCTGCGGGTTTGTAGCATTAGGGTAATGGCACTTGGGAATCCTTGTAGCATTTTCTCACTCTAGAAATATACTGCTCCAAGGAAGGGCGACAAAATATTAGGAATCTTACCCAGGTGAATGTGAATCAACACATTTGTGCCAAAGACGAATTCACGCTGCAGCACTCCGAAATGGTAAAAATCGGATTTTATTTGTGCCAAAGACTAGGCAACGTTTCAGGCTCCTGCCCTTTCTCAGGCCCTTGAGCCCAAAGACTAGGCAACATTTCGGGCTCCTGCCCTTTTCCCTTGAGGCTTGAGAAAGGGCAGTTGCCTAGTCTTTGGCTTGAATAAATTCAGATTTTCACCATTTTGAAGTGCTGCAGTGTGAATTCTTCCATGAACAATTGGTTCCTTTGGCAGTGGGAAAGCAGCGCGCACCCGTCGCTACAAAAAGCACAAGTTTAGTTGTCTATAATTGAGTGAAACACATTTGTGCCGTGTCCTCTCTAGTGACCAGGTGAAAAAGTGGGGCTACTACAAATCTCTGCTTGTGCTCAGGTCAAGTAAAGACCTGGGCCAGGCCAAGCTGATTGGGCACCCTAGTCAACTTGGCCGGCCACAATCAGGGTCGCTCCGCCAATGAGGGGTGTTGAGGCACTTGCCTCAGGCAGCAGCGCTCCTGGTTGCCAGGGGCGGCAAAAATGCTGCTCCTGGTAACTAAGAGACAAATTTCCGGTTTTCGACCCAGAAATTCGGCTCTTCTAGTGCTGAGAGCGCAATTGTGCACTCAAGGCCTGTAACAGAAGTGAGGGGCAGGAAAGGGAGCAGAGAGTGCAGCTGAGGGGAGGGAGGAGAGAGTGCAGCCAAGGGGAGGGAGGAGAGAGCGCAGCCAAGGGGAGAGAGTGCAGCCGAGGGGAGGGCAGAAACTGGCAGAGGGGAAGTAGAAGAGAGTGTGGCCGAGGGGAGAGTGCAGCCGAAGTTTGGGAATAGAGAGCGCAGCCAAGGGGAGAGAGTGCGGCCGAGGGGAGGGAGGAGAGAGTGTGGCCGAGGGGAGGAAGGAGAGAGCGCAGCCAAGGGGAGAGAGTGCAGCCGAGGGGAGGGCATAAACTGGCAGAGGGGAAGTAGAAGAGAGTGTGGCCGAGGGGAGAGTGCAGCCGAAGGTTGGGAATAGAGAGCGCAGCCAAGGGGAGAGAGTGTGGCCGAGGGGAGGGAGGAGAGAGTGTGGCCGAGGGGAGGGAGGAGAGAGCGCAGCCAAGGGGAGAAAGTGCAGCCGAGGGGAGGGCAGAGACTGGAAGTGGGGAGGGAGGAGAGAACGCGGCCGAGGGGAAAGTACGGCCGAAGGTTGGGAATAGAGAGCGCAGCCAAGGGGTGAGAGTGCGGCTGAGGGGAGGGAGGAGAGAGTGTGGCTGAGGGGAGTGAGGAGAGATCGCAGCCACGGGGAGAGAGAGCAGCCGAGGGGAGGAGAGAGACTGGCAGAGGGGAGGGAGGAGAGAGTGGTGAAGGGAGGGGAGAGAACACAGACTAGGGGTAAGCAGAAGACCCTTTAACAGGCACCTGCCCAGTTTCCCCCCACCCTCCCGTCGTTCTCCCCTCCGGGTCTGACAGTAACGGAACCTTAGCAACAATATAATCTTAACTGAAAAACAATTGCTTTGTCCATCTATAAATAAAACCCATGCTAATGCTGCTGGGTGTGTTTTCTTTGACTCCCAGGTAAATAACAGGTTGAGAAGTAAAGAGCCGTCATAGAGCTAAAAGTAGAAAGTAGAAGTGACAATCACTGAGGCTGATGATAAAAACTTCTCCAAGAGCTCCCTCTGCTGTGCGTCACTACAAGACATTCCTGCTGCATTTTGTTTTGCAATTCTCCTGCTCACCATGCGATTCCAATCTGGTCTAATCCT
The DNA here is from genome assembly GCA_038501925.1 of Xenopus petersii. Lineage (NCBI taxonomy): Eukaryota > Metazoa > Chordata > Amphibia > Anura > Pipidae > Xenopus > Xenopus petersii. The sequence goes on from CM076689.1 coordinate 119,272,576, forward strand.
TTGTTTTTATTCATGGTGACCTAAAACTAAAATACAGCTGATAATAAACACAGAACATAAAAAATATATAATTTGGAGCAAATAAAGATAAAAACCATACAGAAAGCTTTGATTTTTACAGCAGATGACGGAGCTATGGGGACAATAAAGTTCTGCATTTGCTCAATAGGGGGCAGTGATAAGTCATTTTTATATTAGACTTTGTCATTTCTCCATGTGATGTTACATTACTGGAAATACAAAACAGTCCCATAAGGAGAGTTGGATCTGTGACATTCTGCAAAGTACCGACATTCTCAGCAGCAATTTCCAGGCCACTTTTAGCTGAATTCCTACAATATTCTCACAAACAAGTGCAGTGACTCTGGTTATTTATGTTTCACACTAATATTTATAAACCATTGTCTCATATTCAGACTTATTACCCGTATTATTATTATTATCTTGTATAAGTGTGTGACCCACACGTTGCTGCCTGGGAACATTGTAAAGTGTTAGTTTCAAGTGTTAGTGTCAGGGGTGATTGTGCCTCTTACCCCCTGACGTTTCTCCCCCTCCCTCACTCCCCAGCGCTTATCTTGTTGGAACAGGAGCAAGTTACTAGGGGTGGCTTTTTGCTGCACCCGCTTGTTATGTTTTGGTAACCCCACACCGGTAACAAGGGGGCTCATGACAGCAGCACCCTTAGTTAGTGCTGTTCTGGAGAAATTGTCAACTTAGGACTGGCTCTAACAGTGGGGTAAAAGGGGGGACCCTGTGGCCTAGGTGGGGCCTATAAAGAGAGGGTACCTGGTCACCTGGAACCACTGGCACTCTGGGGGGGGTTTGGGTAGGGTTGCCACCTGGCAGGTAAAAATGTTGCTTGATGCCAATGTTATTTATAGGGAAAAACCACAAAAATATAGCAAGGCCGTCATTTTTTTCCAGAAAAGGTGTCAACCCTAGGTTTGGGGTATGAGGCAGTGGAAAGTAGGACAGCCTGCGTGGGGCTGGAGGGTGCCAGCAGGGCAGCCATCAGGGGGGGACAGGAGGGAGAGTTGTAGGGGGCCCGGCCACACCACACTTACTTGAGGCACCCTACCCCCCCCCACCCCCCAAACAAGAAGGAGGGCAGGTCAGGGGGATTGTGGACAAATCTGTTGCTCATTGAATAAAAGAGAGGGGATAATATCTGCTGCTGCCTTCCATTTGTGGCTGAGCAGGGATGGAGATCGTTGTACTACAGGTAAATAGTCTGGGGGGCGCCTGGCCAGTAAAAATGATGGTTGAGCCTAATGTTATTAATAGTGAATAACATCTAGTTACACCACTGTGTAAGACTCCATAGTCACTCACTATTTATTTTATCTAGTAGCACACATAGACATATCAATAACTATCTTTTTCCTTCAGCCACCATTTTGTGAAGGCCTGACAGGAACTGATGCAGCTCTGTCACAGGAAGCAGCATATGAGGCAAAGACAGAGCTCTGCCCATTCATTGGCTGATGTGACCAAGCAAGTGTGTGTGCCTTTGGTTTGTGTGTGAGCGCAGTGAATATACAAGAGATGAGACGTCAGAATGAAGTGGAACTGCCACTCTCAGGGCTCCCGGGTGTTTCATCCATATTCAATTTCCACAAACACAGGGGGAGGCGAGTGAGTGAGTGAGAGAAGAGTGAGGAGACTACAAGTGCCAATGAGAAGCACTGGCCGTGCTGTGGGTCTTCCCTTAATAAACTGAATTAGAATGAAAGATTCCCTGTATTACACACATAATACACACCATGAACACACACAATCTACTTCATTCTTCACACTTGCCCGTGGAACTTACGCTCTAACCTGGTTACGGGCCAGTCCAAGCGTGGATTGTCTAGAACTCTCTGAATTGGAACTGGGGGTCAATACCCTGTAAAGACGGCCAAGCGGATTGGTGTTTACTCACAATCTCATCACAACTCCCTCAAGAATCCACAGAGACACAATGGGCCAATGTTATGCTCTGGGCCTGGAGGCCACATACACAGACATGGAGACGGTGCATCTGAGAGGATAGAGGCTCCATAGAATCTCCTGCTGTTGCAAGTGCTAAAAAATCTTGCCCTTTATTGTACATTTACTACTGGGGATGTGGGTGTTGCCTGCCCTTAATCCACTGCAAGAGGCCTGGCACCATATTCAGCCCCTGCCATAGGCATGAATGATGCACTAAATACAGACCCAGCAGCATCTTGCACACCTCAATGATAACAATGATGCCTATGTGCTGCCTCCTCCCTAATAAATATCAAACACAGGCACCGCTGTATTCATTGGGGAGTCACAGCTCATTGCACTCCATTGTGCCACTTGCTCCATGTCAGCACTGCTCACAGCAACATGTATTCTTTTAATGAAGCTGAACTGTATTTATGGTAAGAAATGGCACACTAATAAATGGCACATTGATAAATGGTACACTGATAAATGGCACACTAATAATTGGCACACTAATAATTGGTACACTGATAATTGACACACTGATAAATGGCACACTAATAAATGGCACACTAATAATTGGCACACTGATAAATGGCACACTGATAATTGGAACACTAATAAATGGCACACTAATAAATGGCACACTAATAATTGGCACACTGATAAATGGCACACTAATAATTGGCACACTGATAAATAGCACACTGATAAATGAGACACTAATGATTGACACACTGATAAATGGAACACTAATAATTGGCACACTGATAAATAGCACACTGATAAATGAGACACTAATAATTGGCACACTGATAAATAGCACACTGATAAATGAGACACTAATAATTGGCACACTGATAAATGGCATACTGATAAATGACACACTGATAAATGACACACTGATAAATGACACACTAATAAATGGCACACTGATAATTGGCACACTGATAAATGGCATACTGATAAATGACACACTGATAAATGACACACTGATAAATGACACACTAATAAATGACACACTAATAAATGGCACACTAATAAATGGCACACTAATAAATGGCACACTAATAAATGGCACACTAAAGCATTTCTGCACCCACAGAGCCAATGAAAGTATGATTCTTGATTATTTATGGGCAATGCCCAAAACCCTTGCCTAATTTTTGATTTTGGGATACTAAAGCTACAAGCTTCTGGGAGCCACAGCTGCAGCGAGGTGACCTTATCAAATGTATTGGATTAATACACCTGTGACCCCCACAGACACACACTGTATTGTTCTGTGTGTAAATTGCCTGTTTTGGGGGCTCCACAGCCTCATGTGCACAAAGTACTTACAGATCTGAGCCTGTATCAGTAGAGTAGAGTGTACAGGTGGGAACAGACAGGGTGCTGGGTGGGTGTGCCTCAGGAATGCAGCTGTTCTGCTCAGACAGGCACCGACAACAGCACCCTGTCATTATCATGTCTGACATACTATACTGACACCCTCGCCCTAGGGAGAAAGGAGGGAATGAAGTTGGGCAGGTTCCAGCCTGAATACAGCTCATCTTATGTTCCATACTCAAGGTCTAAGGGGACTGCCTTGTTTAAATGGTAGATGCATAAAGGGGGTCTTCATTAAAATAATAAGCCATAGAAAAAGCACATGAATGTACACACAGAGATATTAATTGTGCTGCATTGTTTTACATTTCTAAGCAGAATTAAACGAACCCAAGTGCCGTCCAACATCACAACCAATCAGAATTTAGCTTTGATCAGTCTTTAATCAGTCTAGTCCAGTGATTATTTCAGTGTTATTTCATTAATAATAGCATGTGCCCGATTGGTTATTTCATTGGTTTCAGTGTCTCTTGCTGAGAGGTTCCACTGTTTATAGCAGGGGCCACCAACCTTTTTTTTACCCATGAGCTACGATTAGATGTAAAGAAAGTTGGAGAGCAACATAATCATGTAAAAAGTTGCAAAATATGGGATGTGATTGGTGATTGGTGGCCCCTATGAGGACTGGCAACCTACATTGAGACTCTGTTTGGCAGTACACCTGGTTTTTATTCAACTAAAACTTGCCTCCAAGCCTGGAATTCAAAAATAATCTCCAGCTTTGAGGCCACTGAGAGCAACATCCAAGGGGTTGGAGAGCAACATGTTACTCACGAGCTACTAGTTGAGGATCACTGGTTTATAGCTTTGACTGTGACAAGTTAAAAAAACCACTTGCATTAGGGAGTATTCACAGGTTTCCCGACCCTGCAACCGCAATATTTAATAACAGTCAAAACTCATAATCCTGTTCATTTGCCAGTTCAATATATTACTACATATGTACTGTATATTATGTACAGTATATAAGGCTGGTAAGTTCTCAGCCAATCAGAATTACAGCCCAGAGGTCCCAATTGCACCCTAAAAAACCAACATGCATAAGGGAAAGTGGTAGCCTTCAGATATCCTCAGACTGAATGTGTTATCTCGAAAACCTGTAAAGCCAACTCTAAACACACGAGCGGTGACTAGTGGACCTTGGGTAAAAATTCCGATTTCAGCAGAAATTTGCACAAGTAGCTCATAGTTGATTAGGGGTTCATAGAGACCTGCTCAGCCAAAAGCCTCAAACTGCAAAGAAACCAAAGTGTTTATACATGAACGAAGCAATAAACCTCCGTTTTGACAATACAAAGACCTAACTGAAACTAACCTCCAAGTGGAAAATGTATTTACACAGCTTAGACAAGGATGATAGAGAGAATATTAATATATTCCTTTATGGTTCCAAGGATGAATCAATTCTTTGTGATCTAGCCTTAACAATTCAACCAACTAACTAACCATCAATTTCCTTCGCATTTTCTTCTCGAAACATGATTCTACTCTTCAAAGTCAATAAATGTTTATTGTAGCCCTAATTTCATGAAGACTAAACATTCAACTTTGGACGTACAGTAACATTTCAATAGTATATACTATATGGATTTTCTTTTATTCTGGCAGGATTGCTACATTTACTGTTATTGCTGTTATTGTTATTGATTATAAATATCACTATATTTATCACAAATTAATTAAAATGAAAAAATGAAACCAAAGTGTTCAGAGAATTGGTGTCATTACTTTCAATCCTAGCCCAGTACAATATGGCGGCTCCTTCTTCATCACAAGAACATGATTGGCCCTCGGGGCTCCATTCATTCCATAAACAAAAAGTGTTGTTTGTCAGGGCAAACTTGTCCTGTAAGAAGGAGAGATAAATAGGACGAGCTACAGTCAGGCAAACAGAAACAAGAATGTAGCACTGGGGTCTCCATGCATTCTCTTACGTTATACACCAACAAAATATAAAACGTTGAATCAATAGCAGATAAAACTCAACTGAAATGTCCTTGATAAAGTCTCGAG